>JBBHKE010003523.1:0-48151 GCA_037447655.1 Zygnema cylindricum | reverse complement strand
CTCTCTCCTCTCTCTCTCTCTTGAATGTTCTCTCTCTCCTTTCTCTTCTCTCTTTCTCTCGTTTCTTTCTTCTCCTCTCTCTCCTCTCCTCTCCTCTCCTCTCACTCCTTTCTCTTCTCTCTTTTCTCTCCTCTCCTCTCTCACATGTCCCCTTTTTCATCTCTCTCTCTTCTCTCTCCTGTCTCTCCTATCGCTCTTGTCTCTTCTCTCTTTCCTCTTCTCTCTCTCCACTCTCTCCTCTCTCCTCTCTCTGTCTCCTCCCCTCTCTCCGCTCTCTCCTCTCTTCTCTTTTTTATTACCTTTTCTCTATCTCCTCTTTCCTCTCTTCTCTTTTTTATTACATTTTCGCTATCTCCTCTTTCCTTTCACTTCTCTTCTCTCCCCTCTACCCTCTCTCCTCTCTTTGCTCTTTTTCTCTCTCCTCTCCTCTCCTCTCGCTTTTCACCTCTCTCTCCTCTCTTTTCTCTTTATCTCTTTGCTACTCTCTCTTCTTTGTATTCACTCTCTTCTCTCTCTCCTCTCTTCTCTCTTCTCTCCTTTCTCCCCTCCTTTCTCTCCCCTATTCTCACTTTTGTATCATGTCTTCTCTTCTCTCCTCTCTCTCTTCTCTCTCTCCTCGCTGTCTTGTATCTCCCCTTTCTTATCTCCTCTCCTCTCTCTTTTATCTCTCCACTCTCCTCTCTTAAGGAATGCATCATCAATGCTTAGCTTGAAATGTGGGGACCAAAGATGTATTAAAGGTTGTCGATTAGGTCATGCATTCAAGTGATACATTTATTATTTTATACTTTTGCTTATGTGTGATGTTTTCATTTGTTGTTATTTATATATGTTATTAATATACTTGTTTGTTATGCATTATTTATGCATTTGTCTTAGGGTTTTATTGATGCTAAAGCTTTGTTAAATTGTGCATGAAGCCTTAGTTATTACGCGTGTGTCCTTGTTTGATGCTCTGTGTATGCATGTTTGATCATCTGTGTACGCATGTTTGTTGCAGCTGTGTACGCATGTGTGTCATTTGGAGGATGCATTTCAAATGATTGTTCATTGGCATAGCTTTGCTTAGCTGTGTGGACAAGTGGTAGTTTGGTTGGATTCTGCGGTCTATTTTAAAGAACAACACTTTGTGTGAAGTGGAAGTTTATGGGTAAAGCGAGTGCAAATTTTTGATTTGAATTTATACCGTGGCATATATTTGACCGTGGAGAAGCAGAGATGTTGACAAAGGCTGTAGTTTCTTAAAGTTGACAAGATGAGGGAGAATTGGCGATTTTAACGTAGCGAAGGAAGAAATGAGAGAAAAGAGAGAAGAGAGGAGAGATAGGAGAATCAGGATATGAGAGAGAGAAGAGAGAGGAGAGAGGAGAGGAGAGAGGATACATTGAAAATAGGAGAGGAGAGAAAAGCGAAAAGAGAGGGGAGAGACAAGAGAGATAGGAGAAAGGAGAAAAAGAGAGAAGAGTGATGAAAGAGAGGAGAGAGAAGGAGAGGAGAAAAATAGAAAGGATAGAGGAGAGAGGAGAGAGGAGAGGAGAGAGAGAGAGAGAGGATTTATAGAAAACGAGATGAATTTTCCAGAAATTGGTGTGTATTTATCAAACAAGGCGAATTTTCCAAAAATATTGTGTTTATTCATCAAAAACAAGGTAAATTCCCAAAAATATGGTGTGTATTTATCAAAAAATAGGGCGAATCTCCAGAAGATGGTGTATAATTATAAAAGAAAGGTGAATTCTCCAAAAAATGGTGTGTATTTATCAAAATCAAAGGTGAATTCGCCAAAAAATGGTGTATAATTATCAAAAACAAGGTGAATTCTTCAAGATATGGTGTGTATTTATCAAAACAAAGGGTGATTTTTCAAAAATAATGGTGTGCATTTATCAAATAAAAGGGTGATTTTTTCATAAAAAGGTGTGCATTTATCAAAGACTGACCGGTTTTTGAAGGCGTCCCGCGACATACAAGCGGTTCCATGTACTCAAATCCCGTAAAAGAAAATCTGTAGAAATAACTCCATATTTTATTGTCTGGATTTTCCGTAAAAAAAAATAAAAAATCAAGAGTTAGGAAATGTTAGTTAGGAAATAAATTATGTAAAGAAGTTAACTAATAAATGAAAAAAAAGGGAGGGAAAAAAAAAAAACACAACACAGTGGCAATTTTTATAAAGGAGAGGGGGCGGGAGAGGGAGAGATAGGAGAAAGGAGAAAAAGAGAGAAGAGTGATGAAAGAGAGGAGAGAGAAGGAGAGGAGAAAAATAGAAAGGATAGAGGAGAGAGGAGAGAGGAGAGGAGAGAGAGAGAAGAGAGAGAACAGAGAGAAGAGAGTGGAGGAGAGGAGACGAGAGAAAAGAAAGAAGGGAGAGGAGAGAAGAGGAGAAAAGATAGAGGACTGATTAGAGAAGAGAGGGGAGAGAGGAGAGAGGAGAGAGGAAAGGAAAGAGAGAGAAGAGAGCGGAGAGAGTGGAGAGAGAGAAGAGAGAGGAGGAAGAGTATAGACACAGAGAGAGAATAGAAAGAAAATAGAGAGAGGAGAGAAGGAGAGGAGAGGGAGGAAAGATGAGAGAGAAAAGAGGAGGATATAGGAGAGCAGAGATAGAGAAGAGAGAGGAGTGTGGAAAGAGAGGAGAGGAGAGAAAAGAGAGAAGAGAGAGAAGAGAGAGGTGACACAGGAGAGAGAAGATAGTATAAAGAGAGAGGAGAAAGGATAGGAGAGAGAAAGAAGAGAAGAAATGAGAGAGAGAGGAGAAAATAGAAAAATGAGAAGAGAAAAGAGAGAGAGGAGGGATAAGAGAGAGGAAAGTGAGTGTATAGAGAGGGAAGAGACGATAGGAGAGAGAGGAGAGAGGTAACACTAAATACGTTAAATCGTAAATCAAAACCTATGGTTAAAACGCACGTAATAAATAGATTAACGTACGTCTATATTTACTTACGTTTCAAAACAATACAATTTGAAACATAATCATTTGCGATACATACTGAAAAAAAATGGTTCACATTTGAGCGTACGAAATTCGCGCGGAGGGTTAATGTACATTGGAGAGTACGGAGCGTACGGAACTCGCGCGGAGAGTTAATTTACATTGGAGAGTACGGAATTCAAGTTTACCACGTACGGACATCCGCGAGGAGAGTTAATCTACATTGAAAAGTACGGAATTTCACTTTCGACCGTAGGGAATATGATAAATAACGTCACATTTTGGAGTAAGTAAATAGTACACGCGGATTTGTCATGTACTCTTTAAAATTTGAATATATATACCTTCTCCGCTTTCAAAATACCTTCTCCTCCTTTCAAAATACTACGTCAATGATGACTGTAGGATATTTTTACACTCTCCGCGTATGATCCTCATTTCACGTAGCGTAGTAAAAAAAAATTCGCCTGCGGCGCCCAAAGGACGACAATATGACTGTACTTTTTTGTTTTGTTTATAATTTCATACGTAAAGTGTTCTCACGTGACGCGCGGCTAATTTTATTTTAGTTTTTAATGGCAAAGGTCAAGTGTTCTCACGTGACGCGCGACTAAGTTGTTCGACGGATTAAATGGTAGTGTTTAAAGTGTGAACGTTTCTAATATTATGTAGATATTTTGAGTTGCGAACGCGATTTACATGTTCTCATGCAACGCGCGTGACGCTATTTGTGGTGAATGCTCTATATGAGAACGCTGTAAGTATGAACACTTTGCTTTTTTTTGTTTTTTTTGTCCATCTGACCTAATCAGCGAGGAGACTCCCAAAAAAAAATTCTCCGCGCTTCGCGCGATTTTTTTGTCCTTATCAATAACTGGGAGGGATTTACATTGCCCGGGC
This sequence comes from Zygnema cylindricum, assembly GCA_037447655.1. Lineage (NCBI taxonomy): Eukaryota > Viridiplantae > Streptophyta > Zygnematophyceae > Zygnematales > Zygnemataceae > Zygnema > Zygnema cylindricum. The sequence continues at coordinate 44,322 of JBBHKE010003523.1, read as the reverse complement.
AAAATCCTCCTCGAAGGTCTCCGCTGCCCGCCAAATAAGCCCTCCCCCCAATGTCTAATACCACTACGGTATTGTTTGAAAATTCGGATGCCTGGTTCCGTACAAATAGCGTAAGATATTGGAAAGTCGAATGCCACGTGTTAACAGTTTCGAAATTCTGATGCCACATCAGCTACCATTGTCACAAGGCAATTCTTCCTGGATTGAAAAAAGAACTTCAAATTCTGTTTACGGTACGCGCGAAAATTCGAGGTAGGATGTGCAAAGCGAAGTAATTCCTGCATGCAGGCTTACAATTCTGCCACCTTTTTCAGCTTTCACGTTTCAGGCAAAGTTTGAACAATTTTAAAATGTTGCTGTAGACTCCGCGCCTTTTCTACTTTTATAGTAGAACATTTTCCCAGCAGCATTCAAATCCGCATCTCAGCTGGCTATAAACTCTCATTTTTTAATTGCAAAAGCTATAAATTATGAGCATACAAGCTTTGCGTCTAAGCAGGCTACAGCGCCTCAACCTATATCGGTTCTGACAAAGAGTTTTCAGGAGCTCAAAAGCAGGTCGCGTCCAATTTTTCTTTAACTGCTTTAACAGTCCAGGAGCTTTTCTGGTTGAGATTACTTCAACCTTAGTCTAGCTGTTTTCTTTTCCTCTCTGTTTGTTTACCTGAATCCGTACGTCCATTACATCCGCCTGTCCACTATCTTAATACAGAAGCTATTCTGCTTTAAGACAATTCAACCTTGGTTTATCTCTGTGCATCTATTTTACCTGAATCCGTTGATCCATTACAATGAATCAGCAGCCAAAAAGTCCAGAATGCCATATTTGTGAGCGGCTGACTGCTGCAACTTCTGCTGTAAGTAGCGAAAGCAGCACGCAAGATCCTTCCAGCTCTTGTACAACTTCACTGACAGAGATTTCAGATGCATCATCGAAGAGATTAAAGCGCTATTCACTTCTCCGTGATGACCGAGAATGTGAAGTGACATCAGTGTTGCGGACAAAGCAGTCAAGTCTGAGAGTATCTCAGCAAGAGGTATTAAAAACGCTGGTTTACTTGTTGCAGTTGTTTTAATCGCCTGTGATTGTCCTTCGAAGTCCATGAATTGTCACACATGATTGCATGTTCTGTCCCTTAGGTGTATGTTTGCAATCACTGCTTTACTGATGGTACATTATGTTTATGTTTGTTTTAGACCAATTTTGCAGGTTCAATAACAACATTCATCGGTTCCTGATTGTTTCAGAAATTGATCAATTCTTGTTCTTCTCGTGCAGATGTCAAGCAGGTATCGTCCCGATCCGCTTCCAAGGCCTTGGGAGCCAGAAGAATAATTTGACTACGAGCAAGAATGGATGTTATTTGAACGGAACAATTCTAATTTTGAGCCAGAATTGGCCAGTCAATGAGAGGGCATATTTGCTTCAGATGATTTACTGGTAAACTTTTAACATGGCACGTCAATATCTCAAGTTGCTTGGAAGGCTTCATACAAAGTTATAGAGGATGTATACCTTTTGAGATTTCGGACGCCTTGTATATTCCTGTAAATGTTTCGTGTAAATAATTATGCGTAGAAGTACTTTGCTGCAGTTTGCCTTATTGTCTTTTGACAAACGTACATGCGAAGATGGAATACATTGTTTTTGTTATCAAATTCAGATCTTGTAGTATGTTGCAGCAAGAATAAACATTTTATTTCCAAGGCATTTGGTATATGTCTATCAGCAACTTTTGTTAACGATTAGTTTGATGTTTTTTATCCCGGTCTTTGATTCACGATGCCGTTCGTAATTGGTCGAAAACATTATCATGTGATGCATTGAAATTATTGAATATTTTCATTTGAACGTTGACTTACATTTCTTATTTGTCCAAGAATTATAAAACAATGTAGCCTAGATTGTATAGCGTAGCAAACTGATTATGTTGTGAAAATAAGCCATGGATCATATAGACATTTGGTTCTATTGGATGAGTCATATTTGGTATCATTTACAGCCTGCGAATGCCGGATATGTAAAACTTTCATGGTATAAACACTGGTACGTTCTTAACCCCTTCTATGCCAAAACGTTCTTAACCCCTTCTATGCCAAATTCCTGCAGAGAGTTTATCAATCTATTGTTTTCAGTTTTGTATGCTTTTCTGCAATAATAACTCTTGTTAAAAAGAGAGTAGGACAAAATAGGTGCTATTGGCAGCTTTCTTTCAGGGAATATGTGTATTTATCTTTCTTTAAATAATTGCTCAGCAGACTTTTTCTTATCGATTATTCAATGAACTGTAATTGACAGTAGTGAGTGGCATAAAACATCAATCATGAATATACAGGTTGCATGCCATGAATGCAAAAATAGATACGTAAGAGGTTTCTTCTTATTGATTATCCTTGCATAAGTATAGCATAGCAGCCTGTAGTTTTTGGATTTTACTGATGAAGTTGTTGCATAGTAATAAAGGTAAATTTTTTAGTGTTGATGACAAGGTGTAGTAACTTGCAGTTCCCTTGTTGTCAGCACTTCAGTAAGCCACCATATACCTACATATGTTGGAGTCCTAAACAGTGTGTCATAGGGTAATTATACGGACCCCGTAACTGCCATAACTGGCGCAGTAATCATAGTGGTTGAAAACCATACAGTAGTAAAAAATGGTACTATTTTGTCCTTTCTCCTCTCTCTCCTCTCTTCTCTCTTTCTCTCCTGATCTCCAGATTGTCTGTTTCAATTATTTTTCTGCTTTAACCTATTTCTCTGTTTCATATTTTTTGTTTCCTATATTTTTTTTTTCTTTTTTATGAAACTATCTTAAGTGTTTTATCACCCTAAAAAGAAGACTCTAGAAAGAAGTAGAATTGTTACAGAAATTTACTTTTTCTATTAATAGGGCTTCCTATGAACGGTGTCACTTGTAGTTCCCTTGTTGTCAGCACTTCAGCAAGCCACCATATACCTACATATATTGGAGTCATAAACAATGTGTCATAGGACCCTGTAACTGGCATTACTGGCGCAGTAATCATAGTAGTCGAAAACGATACAGTAGTAAAAAATGGTCCTATTTTGTCCTTTCTCCTTTCTTTCCTCTCTTCTCCTCTCCTCTCTTTCTTTCCTGATCTCCAGATTGTCTGTTTCACTTGTCTACTTCAACTTATTTCTCTGTTTCATATTTTTTCAGTTTTCAAATAGATTATTTTTTTCTTTTATATAAAACTATTATGAGTATTTTTCACCCTAAAAGACTCTAAAATGAAGTAAATTGTTACAGAGATTTGTTTTCTTTAATAATAAGGCTTTCCATGAACGGGGCATTCAATAAATAGCCCTTTCAAGGTTACAACATTTTTCTTTAGTAACTTTAAAATTAGAGTTGTCTTAATAACTACAAAATCAAACCGTACGCACAGTTCTAGTACTTACCTGTAATTTATCGTGTACTTTGTACTTCGGAAATAAATAAAACACATTTTCCTCTGAACGATATTTAATATGTGATTTGAGGTTGACATACCGATTCGATTACAACAGTGTGAGACAAAGAACGGAATAGGAAAAAGTTATTTTAAACTGAGAGGGCGACATCATCATAGAAACTGAGAAACGCCGTAACCAGTTGACTGACTGACGGAGGTGTCTTCAAAAAGTCCCACACGAACTTCTTGTTGTACCTTAAAAAAAAAAAAAAAGTAAAATACTTAAAAAAGCATGTAAAGTTTGTTGACGTACAAAAAATGTACCGCTCAGTACCCGGAATTGTGGTGTAAACCACACTAAAACCTATATAAAATTGGACCCACCAGCGTAACATGTGAGCTGGTGGCACAGTGGTAGTGCGTTCGCAGCTAAAGTGAAAGGTCCCAGGTTAAAATCCTGGCCAGCTCATCAATCCCTTTATTGGGATCGTCCATTCTATCCCCCGATTCTAGGAATCTTAACAAAGTTCGTGCATAATGATTGCTGGCATAACTGGCTAGTTACTTGATATTTTCTATAACAGTATGTACCACTGTAGTCGTGTAGGACTATGTAAAACAATAGTCCAAAAGTAGGCATTTTTATGGTAGGCCTTTGGTAGGCACACAAAACTTGGCACAAAACTCGCGTAGAGTAGGCATACGGTATGCGTGTGCATTGTGCACACTCTTGTACGAACGTACGAATCTGACTTATCATTATAGTACAGTACGAACGTACGAATCTGACGTATCATTATAGTAACAGCGCACGCCGCCAGACGAAATTTTTCAGCGAAGTGACACAACGTAGGATGACATTCCGCGGGAAAAAAAACCCGGAAAAAAAAAGAAAACACGGACGTAAGTCCTATCGTAAGTTGTGTTATAAGCTTTTCATGTGATCTTCTTAGATCGCTACTTTGATCAGCGACCGTCCAATCGTCCAAATCTGACGGTTTAAATAAAAAATACCTCAAAAATCACGGAAAAATAAAAATTTGTCCGAATGTTTTTCAAAATTTAGACATGACGTTTAATTCTCTATCGATCGATGTGCAACTCAACCCTGTTACTATTATTTTTCATTTTGCGACCAATACAATATGGGGTCTTAAGGCCATATTGTATGTTTTGCGTACAATAGACATATTGTATGGGCCTACTTTCACCTACTTTTGAACTGTGTAAAACTACAATGCAGAAATTACGGGCAGTAACGCGAGTACTCACATCATGTGTGTGAGTCTTTAGTTCATGTAAGACAAAATGGTCGTACGTCTAAACGGACAAAAGGATTGCTAGTCGTAACAATTAGAATGTCCGTGAAAGAAATTCGGAAAGATTCCCGTCATGGACTGTGTGCCCGTAAAAAGGGATATTAAATAAAAAAGGAAATTGATCATGACAGTGAGTATTTTGGTGGCGCACAGTGACTTACGTCATTTTGTCAAAAATTGTACGTTTGAAGTACATATTGGTACAAATAGAGTACCGTTGTGTACAAATTTGATGGTCAATCGGTTGGACAACTTTGACTTTCAAAATATTGTTTCAACCACTTAAAATTTTGTCGCGCTTGCGGAGGTCGACCGTCATAATAAAATTAGCAATTCACACGGCCGGCGATCGTTTACAGTAACAAAACTGCTGCGACCACGTATAAATAAAAGTGTTGCAAACAATCACTTTTTGTCTTTACGTGAGCTTCACGGTGTGAGCAGTTAGCCGCAAAATTGAAATTGAATCGTCTATGCGTTACATTGAACTTAGACGCAAATTGATCGAAACATCTTTAAACTAAACTGAACTACTGTAAGTTTTGTATGGGAATATTAAAACCCACGAAACGAAATTTTCGTGTCATTGTAAAATTTTTGATTCGTAGATAGTGTGGCTCGTTTTTGTCGCGCGTGACGACGCTTATTTTTTTCATTTAATTTCAATTGAGACTTTTACGCCGGTTCGTTTTATTAGTGTACAAAGTTTATTTCGTTTCGTGCGTTTAAAAAATTCACTACACTACTTATGTCACATATTCGAAGTATATAGTATTGCAAAAATAGGTCGTATGTGGTATTGCAAAAATGCTCCCCGGTTTTTGTCTCAATGGCGAATGATGTAATTGCGTTAAATGGAAAAGCGTAGAAAATGGCAACAGGCAGCCAGACAGGATCCGAAGATCCGCACATGGCAGTGAAAGAAAAGCCTGACGTCTACAATGTCACGCTAAAAATTCAATGTCACTTTCACTTCAGTACTGTACTGCTATTTGTAGACGTAGGCGATTTCTTATGTTGTCCATGTGTGGGCGTCTGCAAATGTCCAGAGCTCGTTGGCGTCTACAAATGTCCGCAATATGCCAGGAGCTCGTTGTAGTGTACAAATGTTCGCAGTTTGTCCGGAGCTCGTTGGCGTCTACAAATGTCCGCAGTGTTGGCGTCTACAAGTGTCGCAAGATATTGGCGACATCCACAATTGTGACATATTCGAAGTAATGAAATGGCCATGTGCGGATCTGCGGATCCTGTCCGGCTGCCTGTTGCCATTTTCTACGCTTTTCCATTTAACGCAATTACATCATTCGCCATTCAAACGAAAACTGGGCAGCATTTTTGCAATACCACATACGACCCATTTTTGCAATACCACACACGACCCTTTTTTACCTCTACTGTACTCTCAATTCTACTTGAAAAAAACTAAATCATTTTGGTTGCCAACAAAAACTTTTTTTGTTCAATTTTCGAGAACACCAAACATTTGGAAGCACAAGAGCGAAAGATTCTTGTGTAATACGTTAAACCCCCTAAACTTGCACATTCGGGTTTGTTGAAATTCAAATTGCAATTGAAATGGGAAGTATAAATTTAAAATTATTACTCAGATTAAAATTTGAAAAGCAAACAAATATTTCAATTCGGATTGAAAATGAACAAGGAATTTTAGGAACAAAAATGAGAATCTAACTTAAATAAAAAACGCAATGCTATTCAAAATTGAAATCTCCATTGACATCAACATTTGAAAATTGTTGGTTTAAAATTGAAATTGAAAAATGCCACTTACAATTTGAAAGCTGAAATTGAAATTGAAATCGACATTTCAAGGGGGCTGAAATTTTAAATAGAGTTGACAAATGATAATAACCTTCCAACAAAAGAATAACATTGAAGGGGTGGGCAATGTGTTGCAGGATGACTTCAGAAAAAAAAAACGTTGTGCGGCAATGATAGTTGAAAATCTTCTATTGGCTTTATTCACAAATTTGTAAATGATATTCAAATTCCTCATACCACCTATGTTACTCGATAACCAAAGCAAACAACTTTTTGAAGAGACTTTTGCGAAAGTTATGCCAGAAATTGTGAAAATAACCCTCCGACATTTGTCAAACTTTTAGTCAGATACAAATTGGGTGTACTACATTGAGCCTAGGTCATTACACTAGGCCGATGTAGAATTAGGACGTTATAGTAACGAGCGTTTTCGACAAATGTTTCGATTGAGAAAAGATACAATGGAGTTTTAGGTGATCGAATTAGAGAGTGACCTCAATACTAACCCTCCTCCAAGACTCCAAAACATCCCAAATAGAGAATTGAGCGCATAAAAACAGGTTCTTGTTAGATTTCCTAAAAATCCGGGATTCGGCATGTCCCACACTTGGGCAAATTGAGCCGGCCAGGATTCGAACCTGGGACCTTTCAGTTCAGGTGCGAACGCACTACCACTGTGCCACCAGCTCGATGTAGAGAATGGCGGGTACGTACCCATTTATTACGGGCAGCTCGAGTATGGATATTCCATATTCTACCCCGTATTGGACCGGCTTCACGTGCCAATCCAACAATTTTAATTGCCTTAATGAGGTTGGGACACCAAGGAGGAAATTTTAATTGCCTTAATGAGGTTGGGACACCAAGGAGGTGTGATACATACTTCAGAGGAATTTGGTATTGGACGTTCGACTGTTAGTAGAATTTCTCGTAAAGTAATGGTGGCAATAGTGAAAAAACTACGTCACTGGGTAAGATGGCCAAATGAAGATGAACTCAAAGAGACAAAAGATTTTTTCGAAAAAGACAAAGGGTTACCCAATTGTGTAGGGGCTATCGATTGTACTCATATACAAATGACACTTGGAAAAAATATGTTACCGATCGATTATTTTGACGCTAAGCACAATTACTCAACAGTAGTTCAGGCAGTTGTAGACCACAAAATGAGATTTATTGATCTTAATGTGGGATCTCCCGGATCAATCCATGATTCAAGGATTTTCCGAAGATCAAAATTGGGTCAAGATTTTCAAAAGCGTATGGAATCAAGTGGAGATGTTTTCCAATGGAAAAACAATAGTGTGTTTCCGTACCTCGTTGGAGATGCGGGGTACGCACTACACCCGAACCTTGCAGTGCCGTACCCTGGTGCGAGACTTATTGCAGCTGAGATAAGATTTAATTTTCAACATTCAGGGTTGAGGATGGTTGTTGAGAGAGCTTTTGGGAAGCTAAAAGGGCAGTGGAGGTATCTCCAGAAAATTTATCATCCACGGATAGAATCGATGTTGACTTTTATCATCGCTGCTTGTATATTACACAACATCTCCATTGCAAGGAACAAGGTGGATATTGATTGGGAGTTGGAGTTTGCGAAAGAACAAGCGAAGAGTGTAAGTGGCTTTGAAGAAAGGGCCTTTCGCTTGTCTGAAGCTCGAGAACGACGAGCACGAGCAAGTGGAGATGTCGAAAGACGACCGACTGCTTCTCGCTCCCAAAAACTCCGGGGGGTTGGAGCAAGAGACATTTTACGTGATTTTGTCATGAGGGGTGGGGCGAGTGAACATAACGATACCGGCGTTTATGTTCCTTATACGGATGGAGAAGGGGGTTTAGATATGCTGATTGACGACGACGACGCCAAAATGGCGACGAAATGGACATCGACGATTAGTAAAATTTGTGAATTTCAGACAATGGTGTTAAGGTTTTCTTTTGTCTTTTAAAAACTAATTCTATTACATAGTTATTCAATAATGTATATAGCATTTTATTTAGAATATGAGTTATGGGTTTCATTAAAACCTATGTTTCAATGTTTTTATACATTTTCACATCATTTTTTTCGATATTCGAATTTGTATGACATTGTTTTTTTCAGCCTATGATCGTTTTTGAAACCTTGTATTCCCTGTTGTTTGTTTTCATATACATCCTATTCCACTCTTTCCATATTTGGTACTACAAAATACTTGTTTTCAATGAATGATTGTTTAAAAGATATTTTTATTCATCCATTTGATGTGTGTTCATGCATATTTTTATATTTTCTTCCTATGTTTACTTCAATGCATTTTGTTTCAGTCGATGTTTATTAGTTTTATGTATTAAACTTTGAATTGGCTAGAAAAATCCGAGATTTTAGAATTGTCAATGTGAACAAGGTATTTCATGACTCATGATGTGAAAACCAATTTTTAAAACTAATAAGCACCTAAATACGAAATCATAAAAAAAAATCGCCAAAACCGAAAACAGTTGAAGAAGTCAAAAAACTCACAGGAACCATAATATCGCAGAAAAAGGGAATCAGAAAACGAAACGAAAAATAAATCCTGAACGCGAAACTTAACTCAATGAAACCGCAAACGAAAAAAAAACAAAACATAAAAAAAAAAACGAACAAAAACATCACAAAACACAAAACATAAAACTAAAAACTAAAACCAGAAGACAGAGAACATAAAATAGAAAACAAAGAAAGAAAACCGAAACAGAAAAAAAAACCATGTTGATTAGTTTTGTTTTACCAAACTTTATCATATCTCAAAGTAATTAACCATATGCTTCACTCCAAGGCCCAAAAATCAAAAGTAATTCTTTCTATTAAACGTACTCGATATTTTACTATTTGAAAAACCCAAAACACACTAGGTATTTAAAGGTACAAAACTAAATCCAAAAAGTTAACTATTGAAAATGTTTTTTATATTTGTTGCGATTGTCGACTTCATTTCCTCGATGACTCCTTTGAAAACATTCTCCACAGAGCCCAATAGTTCTTTATGCATGGTTACAATCTCTTTCTGTCGCTCAAACTGTTTTTTGCCCGAGTTATCCAACATTTCCCCGACTTCTTTTACCGCATGTGACGAATTTTCTTGATTACCTTTACGCACGTCTCGCTTTCGTTTCCGAGTGGTGGTGAACTTATCCCCATTAGAAGGCGAATAAAATCGCGTGCCTTTCTTATCGCCTCCTTCATCCTCTCTGTTCTTCTTCTCCTTTTCGTCACATACATTTTTCTCAAATCCATGTACTTTCGAGAAGTTTGCACTCGCAGTTGCTCCACCGACGTTACCTCTTTGTTTTTTTGGATTCTCCTCAAGAATAACCGTATCTTCCTCCTCGTCTAAATCATCATCTAGCTTTGGCGGGTCATCTCCGGTATCCCACGTAACCTTGGGGTTGATAGCATCTCGCATCGGCAACCATAATTCCAATTCATCAAAAATTGCTTTAGGAAACGACGGTGGCAAACCATTTGTCTTCTTTTCCTTTTTTCCCATTGTAAAATAGGTGGCAACACCACTTCTCTCATTATGATCTCTTCTTTTTTTATACTCATTCGTTAAATTATTCCATTTTCGTTCGCATTCCGTCCACAGTCGACGAACCCCACACTTTTCCATATCTATGGCAAGATCCCCCCATTTTTCGGCCTTACTTCCAAACTTAGCCTTTGCACTAATCTCCGGGTTTTCAAGAAACTCTTGTTTTTTGGCCGAGCACAAGACCTCAATCTCGTTAAATTCCCACTTTTCGTTTTTAGTTGTGGAGGTTCCTGTTATTTTTTTACGTCTTGGTGAGGTCGTTACGGGATTTTCCGGTGGATTTCTGGTCGCTATTACATGATTTGTGGAGAGAGGAGTAGGTAGTGGAGAACATGTTGGTGGCATTTGCGAGGTTTGCATCGAAGGGGATAGGGTATGAGAAAATATAGGATTTGTAGATAAATTATTAATTACTGGAAAAAACGTTGGTGGCATTTGCGGGGTATGTGTGGAAGAGGGTGGGGAATAGGAGAATATGGGATTTGTGGAAAATGGATTTCTCAACGGAGAAATTGTGGGTGGCATTTGGGGGGTATGTATGGAAGAGGATGACGTATACGATGATATATTGTTTAATGGTTGATTTATGTTAATGATGTTTTTCAGCTGTGCATTAGGCACCCTTTTTTTTGACATATTGTGTGTGAGGAAACCTGTGAAAATTGAGAAACTGACAAAAGATTGACGGTAGTTAGAGAACCATTACAAAAACATCCTAAAAGACAAAACCCAATTAAAGGTTGGTGTTTCCTTTTAAACTCTCTCATGCTCCCTCTCCCCCTCCCACTCTTTGACTCTCTAGAATTGCCTCCCTCTATCTCTCTCTCTCCCTCTCCCTTCCTCCTCGATTCCTTCCCTTTCCTCCTCATTCTTTCCTTCCACCCCCTTCCCTCCTTTTTCCATTTTCTTTTCCTTCCTCCTTTCCTCCTTCCCTCTTCTCCCTATCCCGTCCCCCTCCTTTCATTTCTCCTCCCCCTCTCCCCGACCTTCCCTTCCTCTCCTACCTTATCCCCTCCCTTTCTCCGAACCTGCCTTCTCTCACCTTCTCTCCTCTCCTTTTCCCTCCCTCTTTCTGCTGTCCTTCCTTTCCTGCCCTTCTTTCCTTCTGCCCCCCTCCGCTCCTTTTCCCTCTCAAACTGCCGCTCTTCCTGTATGTTTTTTTCTCACCTTCTCCCTTTCCCTCTGAGTTTCCCTCTCCCTCTATTTGTCAATCTTTTTTGTTAGTCATGCAATATTATCTTTTGCGATGGCAAAAAAACGATCCTGTGAATTTGTTTGTTTTTCCCTTGGGTGATTAGCAACCTCCTTTTAAATTACACTAAAAACGTGAAAAAAATCGAAAGAGTGTGAGGGGGGAAGTGGGAGACTTAAGGGAAGAGATAGCGTGAAGCTCCTTTCTTGGACTTCTCTTTTTTGGAAAAGGTCACTTCACAGAGGTAATCTCCGCAGACCCCTGTTGGAGAGAAATTCCGTACAACCAAACAAACAAACGAATTGTTTGCAAACGGACAAACACCTTTTTTTTCGTGTACTCTCCCAACCGCAAAAAACGTTTGACGCATGCAATTCAGGTTTTCTATTCGTCAATAGGGTAGTATTTTGATTAAAATCAGATCGCGATTTGATTTCAGTGCAAGTGTGAAGATGAGCTGGAAGTGGGTCGCGATGATAATAACGCCAAATTGCCGTACCTTCCAAGTTCCAAGATGACGCAAAATGTACTTGTGTTTTTGCCCATTTTTCGTACGGCGTAATATTTTCTCGTTGGAAGTCCCATTTTCTGTGAAAACGACGGAAAAAAACCCTTACTTGAACACATGGGAACACGCCCTAAGTTTCGGTTACATGGAGAAACGCCCTAAGTCGAGCGAGTATTTTTTTTGAATTCTGAACAGTCCAGACGTCAGCTTTATAGACGGTGGAGGACAGTTGTGACTTGTTAAGTGGATACTACAGTAGGGTTCGAGCCCCACAGTCGGCGCACTATGCTACATGCTTTTTAACTTCTCTCGTGCTAAGCAGTACAGGCTACAGCTTCACAGACAGTGCAGGACAGCTGTGCCGAGTTAAGTGAAGACTTTCCAGTTTGCAAAAGGATTGACTTTCCAGGGCTCGCTACAGTTCAGTACATACTATCAGTACTACATAGATCACAATCGGAATATTCAATGACAGCTCTAATATTGCCGAGCGACGCAAAAAAAAAGTCGTACAGTTGACTGTACTGTACTGTAGCTTCGTGCTTACGGAATCAAATCTGCACAACACCGTGCATGCGTGGTAAAATGTACGACAATGCAAAAGTACAAAAAAAATGTTTACACCAAAAAAAGATTCTCCATGCTCGAAAAGTTATCTAAGCACTCTTTCTCGTGACATTCTGACACGTGTCCTAGGTTGATTAGTCTCACTGAACCAAGCTAGTACCGATTGACTGCAGCATAACAAACCGCTTTCAATTAGCCTGCTGTTAAGAAATTGCTAAGTAAGCCGCACACAATTTGTACGGCTATTTTGTCTTCGGAATGAATGTAACCAGCAACCGATCTACGCTGTCTATTTCGCCTGCGCACTGCCGTACATGTACGGATTAGGATGCCCCTCTTGGATATTCAGCCATGGCTGCTGAAGGAGATCCGCCAGTGAATAAGTGCTTGGACTTTTCTCGCATGCACAGCCATGTCATAACTTTCTCCTTAGGAATGGTACTGCTTAATTTCTGAATTCTAGCTCTGTTCGGAAGTGCAGACTTTCTATGCAATTTTTTTGGTCAGTTTTGAACAAAATTGAATGGCTCAGTTTAGATTTGCTGACTGGAGTTGAATTCTGGCAGTGAATAACATAAATTGTGGAGGCATAAACTATAGGAGCCATAAATTATAAGAGATATAAACTATAAGAGAAGGTCACTCTGTAGTGAAGCAATCATCGTGGCAACTTTTTTTTTTGGCTTTCGTTTACGTCGACTATTCTCATGGATGCTATTTTAGAATGTAAGTCTAATTTTAGCCCTTGTTTTTTCATTTTTATTATCGGAAACAGTGGGAAATCCTGGTACTCCTGGAGCTGGCTCTGTGTTGATTTTAAACTTTTTGAAAAAAAGGAATCAATCATAACGAATTGAAAGAAGAATATTGTTCAATTGGAATACTTATAGCTAACTATATTTTGCTTGAATCTACTATTTGGCTTTGAAATTTATTTATTCCAAGAATGAAAGCAAACAATTTTCTGGGGTTATTTATTTTCCTCAAGTTGGAGGTAGCTCACAACCTGAAATTATGTTTCCTCTCAATTAAGAATGATAGGCATGATCTGCTTTCCAATTTAGTTTGTTGTTGTTATCCTGGGTTTCTCTGTAGCAGACGTTTTTCCTTATGTGTAAACATCTAGCAGATTTGTTAAAGTGGTTTAAATAGGTAAGGGGTAGGATTTTTTATTTGGTAAACTAATTAATGCAACATCTTCCTTTTACCTTTCTTTTGAGGTTGAATTGTTTTCACCTTTTTTATTAGACTGCATGGATACAAGTACATACTTCTTTTAATCTTCTTTTGATTTTGATTTCTTTTCCATTTTTTTAATTAAACTATATGGTTTTATGTTTTTTTTTTAAAAAGACTCTGGTAGTGATATCGCTGTCGACGCAAAGGCATCCGATGAGGATGAAATGAGGTAACAATCTTGAGGTCACTTTTCCTTTCATTTATTGACTGAGACTCTGATGATGCAAACTGTTAAACATACTGACAATAATTGCTTTTTGCCATAATGAGCCGATTGGTGATTCTAGAGTAAGAGTTTCAACATCAACTGACTGTTGAATTAACTCTCTCGAGCGATTTCCACTCAGTCCATTTTTTCAACCAGCATGTTATTGCGTATGACTGGATTTTCTATTTTTAGTTTTCTTATTTCATTCCCATGTGATATTGCACCTGCGATCCTGATTGAGTTGGGCTACAGTTCCTCAAATGGTGTGCAAATAAATGAAAGTCTTCTACGGTTCTTGAAGAAGGATAGTAACATGATGTTTCTATGCATCAGCACTACTTTTAAATTCAGTTTGTCTGGGTTAGGATGTTGCTCAACTTGCGTTCACCACAGGAGTTCTGTTCAGGATGAGGTTTCATTTTCATTTCTCATCTTTTGAATGTGGATTTGCTGGCCACTCTTTGATGCATTCTTTGTAGCCTATCGGAACCATTTTTCACTTAAAGATTTTGTAGTTAAGGGTCCAGACTTAGGGCTATGTTGACTATTTGTGCAACATTTTTGCAGGCAACGCTTAATGGTCACAACTGGAGCGAAACTAGAAAATGTAACTGTATTTGGTGAGGGAAGTCAACTCTTTGTTTCTTCTCAAGAAGACGTTCAACATTGTCTGGGCACCAGGGAAGAGAAGGAAACTGCACAGTCATCAGTAGAATCAGTTGGAGGACAAAATGAAGAAGAATCAGTTCGGGAGCCAGAAGCAAGCATAAATGCAAATGAAGCTGTTACTGGAATGGAACTTGCCGTGGATTGCAACAGGTTCAATGGTAGGAAAAGGCGTATGGGATTAGCAGTGGAGGTACCGGGATCAAAGTTTCAAAAAGTGGAGCATGATTGTCATACAGTTGAAATGAGACTTAACAAGGATACAGAGAAATGTAGGCAACCTTGTTCTGACGGAAATGGAGTCAGTGTGGTAGAGAAACAAACGGCATTGAATCAATCCTCTATAGAAACCATGGTCGTAAGAAGTCTGCCTCCCGATTCTGAAATATATAATTCAGAAAACAAACAGGCAGATGAGCAGGAAGAAAGCCATGAGCATTCCAATGGAGCATTAGACAAGGCAAACCCGGACCACAGGAATGTCAAGAAACTTGCAGATACGAACAATCAGACTGAGGGATGCAATGGCCCCATTGGAGTTGACTTCGGTGTGCTCTTGGACCGCAAGAAGGAATCACTTCAAGCTTTTCCTTATAGCTCTGGGATTGGTCCTGGAAAGGAAGATAGTTCTGAAGCTGGAGTATTGCCTTTTCCAGTATCTGGAGTCTCCATAAAGCAAGGGGACACATATGAGATGGATATTGCAGCTGTAAGCGTTCCAGAAAACAGGAAGGACTGGCAAAGTGAACATGGCAAAAGTGTGAACTACATGGAACATTCCGATTCTATTGCATTTGAAAGACAACTTTCTACATATGACTGTAGTAGATGGCATTATGATTATACAAAGCAACAGTTCTGGTTTTTTAATCCCCATACGAGTGCATATCATGTGTATACTGGCGACATTTGTGAAGAGATGGGTTCACACAGTCAGGATGCGAAAAGCTTAATGGGTTTATCAGTGAAAAAGATCGAATCAGTTCGTGAAGAGAATGGTTGTATTCGTGCTTTATTTACGGATGACTCAATTTTGGAGGACATTTCACTAGAGGAGGCCGATTGCATAAAAAAGTGCTCTGAAATGTTGTCTCAAGATGTTTATCGAAACCTTTTGGATGAACCCTTCGATTATGAGAAAATAAAGAGCCTCTGTCTCGAACAAGAATCAGCTTGTCCTTCTAGCAGTAGTGGCCCTGAAGGTTTTGACACGTGTCCTTCTAAAACCGTAGAACCTTCCGTAAATATCCTTGGAGGGGATGGTAGTCAAACTGAAATGGAACGGGCACTTATCTTTGCAGCTCCAAAAGATTCAGGTTTAGGTTCAGGTTCAGGTTCAGGTTCAGGCCAGAACCAGTTATTGCCGGGAAGTGTTATTTCTATACAGGAAAGCAACAATGGATGGTATTTTCACCCTGTTGAACACCGATGGTACTACTGGGATGGGTGTTCTTGGGTCCTGTACTCTTCTTCTAATGATGGTAAAACCCTTCCCGAGACTCCTTCAGGAACTCCTGGGTTGCCTGGATGTAATAGTAGGAATGAAAGTGGTAGGGAGATTTGCAAAGATAGTGGGAATTCTGAAATATATGTAGTGGATGAGTCCAAAAAGCATCCACTACCGGTGAATTCTGTCGTAGAAGAGCTTGAGGAAGGTGCTGGTCTCAAGGGAGAACCAGGGATAGGAAAGGAGGAAACCTTACACCGGAGACAAAACTGGTATGTACTCTTTTCTTCTGAGAGGGTGCAGTTGGTGGTAGGGAAAGAGTTTTCGAAATATGGAGGTGAAAACTGAGCTGAGTTCACCTCATAATTGGAGAATGGCCCACCCTTTCCTTACCAGATTTCTGTTATATACTATTTAAATTTGACTTGTTTGAGTTCACGCTTTTCTTTTGGCTCGATCATGCGGGGTTTATCAAAGACGGTTTTGGGTTTTTGTGTGCATATAATCTGCACCTGTGTGCGAAGATACACTGTGAATGGTTATTGAAGTGAAAAAATTATATGCTTGAGGTTTATATCAGTGTTTTTAATCCTAATTCAGTTCCGAATGACATGGCTGATTCTGAACCGTTTAAAGAATTAGCGTTAAAAAAATAAAACGATTGCTGTTATTGTGGTTTGAGGGGTTTAGGGGCACCACTATGGCGTCATTGACGCTAATAACAATACATGGTGTACTTCCAGCATTGCAACGGTACAGAAATTTTTGCTCGATATCTTGTGCCACTTTCGGGCGGTTGACGATTTCTTTTTTCGACGATTTTTTTTTGACGATTTTTTTTTGTGTTGGGTCTTGATTGGGCTGCTTTGGGTCGCCATTTATTTGCAGGGTCGAAGATACTCTCATCGAAAACTTCCTGCAGCCCGGAAAGAATCACATCAAACACCAAAAGTACGGTTCCACTCCGTTTGGGAGCTTCAACAACGGTTCTATGTATGGCACAGTTCCAGGAGCTGAGGCATGGGCTGCTGCTCTGCGGCAAGAAAATGAGAATGAGAATGCAGTAGGTGAGCCAATCCCCTCTCAGAAAATAAAAGTTGACGTGTGTCAAGAAACACCATCGAGACTCCCGGGCCAGTATATGTATTACGGGGCAGTTTATGCTTCCTTATGTAATCAAGGAACTGCGGCAAGCAGCCAAGGAGAGCAGCAGAAGGAAGGGCAATCGGATCAAAATTATGTTCTTCTTGAGGCTGGTAAGATTGGAACGAAAGTTGAGTCTCCGGACGAGGAGCTCGAGGAAGGAGAAATTGCTGACGAGCCTGAAGAGACTGCAAACCATAACTCTGAGACTCACAATGGTGAAATACAACCATCGGTCAGTCAAAGTGGGCAACCAACCCATGAAGCATTTGTGGACAGGAAACTGCAAGGAGGGTGGAAGTGGGAGTCTAGTCGTTGGGTATGGATAGATAAGGCAGGACACAGGTTTCTGCCCAACATGGTCAGTCGGAGTCAAACGAATGGGCATGAGACTCTCGATGTACAACAAACAATTGAAGGTCATAAAGAGGAATGGCGTACTATTTACAGTACACTGGAAAACCGTGTGGCTTGTGATACTTTTGATGGGACCCACAATACAGGAGCTATACAGGATAGTTGTGGTGAACCTCCATCGACTTTTGATTCAGGATCTTATCAGATGTCACGTGACGTCACCTCAGGTATACCAAATGTCAACGGCTCAGATGTACAAGGGGGCAATCCTATTCCAGAGCCTCGAAAAATGACCGAATGGTTGTCACAGTTTGAAGGCGGTGTCGCGTCCTTGTCGTCCCCTACTGTCGTTTCAGATAAGGCAAAAACGTTAGGGGCTACAGATTTGTGGGACTGGGGAGTGGCAACAAAGGGAAGTAACAATAAAAAGGGTTGGTCCTTAACTGGCCGAGTTGCACCGGTCGCAAGAATGTTGCATCCGTCATTGGGAGCATCTGGAGGTCTAATAAAGACTGGGACAGTAAAGGAAGCGGAGGGTGATCTGGTTCGAGTCTCTACTGGTGAGTAAATAACAAACACGAAAAAGAAGCACGAAGAAAAATGAAGGTCGTATTGTAGGAGAGAGGATGTCTGCAATGGGGAGATTACAGCTTGTTTTTACTTGGAAACTCATATGCACGATCATGTTCGCTACGTATATAGGTAGAGTTCACCTTTCAGAAGGTTTTTTTGGAGTTACTATGGATTATGGAAAACTGGGTTTTTGATTTTGAGAGTTCTAGATAGCATTTTATCTGCTGTATTTGGTGATGGATCTTTTTTTCCTTAAATATGTAGTTCCATTGGAGATATTGTTGTTAGGGCAAATCAGACTTGCCATAGATGCTTTTAGGTCCCATGCAGTCATTTTATTTATAAAAGGCCGTATACTTACTCCTGCTGTTTCCTTCATGTTTCGTCTTGATACAACAAAGTGAAAGTCTCAAACAGTTCTATCAATCATTGTTTATCCAAATAGTAATCTCGAATAGTCTTTGTTGCTTAGTCTTCATCCAAAAGTGTCTTCGACTAGTCTTTACCATTAAATCTTTATTCAAACCTGTTTTACTGTTGAGTTGACAGGAAAAGTATATCGACTTCGGAAACCGAGCGATAGCTATTTGGCAGCATTGGCTGTGAACAACGCCACATGTAATGTTTTGAATCCCACACAGTCATGGGGTCTTCCTCCTCTATTGAATGAAGATGGTAAGGTATATGGAGAAGTGGTGAAAAAGGATATGGGACCTATCCTAGAGAAGCCATTTATTTTGAATCCGGGACTACAAAAGGATCAGCTGTTGGCAATTTCAAAACGATTGGTGAGAGTACTTCCTTGGTCAATCTGTATAGTATCCCCCAGCGTTTTTAGTCTACGTGGTTTTTCCAGCATTAGTTTTCCTAAGTTTTTTTGAAAGATTGTCGCTTAATTTGACAATTTTCAGTATGATTTTGCAGTTGGGATAAATGGATTTGGGCCACTGAAAGTTTTTTGTGGTTATAGCTTGAGTGGGTTCCCTGTTTTTCACTTTTTTGGCTGTTCTTTCACCAAAACAAAAAAACACATGGAAAAGAGGAGACAGCACTGTTTTCATTTCACAAGGTAACAAAGGATTGAAAGTTGTGCTAACTGCATGGTTTATCCATGTGATGAATTTGATGTCGATATTGTTCGTTTACCTTAGTCTCGGAAATGACCATGGATGGTTGTGAGGTAGAAGGAAAATTTCAGTGAATCGCAGCTATCCTCTTTAGACTGTCAGTTTGTTGTGTTGATGAGAACAAAAGAAGTTTCTCTGTTTTGTCGCAGAATGGTACCGTCAGCAGTGGCTCGACTAAAGATAAGAAATCATCACTACCCTCTGGTCCTGTGAAAGTTGTTTCAAAATCCTCGTCTCACAAGTCGTCGAGGAGTGATGAAAAGTCAGCGAGAGTATCGTCCAAGGAGGGCAGAAGCTCCTCATCAGAGGTATTGTTATTTGTCCAGATTTCACCTGTCCAGATTCCACCTGCACAGTGAATCTCTATCAATGATAATAACACTAATCTAGTCCCTCTTTTTTTTGTCTCCTGAACACAAAATCGCGGTACAATGGTAATTGCCTTTTTCAAAACGTGTGGTTCACCATCGCCCACGTCATTCACACCAGAAATAGAATTATCAACAGTAAAGCAGTCCTGGTATTAATTATTTGCTAGCGTTCATAGCGATTCACTTTATGACTCTATTAATCTTTACATAAATGCCTTCTTTTTGCTCGAGTATACTTTTGCACATGAACATAAATCGACTTTTTCAGATTTTTCCTTTTTCTGGGTTTTTGATTCCTGTGTTCGCATGTCGAGAGGAGGTAGGAATGGTGGTTGAGAGAGTTTGGTCAGCCAGTTTATGGCTTGCTTAATACTTTTTTGCATCAAAAGTAACTTAATGTGGACTTCAAAAATGTTGTGCAGTTTTCGAGGTCGTAATTTATTGTTTTCACGAATCCATCCGATCTTTGCTGTGGTTGCCAACAAACCTTTGTATTTTCTGCAATTGACATCTTTCAAATCTGTTTTCAAAATACTCTTTGACCTCAACATAACTTTACACAAAACCTGTGGGGATAATTTCATCTGCGTGTACTGGGATTTGGTGTCTCTCCTATCTTGTCATTTCTGGCATTTTTTTTATTTCATGTCATTGTTCTATGTTTTGCATCTGTACTTGAAATCTTTGGCATGATAGCTTGACTCTACCGGTTATTATCTTTCATTCAAAGTCGTGGAAAAGTCAATATAAAACAATAACTGAAAAGAGGAGTTTCTCCGAATGCAGATGAATTATCGCGATCGAGCAGCTGAACGTCGGAGCCTTCATGGGACAAGCTCTGTCTCTGAGCATAGAACAACGGAAAGGAGAAAGCAAGAGAAAACGGAAAGAGATTCAACAAGGGATTCAAAAAGGGATTTGACACGGGATTTGTTGAGAGATTCATCTAGAGGATCAATAAGAGTTTCAAGGGATTCGTCAAAAGATGTAGCCCGAGGTGGTAGTGTAAAGGATAAGAAGCTTTCAGACGACAACAAGGGAAAACAAGTGCTTCATAATATGGGATGGCGAGAGGTGAGCAATAGGAAAGGAGAACGGACATCGAATGATGTCCGTTTCTACTTTTGTTATTGTTTGGTAGGTATAACTTGAAAATTGTTGCAGTAGTTCGCTAGGATCCAAAGGTTGATATTCATATTCGTATTTTGCACACTTAACAGCGAAGTAAAAACAGTTCCATGGAGGTTTTTATGATGCATTACACATATTTATTCTATCTACTCGCAGGCTTTTATGCTTCAAAAAGTAACTGGGAAGTCCCATTTGGAGAAACTGACCACCTTGAACGTAATATGTTTTATTTTCTTTTTAGTTTGTTTATTTTTTCTTTCCTTGAAATCTATTCTGTTGACACCTTTCGTCGTTCATAGTGTTAACATTGCCAATTCTAGTGAAGGTTTTTTTGACCCAAAATTATAAATTAGTGTTAATATCCATAATGAGGAACGTGGTAAAACATAATTTAGAGGAGTTAACTCTTGATAGTGATGGGCGATGTAGGGATCTAAATTTCTAACGAGGTTTGTATCAAACATCAAGGGTTGTTTTGATCCCCGTATCAATATTTTGTTTTTGACAGGGTTTTCGTAGACGAGGATTATGAACATGTTGATGTATGGGGCCAGTTGACATTGATGCAAAACATCCACATTCTTAATCATTGCTTATAATACTACACCGCCCATCGCTCTTAGTGTTGTGAGGTTTATTTACCAAAACTTGTAGTAGATTTTTAATAAAGCTGAGTTTATGGATTGTAATTGACCACATCACGCTACCGTAAATTAATATTGTTGATATTAATTCCACTTTTGCACTTATTTTTCCTTGACACTGATAGAAATAAGCATTGTCATTACATTTTGACACAAAATGTAAAGGAAACTAAGTAAACTAAATTGATTCTAGATTTCTGATTGGTAATGTGGCGAGCCGCATTACACAATTGAGCAACGGGTATTTGGAGGTAGGTAATTGGAGTAACTAATCACAATATTGGCAGTAAGTTATTATACACCTCTATGACGTCAAATCATAATACATTCTCCTTCACAATACTTGCTTTCTTATACTTCTCTTCTGGTTTTTTATTTCTCTCAGGGGCAGCAACTTGGAAGCAGTGGAGGCTTGAAAGATCCCGTGGAGGCAAATGGAAATAAAGGACGAGCTGGGATTGGATGGAAGTGGAAATGTACATTAAATTCAACGGCACCACATGCAAATCTGGTGAGGGAAACCAATCTTTGGGCAAGAAGAAAAATGAGAGAGGAGAGAGGAGAAAAGAGGACAGGATATTAGAGAGGGGAAGAGAGGGGAGAGGAGAAGTGAGGAGGAGGAGGAGGAGGAGGTTTGGGAGGGGATGGGCAGAGAGTGAGGGAAGATCTATAGGAAAATGGCACTAGAAAGACCTCTGCAATTTTAAATTGTGACTAATCTTTCCGACAGTTTCGGCAGGATCCTGTTGTTATCTGGATCCAAATATTTTCAATAAATGTTATATCTCTTTGGTAATGTTAATGATTTTGCACATTTGTCTTCTTCAAGTTTCCCCGGGTTTCACAGCATCACGGAGTTCAAGAAACAATTATGTGTAAGTTTTAAGAAACAATTTCGTGATTTTTAGGATGTTTTTGGAGGTGTTGAAATATTCATCTTTTACAGCTATACACCGTGTATGGTTTATCAGCATTGATGTTTTCCGCCACTTAAATTAACCTTTCTCCGTGCACACTTGTCAAATTGTTCATCCAAAGGTTGCGATGAAAAGGTAAGAGTCTTAGTTTTTTATTTTTTGACCTCCAAACAGAAATGGGACAGGTGTGCACGGAGAAAAGTTGATTTAAGTGGCTGAAAAAAAGCATTATGGCTAGGAACAGTACATGGTGGTCTTTGATGATGTTGACTTTAACTTGTCTTTGGGCAGAAAATACAAACACATTGGTAAGTAGTGCATATGTTTTTTTGTCTTGTAGTGCCTGTCTTGACTTTCTCTGTTCTCCGAGGATCGAGATTTGTGGTTCACCACTCATAAATGTTTGTTTTCCTTTTCTCGTTTTTCTTTTAATCCTTTTTTTCCTTTTTTTCCTTTTTTCCCTTTTCTCCCTTTTTGTTTTCGCAGGGACAAACGGGTTCTGGGAAACAGGATTGATTTTTTTTTTGTCTTTTTCTATTTGTCGAAAGCAAATAATAGCCATGAAGTGGTTGTGATGCTCCAACCAAACAAACGACAGGCATGTTTTTAAACCCTTTTTTCTTTTTTAAATAAACCTTTGACATCGTAATAACAAGGAAGGGAAAGCGTCACTTTTGAGGCTTTTTTAAGGCATATATTTCTCCCCGTGTTGAAATCAGAATTAGGGTTGATATTTTTGGGTCTCGATAGAAACACTCAGCTTGAGATTGGAGCTTCTTTTAGAAAATAAAAGCTTTTGTAAATTTAATTCCGATATTAGTTTGGTTTAGTCTGGTGGCGAATCTTAAGCTGTGTTGTTTTTTCTCATCTCTCTCTCTCTCTCTCTCTCTCTCCTGTTCCTCTTACGCCTGTTTATGTGAAAGTACTATCCATATGTTTTTCTTTTGTTTCCATGTACTCAGTTTACGATCGCACGTTTTTAATATAGTTTATTTCTCCGGAATTTCTTGTATCAAGCATATCAAGCATATCAAGCAGTTGACGTTTATTTTTTTTAACGTATGCATCGACCAGTTATTGTTTTTGTTGTTACTTT
The DNA here is from genome assembly GCA_037447655.1 of Zygnema cylindricum. Lineage (NCBI taxonomy): Eukaryota > Viridiplantae > Streptophyta > Zygnematophyceae > Zygnematales > Zygnemataceae > Zygnema > Zygnema cylindricum. Next base: position 21,064 of record JBBHKE010003523.1, on the reverse strand, counting down.
TGTCGCCCATATAACAATTATATCATCCTTCTGTTTGACTCGATCCTAAACTTTTGACTTAGTACAAACTAAAAGTATTTCTAACGGACGAATGCACTTAAAAGACGTACTGTATGTTATTAAGTTTACAGATTAAAGGCCTTCCTATGTGATTGGTGCGATACAAGTGTGAGGTGCATGGAAGGGAAATGAGACAAAAAAAACAGCCGATTAATGAGCTATGGTGAACAGAAACATTTGATAAACTCTGCATTCCGAAACTGGTATCTCGACCTAAATAGGATATGTACTCTGCAGCATGTTCGTCAAGTATGTACAAGTACATACAGTACAAAGTAAAGGATACAGTACATAGTACCTATCCTTGTTCTATAATATCGAACTTTCATGCGAACATTTGACAGTGACATCCTAAGCAGCGGCGGACAGCAGTATACAGGAATGCATACAAGGAATGTTGTGTCGAGAGCCTTTTGTTGATATTTGATACATAAGTTTTCTTGACATATAAATCATCGATATATTGGTCTGGACCGATATATCGACTAGGCTAATATCGCGATAATATTACAATATATTGCGATAAGTTATCAGGTAGATCAGCCATACCCCCGTACGCTGATACGGAAGGGGCTGCAAAAAAAATTCAAAAGCTCCCCGCCTCTTTGGACCCACGCGTCAAGGTATGGCGATAGTTATAGACCCGATAACCTATCGTGATGTATCGGTATTTTATTGCGATAGTAGCCTTGTTGATACATCGGACAATAAATCGATTATCGGCGAGAGGTTCTCTATACACAACACTACCCTTTACAGTCTCCCACCCTTTAAAGATTCACATCCTTATTAATACGGGCTAACCCGTTTGACATACTATGAACCACATACAACCGCCTTATGGTGTGGATGTCAGAGAGCCAAATCCTAACCCGATTGGTGACCTTCTAGCTGCCCTGCTCTGTTGTCCCTGTAGAAACAATTCAATGGTTCTAAACTTCAGCAATTCAATGGTTTCCCTCTTGGGGATCCACACCTTTGTACACCAACAATCGATTTTATTAAAAAGAGTGATGGTAAACCATCTGTGTAGGGTTTTTTAGGGTTTTTGTACAAAAATAGAGATGTGTCAATCGTCAGATAACCCAATAAACTATAGTGCTCTAAAGTTTGATAAAATCAGGTCATGCGGTCATGCGGTCATGCATGCTAGCAAGAAAGTGTTTGGCCAGCATCTCCGATATGCAATGCACAATGATGAGCTCGTCGCAAATCAAGTAGTTTCCGATTTCTCAGGTTTTTGTTCATTTGGATGACCAGCCAATTTTAGCACAAACTCTCTGCAATGGACCTCTTTGTGGTCACGGACGTGATCTACGACACAATTGTAGAATCAATCAACAGTTACAAAGGTTGCAACCTTCCGTCTGACTCACGTGACTTGAGCATGCTGATATCAAATATCGAGACCCATGTCATGTGCCAAGTTGGCGTTTGATACCAAGTGACACTACACGCGCAAAGCTAACATTTACTATTAAGTGACGTTGTATGTGCAAAGCTGGTGTTCCCTATCGAGTGAAGTTTCGTGTGCAAAGGTGACCTTTATTATCGAGTGACGTTGAATATTCAAATTTTACGTTCCATATTGAGTAACTTTGCACTTGCAAAGTTGATGTTTAACATCGAGACAAATTTTATTTGCAAAGGAGGTAATTAATTTTTAGTGACATTGCATGTTCAAATTTGACAATCAATATCGAGTGATCTCACCTGTCCAAAGCTGACATTTCATAGTGGGTGAAGTTTGATTTTCGCTAGCTAATAAGCTACCAGGCCGTATCGTGCCAACAGTAGGAATGGTCCAACTCATCTTGATAAAATTCCCAATTTCCTCAAGATTTAATCGCTAGCTGGTTTGCGTTTCTTTAAAAGGTTTGAAGTCCATCAATACTTGTCTCGTGCCAATGTATGACTCTTGTAGGTTTCTAACCTCGCTATGGAGGGCTTCGAGGGAAATGAAAAGAGGAGGGAAGAGGGTTACATGAAATATGGTTAAGCTGCAGCTAAGAGGTGGAAAAAGACAACGTGGGGGGAGGGAGAGGGGGGAAATTATATTTTCCTTCATCAAGGGGATTAAGCTCGTTTAGATAATCCTTTTTCAAATATATCCAACATATATTCTTGCAAAAACCTTCTAACTTGAAAAAAAACAAAACACGTGGTACAAATAAGTGGGAATTTTGCATATTGATAGTCTTGTGATGGTGATATCAATAAAGAAACAATTGCTATTCCAATTATGATACAATCAAATATAAAGGTAAAGAAAAGATAGAAGAAGCAAAAAGAAAGGACTTTACATTGTGTGTACTTCACATGTACTTTCTGTCTTCCTAACGTGCATTTTATGTACGCACATTATTTATTCTAAGTGGTTTTTGACGCATATTTTTCATGCACTTTTCTTGTAATTTGCATATATAGGCAAAATACTTTAATTGTACTCCTACTTGCCGACTAGTTATATAATTGGGCAAATAAGAAAAAAATATATTTTTTAACTTTGTTTCCAACATACACTTTTGAACCTTTTTTAAACTTTTACCGTTATCTTTTTTATTTTCCATTCTATCTTTTATACTCGTTGTAATTCTTAAGTAATGTCCTGTACTCGTGTTCCTTTAATCAAAAGATTTGCCTTGGACTTGAGTACATGCTTCTAGTGCCCACTTTGTTGATAACGTCCCATGGGGAAAAGTAAATAATAAGAGTCAAAAAAGAAGAATTGACACACAAAAACATGCTTAAAATAAAGTACAAACTGAAGGGGATCCTAATATTTGCTTTTAGTTTTTCTTTTAAGATTTGAAGTATGTCACGCGACATTCATTTTGCAACTATACAGGTTTTTGGAGGGATTTTGTACACCATGCATCGCTATTGTTGTAAAGGTTTTTCTCGCCAATTAAATCATCTTTTCTCCGTGCACACTTGTCCAATTTTTTACCGGAGACCGCCAATTGGTAGGTGAGAATCTGGGCTTTCAATCCCAACCGTCGGATGAAAAAATTGCTAAGTGTGTAGGGGAGAAAAAATGTAATAAGGGTACGACCCCATGTGGCTACGTACGGGTTTTTTTCTGTCGTTATCCTTTGTAACTTAGCGCCATACTGCCTAAGTTGCAGCCGTACGAAGAAATCGCAAATTTGTAGAGTACAATTTGCGTCATCCGCAAACTTAGAATGTACGAAAATTTGTCGTCTTGCGCTTTTTCAACCCATTGTCATGTCATCTTCAAACTTATCATAAACCACATCGGCAATGTATTTTAAGCAAAGTAAAACCAATAGAAAAATATATTCCCACGTGTGAATAGATTTTATAAGTTTTTGACGACGAAAAAAATTACAGGGTTGTTTTTTTGTCCGCTTGCATGTTGTACGGTTTTCTTTTTGCAGGGGCCTCGATGCTGCAGTATCATTTCACGCAAAGTTGAAAAATCCGCGAAGGTGAAAAATCTGCGAAGGTGAAAAATCTGCAAAGTCATGGCGACCGGACGGGAGAGGTTTGCGCAAAGGTTGTCGTACAGCCACGGCTGCAAGGCTGTACGACTACGATGTGACGCAATGACATGCGACATGCCGAATCCGCAAATCGTTTCAAAAATTACGATGTGTCTTGCGACGCTTCAAAAAGTTTCAAAAAAATACGGTGCGGCAAAGACAAATTGTACACTGTGACACCCGTCAAGGATATTGTTGACGTATACAATCGTCACAAACTAAAGTAAGAATTTCGAGTAAACACATAGAGACACCTTAAATCCGGGTCCGTCGGATCCGCGCTAAAATACTAAGGGTATGTCCCCATGTGCATAAGTAAGGGCTTTTTTTGTGGTTTTCCTGTAAAACTTAGCGCCGTACTGCCTAAGTTGCAACCGTACGAAGGAATCGCAAATTTGTAGAGTACAATTTGCGTCATCTTCAAATTTTGGATGTATGAAAATTTGTCGTCTTGTGTTTTTCGACCCACTTCCACGACAAAAAACGTCATCTTCAACCTTACGGTTAAAACACATGCGCGATGTGTTTTAAAACTAGGCATTTTCGATAAACAAATAGGAATATATTCGCACGTGCCGTAATTTTCGAAAATTTTCATACGATTTCTATGGACAAAGAAAAGGACAGAATTCGCTATGTTTTGTCCGTTTGCGTTCGAATACAACAAACAAAAGTACACAATTTGTTTGGTTTTGTCCGTTTTCGTCCAGTACGGATTTCTTTTTTGCAGGGGTCTTCAAATTCCGATGCCATTTCACGTCGACCGGATAGGAGACGCAAAGGCAAAGCGCCTCGTCTTCAACCGTGAAACGGCATAGGCTTGAAGGCAATACGTCTACAATGTCGCGGTAAGACATGCGACGTCACAAGCAGTTCCAAAATAAAACGTGCGACCACAGATTGTAGACGTTGACAACCGTCACGGGCATTGTCGACGTATACAATCGTCACAAGCGTAAGTTACGATTTCGTCCTTACAGACATAGGGACACTTGAAAACCGGGTCCGGCGGATCCGCGCTAAAATACAAAGTAAGTTCGCTAAGTTATAAAAACGTGGGGATATACCCTAAGTAAGTTCGCTAAGTTGCACATACATGGGGCCGTATTCTAAGCGCCGGAAAAAACCTCAATACAAATAACGGTACAGGGTGTAGCTTAACTAATGGAGATCACAAGAACGACAAAATGTGTGGCATTAGGAACTTCTACACAGGCCTATTTTCGAGTACGTGATTTAGAGTGGATGACATCATTTTTCCTTGTTTACAACAAACTCAATAATTTGTATCAGTATCATTACAATACTTTTAGGGTGACGTTCCATCAAGCGAAAAGTGGCGTAGTTTACAAAAATTCGCGACCCTCCGTACCAAATCGTACCGCCTATTTTGTTTTTATACGAAAACAACATTACAGAGAATCTTGTTGATACTCTCCGAAGGTCTTGGAAGTAATACCGGCCGTCGAATGTTCATCTGCGAGGAGTTCGCTTCATTTTTTTTTGTAATTGTCAACCCACCTCGAGGAGGTGGGTTTGCAGATTAAAAAAAAAAAAAAATCGTGGCACGCTAGACGATTAAGCTACGTGTCATGATAGAAAACCAACGAAAAATCTTAAGATTTGCACATGACACGCGGTTTCCAAAATACAACCGAAAATAAAAACGAAATTTCGTAATATTCCCTCGTCACGCTATTCTCGTTAACTTTTGTTCGTCACACTGTTTTTCTCAAAGGACTTTCGTTATGTTCGAAAAGTGAAACCCTAAAAAGTGAGCTGGCGTACAGACTGACGTTTGCAAAAAGTATAAAATATTTGTCGTATTAATACTTCGTACGCAGGTACATGGTACGCAAGTCAAGATTTAAACTTAAGTTTGTCGGTGCAAAAAATCTGAAAGATATTCAATATTAGACCGTAGCTTACGTGGCGCCAGTCAATATAAAACACGTGGCTTACAGACTCTACGTGATGGAACATCGACTCAGGGTAAGGTTCCATTAGGCGGTCCCAGTAAATGTACGGACAAGTCTACTGGAGCTTTTACTGGAAGTCCGCTCCATTTTGTCGACCCAGTAGCAAACCTTTCTCAATTATGATTGGCGCCACGTATATTAGAGTCCGGATTCTGAAAATCTTACAAAAATCTTCAAACGGAAAGTCAAAACGAAATGTTTGTACCAGCGTTATGTACTTGCACATCCGTACGAGTGAACTATGCTGTACTATATGTACATTCACAATATACAACGAAACTTCATGAACATCTGTAAATAAACCCTTCCCTCCTCACAAGTGCTGCCATGGCTACTTTCTGAACGCATTCTAAACCTTTGCTGTCGTCTTGCTGTCGTCTGAGGTTACACATGTCATTTTCTGCCGTGTATCTTTCCAGAATGGAACTTATACTTCTTATATTTATCTTTCTTAATATCAGCAATGGTAATCAAACGGAAGATGACTGTGTTCTTTTAATGATCATGATGTTCTTTATCCAAAACAACATCATGTCTGCTTCTGAAACACTCGTACATCTGGTTGAGGGTTTCGCAAGATCGATGGACATTCTTAGACGACGTAGGTTGCGCGGAGAATACTATATTGTCCCTCGCAGTTTACACTTCTCAATGACACTTGTTGATACTTTTGACGACGAAAGGTATATGAAACTGTTTCGGCTTCCACGGTACCTTGTGTACTATTTGGTGGAGAAAATAGGTCATCGAATGGAGACGGCCCCTGCGCCCTGTTTTTTAAACATTCCGAACAGGAAGCTTTCGGTCAAACGGCAAATAGAAATGGTTCTTTATAGACTGGCCACGGGAAACACAACCACGTCAGTCGGAGAGCTCTTCGGGGTCAGTAAAACCACGGTGTCAAGGAAACAAGCATTATTCTGCAGAGCCGTATGGGAAATCCTTACCCCGCGGTTGATATACTGGCCAACCGGAACAAGGTTCAATCAACTTGTATGTGCGTTCAAAAACTACAAATTCCAGTTTCCGAACTGTTGTGGAGCTATCGACGCCACCCATATAAATATAGGGTTAGGGGCTGGAATGAGGGCGTCAGATTGGTATGATAGGGAACGGAACTATAGTACGGTATTACAGGCGGTAGTAGCTCCTAATACACGCATTCTAGATGCGTGTGTTGGATGGGCCGGTAGTGTCCATGATTCAAGGGTGTTCCGAAATTCTGGTATAGGGAACGCTATTTTGTTTGGTGGGGGGCTTCAAGGGCCATCTGTTGATGTAGATTGGGAAGAGGTGTCACCCTTTATTTTAGGTGACGCAGGATACCCGTTGAGTAAGCACTTAATCACTCCGTTTCCTGGGTGTGATTTAGAAGAACCACAAAAGTCTTTCAACTACTTTCACAGTAGTAGACGAATGTGTGTAGAGCGATTATTTGGGATTTTAAAACGACGGTGGGGAATCTTAAGAAAAAAAATTGTGTTGCCAAACATGGAGCATTTAGTGGACACAATTATAACGGTATGTACACTACACAATTTGATGTTGGATGAAGACATACGTTACTTGGATGAGGATTCTCCATGTACCACACCTCCAAACGAGGAAAACAATGTGAACGGAGCAGAGAGTGGATTGTGGAATCTCCGGAGATTATGGCACCGAATCCGAATTTGACATGTGTCGACATTTTGGCCATGTCGTACAATGTCCGTACATAAAGTACACCGACAGCTGTACTTTTGCGTACGGAACTCAATTTTGATTGGTTCCGTACATCAGTAAATAGAGTCTGTGAGAGAGATAGGACTTAGAAAAATTAGAATATAGGACCCCCTCTCCCAAAGAGCTTCTGTACAAAACGTCAACTTTGACCCTCCATAACTTACTGCTCAGGGGAGCAAATTCAGATATTCTTTTTGCTATCGACTCAGGGGAGTCTTGCCTTCACAAGGGTGTAGGTGGTCAGGGTTTTTGTCTGTCAGGGTGGAAGTTATTTTTGCTGAAACACAAAAGGGTCAGGATTATCCTAGAGGCTTCTTCGAAGCTGTCTACTCTGAGGACTTATGGAGGTCTCAGAGTTGCATGGCGTAGGATGAAGTTCTTTGTCGCCATATTGTTGAAGTCCCGAGTTTCAGTATCATTCTCCTCGTTTCTCGGAATAGGTGACATGAATGCCGAACCAGTTGCTATTGGTGTGGTCGCCTCCTTCTCCTTTCCTTTGTCCACCACTTCTCCTTCCTTTGTTTCCTCTATTGAAGGTGGATCCTCTTTCCTAGTGAATCTGCTTCCTCAAAACCCTAGAGGGATTCCAAGACTTGATGGACGACCCAGCCGTCCACTCACTATCCCCCAAAACCTTTTTTCGCATAGAGCTCGTATCATCATACTTTCCCAGTATATGAAGCAAGTCCAATTAAAGATTGGTACCCTAGAGGGTGGGCCCATAACCTGAAACTCTGAGACCTCCATAAGTCATCAGAGTGGACATTTTTCAAGAAGCCTCTAGGATAACTCTAACCTCTTTGTGTATCAGCAAAAACAACTGCCACCCTGACAGACAAAAACTCTGGCCACCTGCACCTCTGTGTAGGCAAGACTCACTTGAGTCGATAGCAAAAAGTATCTCTGAATTTGCTCCTCTGAGCAGTAAGTTATGGAGGGTCAAATTTGACCTTTTGTATAGAAGCTCTCTGGGAGAGAGGGTCCTATCTCCTAATTTTTCTAAGTTCTATCTCTCTCACAGACTCTATCTACTAATGTACGGAACCAATCAGGATACAGTTCCGTACGCAAAAGTACAGCTGCCGATGTACTTTATGTACGGACATTGTACAACATGGCCTAAATGTCGACACATGTCATATCCAGATTCGGTGCCATAGTCTCCGGAGATTCCACGATCCAATGTAATTTCGCCACGCGTCATCCGATGTGGCGATGGCCATAAACCGCCGAAATCTTCTTCCGCGATCTCGGCGCTAATTCCGGCCGTTCGATTAAATCCGAATTTAATCGTAGCCGTAATAAATACATGCGCGGTATTCGTTTCATTTAAGAAATAAATGCGCGGTATTGATTTCTTCTCTGTACTGTAATCCGTACTTATACATTACCGGATCTATGTATCCCGTAAACAATTAGAGTTAAATGATTTATCCTACGTATACATGTTTAAACAAATATCAAACTTCATAGTACGTAACGCTAGTTCTAGACTTAACGGCTAAGGCTACCGGCTATTCACTATCTGCCGGCCGGTAGGTACAGGGATCAAATCCTGTGGCCGGCACATACCTTTTAGATAAAATAAACCCTTAACTAATATAAAATTCCCGTAAACCTCAGGATAGCCTAGGTAGCCATGGCTCTAGCTCCCTCTTCAATTTCGCAGTGACTACGACAAATTTGAGAGTTGGAGAGAGAAGTTAGAGGTAGACTGCCTCGGCTTCTTTCTATATTTCTATTAGACCTAGAAAATTCTAAAAATGGACCATTAATTTTTTACATTTAAGTACTCTAATTTGGCACGCTAATATTATCTACTGTAAATAAGGTATTCGTATAGAATTTGGCAAAACGTACAGTTTATCGTCACTATGACGTTTGCACTACGCGGTCTGTTAAAAACGCAGTTACATGATAACGGCATGTATTAAATCATTATTTGTACCTTTTTTCTTAATAAAGTACAATTTTGCACGGTTGGAGGTCGTCCGTATTCCACACTATTTAAAACGAACCTATATTAGAATTAAAAACGCTAATTAATTTTACCTTAAATAGAATAATGAAAAAAATAGAATCATTTACTCTATTTCTTGTGATAGAGTCGAAATTTCGAGCAACTGAATTAGAGTAATTTACTCTAATTACGATTCGCGGTGTAGCTGCCAAAAAATGTCCTGCACCGTTTCGAAATGCGCATTTTTTTCGCACTGACAGTAAAGATCGTGTCCAAAAAAGGAGGTGAACTGGATCACGCAGCGCAATATAATGCCACATCAGATTTGCAACTGCAGTTTGCATACCGGTGCACGATTCGCTGTATTAGGGTAACATTCCATTAGGCGGTCCCAGTAAATGTACGGACAAGTTTACTGGAGCGTTTACTGGAAGTCCGCTCCATTTTGTCGACCCAGTAGCAAACCTTCCTCAATTATGATTGGCGCCACGTAGATTAGAATTCCAGATTCTGAAAATCTTACAGAAATCATCAAACGGAAAGTCAAAACGAAATGTTTGTACCAGCGTTATGTACTTGCACATCCGTACGAGTGTACTCTGCTGTAGTATATGTACATTCACATTATACAACGAAACTTCATGAACATCTGTAAAGAAACCCTAACCTCCTCACAAGTGCTGCCATGGCTACTTTCTGAACGCATTCTAAACCTTTACTGTCGTCTGAGGTTACACATGTCATTTTCTGCCGTGTATTTATCCAAAATGGAACTGATACTTCTTATATTTATCTTTCTTAATATGAGCAATGGTAATCAGACGGAAGATGAATGTGTTCTTTTAATGATCATGATGTTCTTTATCCAAAACAATATCATGTCTGCTTCTGAAACCCTCGTACATCTGGTTGAGGGTTTCGCAAGATCGATGGACATTCTTAGACGACGTAGGTTGCGCGGAGAATACTATATTGTCCCTCGCAGTTTACACTCCTCAATGACACTTGTTGATACTTTTGACGACGAAAGGTATATGGAACTGTTTCGGCTTCCATGGTACCTTGTCTATTATTTGGTGGAGAAAATAGGTCATCGAATGGAGACAGCCCCCGCCCCCTGTTTTCTAAACATTCCGAACAGGAAGCTTTCGGTCAAACGACAAATAGAAATGGTTCTTTATAGACTGGCCACGGGAAACACAACCACGTCAGTCGGAGAGCTCTTCGGGGTCAGTAAAACCACGGTGTCAAGGAAACAAGCATTATTCTGCAGAGCCGTATGGGAAATCCTTACCCCGCGGTTGATATACTGGCCAACCGGAACAAGGTTCAATCAACTTGTATGTGAGTTCAAAAACTACAAATTCCAGTTTCCGAACTGTTGTGGAGCTATCGACGCCACCCATATAAATATAAGGTTAGGGGGTGGAATGAGGGCGTCAGATTGGTATGATAGGGAACGGAACTATAGTACGGTATTACAGGCGGTAGTAGCTCCTAATACACGCATTCTAGATGCGTGTGTTGGATGGGCCGGTAGTGTCCATGATTCAAGGGTGTTCCGAAATTCTGGTATAGGGAACGCTATTTTGTTTGGTGGGGGGCTTCAAGGGCCATCTGTTGATGTAGATTGGGAAGAGGTGCCACCCTTTATTTTAGGTGACGCAGGATACCCGTTGAGTAAGCACTTAATCACTCCGTTTCCTGGGTGTGATTTAGAAGAACCACAAAAGTTTTTCAACTACTTTCACAGTAGTAGACGAATGTGTGTAGAGCGATTATTTGGGATTTTAAAACGACAGTGGGGAATCTTAAGAAAAAAAATTGTGTTGCCAAACATGGAGCATTTAGTGGACACAATTATAACGGTATGTACACTACACAATTTGATGTTGGATGAAGACATACGTTACTTGGATGAGGATTCTCCATGTACCACACCTCCAAACGAGGAAAACAATGTGAACGGAGCAGAGAGGGATGCATACAGCGACGAAGAAGGCAAGGTTATACGTGACTTGCTAGCCGAATATCTTTATGAAATGCACGGATAGATGTAGAAAAAATTACCTACTATTGATAGTTTTAGTTGAAGACAATGGTTTTGTTGTAAAATGAGTTATTGTTGTGGGTGGGCTAGTGAAATATTCAAAGCAGAAAAACAAAGGTTAATGCTTATTGAATTTTCGCAAAGAATAACCCTACAATGATTTTTTTGTTAAAAGGGTGAGAAACTTTAATGAAATTCCTGGTTACTATTGTGTCAAATGTATATTATCTGATATCTGGTATGAGGTTGTTTTACATTACATAATGCCATACTTCTTTAGACGCACCAAACTTCCATGTTGTTAATGTTTAACGAACATGTATTCTCATGTGTTTTAAGTTTGTGAGATGTATTGCAAGCAAATGAAATAACTGACAATTTTCTTCTTCAGAGATATGATTAGGAAGCAGTGGGGTTTGAGCTACAACTGTTCAGAGGAAATAAGGGAAGAATGTAATCGTCGGGTATGATGCTCCATTGAAGGTTAGCATATATTTCAAGAGGCTCCAAACGTGGTGAACTTTTTTTTCTATGTTTTCCTTCATTTTTTTATATCTTGTGTTTTTTTTGCTATATAATGTGCAGTCAGCTGTGATTTTGAGGATCTTCTGCACCTCCACTAATGCAATAGGACAAAGATATTTCTGTGCATGCCTTTAAGTTACCTCCACTAATGCAATAGGACAAAGATATATCTGTGCATGCCTTTAAGTTCATTGTAGGCTTGCAGGTATGTAGCATTTTCTTCTTGATGAATAAAATTGAAAAGTTAATGGCATTTGTGTAATTATGTTATCATGGCATGCTTCGTTTAAGACAGCCAAAGTGTTAGTCTCTAGGGTCAGACAGAAAACAACACAAACCAACAGAAACACCAATCTTACTAATTAAATCTTACTAATTCTGGTGGAGGTGTTGAAACACTGGTGATGATAGAGCATCATCAGAGATGTCAAAGAGGTTTGAAACAAGTTTATTTTTTTACATTGAATTAACATTGTCTTGGTATTGTGATCGCGTATTTTTATACTTCTGTTTCTGTTTTTTTGCTTCTCCTGTGCTTCACAAGCCCCGTTTTCCTGTCATGGTTCATTTATTTCGCGTTCCTCAGCCTGGGTTACCTCGGTGGCCATAACTCAAGCTTGGGAAACTGGAAGTGTGAAAACTGCAGTTTTGCTATCGAGAGGTAAAAAACCATATTTCCGATTTTTTTTCCTGGGATTTTTCTTTGAATTTGTCCTTTTTCGTTTTTCACATACTCATTTATTTAAAGCACTAAAACTTAATAAGTCCACACTAAAACTGAAAAAGTAACTCTACCTCAAAACCTCTCTTCCTTTTCCTCTCTCATTTTTTGTAATTTTTTTTAACTTTTTCTTTCTCTCTATTCTCTCTCTTCTCTTCTGTTCTTGTGATTTTTTTTATCTTACCTGTGGTGTTGAAAAGGTCGCCGGTCACAGAAGTCACATAGACGTAAGAGGATGAAGGAAAAACTGACCCAATGTACGGTAGAATGTGAAATCTCAATGGAAGACTCGCTATAAATGTACCGGTGGAGAAGTGGACAGGGGGGAAATCTCAATGGAAGACTCACTATAAATGGAAGACTTGCTATAAATGTACAGGTGGAAAAGTGGACAAGGAGAATTGCTATGTTAAGTTTGCTATGTCGACGATAATAGTTTGGCACCAGATTTTTGCAATAGGGTTTACAAACGCGCAACCCTAATAATGTTTGGTGGTTGAATATAATTCATAATTTGGTAGTGCCTTTTTGTATGTTTTTGAAAAGTATTCAGGCTTGAAAATTATATGGAGGTGTGTAGGTTTTGAATTTCAGACAATGAAAGGCATCATGAGTTGTCGAAGAGAGAGAAAACATAGCCTGTCTTTAGTTGGCCGGAAATGCACAAGGTCATAAGTATATAGTTCCATATGTAAATGTACTTTGATACAAAAAAAATAAAAGTAAAGTGTAACTAGTCGTTTGTCATTTGTTTTTTATTTTTCTTGTGTGTTGTTTGCTTTCGCATATTTTATGAAAAAAAGAATACCGCTTTGATATGCAATGGACTAATTTTATAATTTGAGTTGTTATGTGTCAAAAGTCAGCGTTTACTTTCATAGTTGTCAAAATTTTACGGCGCTGTTATAGATATAAAAATTGGCGTTCATATTACAATGGATATTTAGAAGGGGCATGTGACAAATGAATTCAGCGTACCAATCATTGTCAATAAAATCAAGATTGGCATTTCACATAAACATTTCTAAAGGACTAGTACGCACATGTCAAATAAAAAAAGATGAAGACGGGGTGTAACCATTGATGGACAAAATGTGACCATGTTTGAGATATATTACATGGCAACATATATAAGCTGTGAAATATCCCAAACTTCTTTATGAATAAAAAACAGGATATATTAAAATGCACGATGGTAAACCATCTGAGTCCGGGAGTACAAAAGGGGTGGCATGGCCGAAACTGAAAAACTACCAGCAGGGGAATAAAATAACAGCACAACAAAAACAAAAAGAAACAACAAGAAGGAAAATAAAAGCACCCAAACTCAAAATGTTGGACAACCATCCTTTTTTAAATGGCAAGAAAATGACATTTATTTCAATGGTAACAAATCAGGGAAAAAAAATAATCTTTTAAAAAAATAAAATCTTAAAAAAAAATAAAAAATGGTTGAAAGGTGTGAAAGAAATCTTTGAGAGGACACCATCACACCTTCCTTTCTCTCCTTTTTTTTGTTTATTTTTTTTAATTGTTTTTTTTTTGTTTTTATGTACTCGAATGGTTTACCACGACTCATTTTTAATAAAGCTTATTATCCTGATTGTTATTATTATGAATTATTATAAGCTCATCATTGTCGAAGTTACAATGCAATTGTAAACCATCTGAGTAAATGGAAACAGGAAAAGGGTCTCCCACTCCCTGCTTTATTTTCTCCCTGTCCCACTCCCTTTCCAAGCCCCCCTCCCTCTCCCTCTCCTTGCCCCTTCCCCACTCACTCCCTCTCCCTCTGCCTTTTTTCTCATACCCCATTGTCCGTGGATGCCCAGATTCATATTCAGCTATTTAATGTGGAACATCTACAAATTAGTATTTATTTATTATTATTATTCTTATTATCATTCTTATTATAATATTGTTTATATTATTTAATTTTGTACAAATTAGCGTCAAGTCCTTGCCCGAACCTATCGAGAGAGTTAATGGGAAGTTTCCTTGACAAACTTCGATTCTGATTCTCATTTTTGACATCATCATAGATGACATTATAGGTGAAAGGATTTTTTGTCAGTATGTGGAGACGAGAAGAATCCCTTAATACTTAGTATGAAGAGAAGTGGGTAAGGGCCTTAGTATTTAATATGGGAAGAAGGGCGAGTGCCTTAGTACTCAGTTAAAATGATTAAAATGACCACACACCAACGGTTAAAATGACCACACAAAAAATGATTAAAATGACAACAGCAAAACATACATAATGAAAGTAACAAATTAAAACACAATTTAAATTAAAATAAAAACCAACCAAAACTGTAATCCACTATATCATCACAAATCAATAACCAAAAAACTCAATCCAAACACTCATAAAACCCAAATTCTTGCGCCCCGTTAAATGTTCCATAAATCATATATATTATTTATTACGATTCAATCTGGGAACCCATTCCATCCACACCAAATGATACACTAACTCCATTGGTCACTACTTCTGGTGTCTCCTTCTCTCTCCCTCCTATTAACTTTGTGGTTTCCCTTAAATTTTCTGAAGTGCTTTGAGAAGAAGAAGACGGAGCCAAAAGAGCCTTCGGTCCCTCGGAACCTCCGACTTCTTTCTTTTTCGTATCGAAAAGTTGAGATCTGGGTAGTAAGCATAAGGGTTATAGCTCCCACCTGGGAAAGCCATCCTAGTATTAAAAAAAAAAGATGCAAACAAGTATTTTGAAATATACAGTGGAATTGCACCACCTGTTTAGTTCTATAATGTGGTTCATTTTGGTTGCCCTATATAGGTAGAGAGTCGCTGGAAACGTAACCTTATCTTTTGTTTTTAAATTTTGAGTTCGCCGAAATGCTTGCCACGAAATTTGAATTCTGATTTTGGATTTGAAATTTTGGCACAGAAAAACTAATTTTGATTTTGGGAATGATAATTTGAATACAGATAAAGGCGCGGCAAAATGTGGTCAAACTATGGTCATTGAATATCACGAGGAGAGTACCGTACAATTGGTAGGACGGAGTGTTGCCGGTCGGTTGGTGGGACGGTGTGTTGCCGGTCAGCTGTCCGTTAGTGGCCGGCCGGTTGACCTCCAGCGTGGCAGATGACACATGGCATGTACGACGTGCACGCCTGTGATCCCTTCATCGAAGTAGATATGTATTTGTTTTTTGACGTGTACCAATGGCAATCATCTCGTGGGCCCCAACTCTCCTCGCGAGGGCCCACGAGATGATGTGCCCGATTGCTTCGCGGATCTATAATAGTGAAACATCCAACGGTCAGGAATCACTCCTACATCATTGGAGATTCCCGACAGCTTTCCAGTAGCGATGTTTCGTCTGACCAAAAAAAAATTGATGGTACGGATATGTACGGTTCTGTACGAATACGTACGGCGTCCAGTAACAAACCCCACTTTTCGTCTAATGGAACCTTACCTTCAATCGACCCGGTCTGTAGAGTTTGCCGTACAATTAGAGCAACGTATGATGGAACTTCACCCTTAGTAGCAACTTTATGTTATTGTTAGCTTTTTCTTCGGTCTTTACAAACTATCAAATTATACTTTTTTAGCATATGTTGCTGCAAGCATTATAAGTTCGAATTATCATCATTCTAATTAGTACATTTCTTGCGATGGAACGTACACCTTTGTCAATAAAATCGCGACTCTAATCCCAAGTTTTTCTCTCTCATCCCAAATTTTTAAATTTCAAGCGTGTGTTACCAATTAATTAAAATACGACATATTATTACTTTGAACAATACAGTACAATACTTGTACACCGTGCATTGTTATTAGTGTAAAGGTTTAAATAGTGTGGAAGTAATTTTACCGTAATTGATGCTAATTAAGAATTTGATTTTTTTTTTAAAATAGGTGTATTCTAATTCGGCGTTAATGCTTATTTGGAACAGCAAAAATGGAAAAAAATCTGTACGATTATATACATTATTATATGTATCCGTACAAAATATAAAAAATGGTACACCGTTTTGAAATTTAAATATCCGTACATGTCAGACTAATTTATGTGTCAGACCAATCCTGTTTTTTTAGCGCACGTTCCCATGCGTGCACGTCTGATTTAATTCATTTTTTGTAAAATTTTCACTTGAAAAGGTACATTTATGTATGGTCTGACATCGACCGGCCACCACACTATTTAGATATTATTGAAATTTCGTTCTTTACCCTATTTTGTACGGTACCTTAATTAACGTCAAAGAAAAATTAAAATCATGTATCCTATTTGGGGAAAAAAATCAAAATTTTAAGAACCCAAATTAGAGTTGTTGACACTAATAACGATGCGCGGTGTAGTTCTAAACAGTAAACACGCGACAACCGTCCATATTCGTCAATAGAGTTTGAAATAGTGCGACAATGTCACGCTGGCACCAAAATGTTCAACGGCCTGCATGCGTCGGCATCGTCGACTAAAATCCGCCGTACAGTATGGTTCGGTACAGTACAGTGTCGTACGGCAACAACGAACATAAAGTACAATAGCGGTCCGCTCGAGCGGTCGAACCGGCGGCCGCCGAACCTGAGCCCGGCCTGAGAAGCCGGCGGTGCTTGGGCGGCCTGGCCGTACAGGACAGCCGGAGGCGAAAGGACGATGACGTCGACGGATGCTCCCGCCACCACACGTTTCGCGCCATCGCACGTGACGTGACACAAAGGACGATAAGGAGACGTGCTTCCGGCCGCACTCAGCATCTTCCGTCGATTGGTCAATGATTTTCCCCTCGCCTCTCTCTAGTCTTCTCTCTCTTCCCCCCTCTCCTACTTCCATATACTCCCTCACTCGATCCCTCTCCACCTTCCGTCGCTGTCTCCCTCCTCCCTCCTCTGCTTCTTCGACTCCGCCTCTCCCTCCTCCCCCCTTCCCACCTCCCCGTCGGTCCTCCCTTATGGCGATACGCCCTCCCCTCGACATCTTTTCTACTCCCTCTTTTCTTGATTTCCTTATTCCGGATCCGCCCTATTTCTCTCCTCCTCTCTCTCCCTCTCTCCCTCCGCCTCTCTCCCTCCCTCCCTCCCTCCCTCCCTATTTTAGCAGTAGGCAGCAGATGACGTCATCGATGCTGTCATTCCTTTGCATTGTTTTCGACTGGCGGTCGAATCGTGGCACAAATGATTTTAATTTTATAATTTAATTTAATTAATAATTTTAATCGTGTCAATTTCTCGATGACTTTGTATTCGTGGAAATTTGTTGTCAGTTTCAACACTAATTCTGTGCTCATGAGGGAGGAGCTGCTATCTCGGGAGGCGTATCGCGGGGCACCGCTTCGCCACGTGGGAATCTTTGCTGCCTCGATAATATCAGTGTGAGAAATATAATATATATATATATAAATATTATCCGTACGGCGCCGAGAGGACCGAGAGAGAATAAGATTCACCTTCTGTTTTTTTCATACGGTGTCACGTCGCATCCTGGCGGTAGCAAGCGTGTGTTTGTCTTTTTAGTGCAACATATTCGGGTATCTTGTATCTCTCTCTCTCTCTCTCTATCTCTCTCTCTCTATCTCTCTCTCTCTCTATCTCTCTCTCTCTCTCTCTTCCTTTTCCCCTCTGTCTTTCCCTGCCCTTCCCCTCTCCTCCCCCCCTCCCCTTCTCCATCTCCCCTCTTCCCTCTCTATCCATCTCCTTTTCCCTTTCCATATCCTCTCCGCGTCCCTCCCTCCCTATCCCGCTCCCCCTCCCTCTTGATATCCGTACTTTCAGCTGCATGTCGCCTGTGCGCGAGCTGCTTCGAGCTGCGCGGCATTTATACGCGTCAGCGAGGTCCGCGTGAGTGGCGAACGCGTTGAAGTACGCGGCAGCTGTGTCTCACGCGATTTCGCGCGTTTACTCAATAACGCGGCGGATTCGCCTCTGCAGCTTCGAAGCAGCTTCGCGGCAGTCAACGGCAATTATTATTTTCGCTGCAGGGCTGTCGCACTCTCGCGCGCGCCGCCTGCTGCTGATTCGTCGGCAGTCGCGTGTCAGTTCCGCGCCGCATATTCGTAGAAGACTGGCTCGAGTCTGTCGGGCGGCAGGTCGGGCATCGGCCGGGCAGGCGCCTCGGGCAGGCGCAGGGGCGGCTCGGCTGGGGCCGTATGGGCTGTAGGGTTGTATGGAAGGGCGTAGTTTGTAGTTTGTGGTATGGCGGAATGGAACCGAACGGTCAACAGCCAATTCCGATCCTGTCACGTCACAGTTATGTCTCCTTTTTTTTCTCTCTCAGTATGTCGCAGTTTTGTGTAGGTACTCTTATATCACTTTCGTGTCTCGGTTATGTTACATTTGTCACGTTTGCGTCTCGGTTATGTCACAGTTGTCACATTTGCGTCTCGGTTATGTCACAGTTGTCACATTTGCGTCTCGGTTATGTCACAGTTGTCACATTTGCGTCTCGGTTATGTCACATTTGTCACGTTTGCGTCTCGGTTATGTCACAGTTGTCACATTTGCGTCTCGGTTATGTTACATTTGTCACTTTTGCGTCTCGGTTATGTCACAGTTGTCACATTTGCGTCTCGGTTATGTCACATTTGTCACGTTTGCGTCTCGGTTATGTCACAGTTGCAACGGCTCTGTTAGAGTCTTGTCTCGCAATTGTGTCATGGTGACCTGACAGTTTTGTTTCAGTTTTTGCGCTACTAATTTTATTCCCGTTGTTGTGTATAGTTGATAGCGTTTCTGTTGTGCGCCAATTTTTTGGCTTGTACTGCCAAACGGAGGAACAATGGCCGTTTTGTCGGTTAGTGTTTTCTGTTACCTTGCACGTGCGTAGTTATTCTGATATACTTCTGTCACAGCTGCCACATTTGAGTCTCGGTTCTGTGACAGTTGCAGCAGTTCCGTTAAGGTTTTGTCCAGAGTCCTCTCACAATTGTGTGTCAGTTGTCTCGCAATTGTGTCACGGTGACGTGGCAGTTGTGTGTTGTCTCTGAGATTTTTGCCGTTCGCAGCATTTCCGCTTCTGGCCGTTCTCTGGCGACAGGTCGGAGCGGTCCGCTGCGCGCCAAATTTTTGGCTTGTGGTCCCAAACATTTATACTGTGGTCGTTGTGTCGCGTAGTCTTCTTTCTATCGCGCACGTGCGCCGACATAACTTACTGACTTAAGCGCACCGACCATCGCACGCGGCAATACTGCAAAAAAACGAGTTCAACCGCTTAAGAGACTTCTGCCACGCGTCGAAAAGCGGCAGTTTGGCAAAAAGCCCATGCATGCACATCTGTTTCCTGTTTGTCTTTTCTGTAATTTATTAATCCTAGACTGAATAAAATGGGTGTTGTGGAGTGATCGAACCGGCGGTAAAAGCCTGTTCCTAACCAGTTTTGCGGCAGCTTTTCCTCAGTTATTTCTCAGTTATTCCTCAGTTATGTCTCCATTTTTTCTATCAGTGTGTCGCAGTCTTGTTCAGTTATTCTTTCTTCTCAGTTCTGTTACAATTGTCACATTGACGTCTAAGTTCTATTGCAGTTGCAACAGCTCCGTTCGTGTTTTTCTCAGTTTTTTACAATGGTGTATACGTTATTTTGCAATTTGTCTCGGTTATGCCGCAGTTTGTTTCAGTTCTTTTCAGTTGCCCTAATTTAATTACGTTTCTGTGTTTGTTTCCGTTTTTGTCGACAGTTCATAGAGAGATTCCGTCGGACGCCAATTTTTTTTTTGTGGAACCTTCCAAACGAATAATTGTTTTGGTTGTTTAAATTTTGTCCCATCGCGCACGTGCACCGACAAAACTCACCGACCCACTACACCGACCATTGCACCAAACCATTGCCACGTGGCGACGCTCCAAAAAACGAGTGCAGCCGAAAACGAGACTCTCGCCACTCGTCGAGAGGTACACTTAAAAAACAAAAATCAAACGCCAAAACTATGGCGTATCCTGCTCGCCGCCTCTCTACCTTATCCTCTCACAAAAAAACAACGATTTCAATCTCGCACGTGCGAGATTCGGGGTTAAATCCCCCGGTTGTTTTCTTTAACCACCAATCAATCTTAACTGTGGAACGCTCAGTATCGTTTTCTCCAGCTTAGGATTTACTATTCTCTCTCTGCACTTTTCTTAATTTCTTCTCGCAGAGTCTTTGCAGTGAACTAGCAATTTTTGATCATCAGCTGGTCGTACTTTTCAAAGTTTTTGCACTTATAAAATATATTTTTGCACGAAAATTCCCCATGGCTATATCGATGAGGATGTTGATCATGGCGCTTCTCCTCCTAGAAGAGGAAATCATGGCGGGAAGCTGGCTGTGGCTCGCAGCCATGGCTGGGAAGTCTCTCCTCTCCGTCTTTTTCTCTCGCTCTGAGGTCCAGGCAGAAATGGCAAAATGGTTTACAGTCGTCAGCTGCTCTGACGTGGCAAACTTTCTTGTCATATTCCTCGTATTTGTCGTATGCATGCTGCTCTCATACATAAGGGAGCTTCACGAGGAGAGGAGGCTCTGGGAGGAAGAGAGAAGGGAGGAGAAGAGAGGGGAAGAGGAGAAGAAAGGGGAAGAGGTAATACCGTTGCTTTTTTT
>JBBHKE010003522.1:0-11694 GCA_037447655.1 Zygnema cylindricum | reverse complement strand
AAGGGATCATTCATTCGGGTTTATATCAACTTGGAGTCGGCACTATCTAGATTAGCTTCTTTTGGATCTTCGATTCTGTGGGCAATGGAGCCCATAGAATTTCAGAGAGCACTAGATGAGGCTCACACGGGAGTTGTAAAAAAAAAAACAAACCCTAGTTGGTATGTATTTTTGACTCCGGCAAAATTAACTCCTCCTCTACTCTATCACTTGCCATCTTTCACCCACTCATTTTCTTTTTTTGTTTTTTTTGTTTCTCTTATGGTTTGTTTGACATAGCGACGACTTCACCTTGTCGCTGAACCAGCAAAGACTTTCTCTCATTGTTGAATCTTGTATAGGCATCAGTTACCTGAACCAGCGTCAACTTTTTGTCGTCGCTGAATCTTCAAATGGCACCGGATACCTGAACCAACGGCGACTAACATTCGTCGCTGAATTTAGCGACGACTATTGGTCGTCGTTGGATTATTTTGTTCTTTTTAATATATACTTATTCCTATATGAATTAGGACTGACATGTTGTTGTGCTTCTTTTTTCCTTTCCTCTTGGTGCATAATACCAAAAGGCAAGTCGGTGGTGGAAGGGGCAGGGTTACGACACAAAGAAGCATACGGGCGACAACACACACCTTGTCGCATGCGCGATTTGGAAGATGTGTGGTGGTGACAAATGCACTGCCGAGTAGGGGGAGGAAGGAATTTGCGTGGGTCACAACGATGCACTTGGAGTTGGTGGAGGAGTTCTACCGGTTCAAGAAGGCGGGTATGAAAATGTCGCAAACTATTGTGGGGACCATGGCAGTTCATATCACTAAACGTATAAAGGAGAATAATATGAGTTTGTTTCTCGACAAAAAGGGAAAGGAGATCAAAATAAATATTCAAAAACGATGGACCCACAGGTTTTGCGAAAAACACAATATTGCAACGAGAGCTCAAAAAGAAAAGTTACAATTAAGCCCGGAGATGGAGGAGTAGATCGAAAAAACGGTATCATATCACATGGGAGAGTTAAAACGGGGATTTTTATCGATTTAATTTTTTGTACTTTTATACAAATCATTGATATATGCTGTAATATATGTTACATCTATTTTTTTTTATGTTTTTGTCGAGGGTTATATATGCAAATACGTGAATTAAAGTTGTTGCCCCTACGATCATACTTATGTGTATTGTTTTTTTTTTACATTTTTATGTGTTATTATGATATTAGGTCGCTACAACAAGGATCTAGTCGAAAACATAGACGAGACCCACGACATTGAAAATATGGATAACGAAAAGACATTGGGTTTTTGCGGGAACGAGGTGGTTAAATACACGGACGTTGCGGGAGGCGGAGAGTAGATGACTTTGATGGTTTGACTCACGGGCTGATTGAACGCCCGAATTGAATCTTCTATGCTAATCTTTGCCAACAAGCTTCCTATTTACCTGATAAAAGGCATCCACAATGACATACCAGGTGTGTTTCCTTCCCTATGTGTATTTTTCCTCGTAAATATTGAAGCTATTATCTTCCTCATTCTCTGTGTATTCCACACCAAAAATAATAATTTTGGGGTTTTGTGTTGTTTATAATGTTTCTTCCATATCCTTTTCTTGCCCTCTCTCTCCCTCCCTAACTCAATATCTTTCCCCCCCTCTCTCCCACTCTTTGTACTTCTCGCCTCCTTCCCTCTCCCTTTCCCTCATCGTCCCACACTCTTATTATCCCTATGCAATATCAATCTCCCCTTCATGTAACTCCCTCTCTCTCTCTCTTTTGTGGGAGTTTGTTATCATACCAAGCCTAAAGGTTGGAACAACAAGACGGTCTTCCCGCAATAGATTGTTGAGTCGAGGTCATACCAGAGATGGTGATGGGAGAAAAGGTTATTTATGCGAAAATTATGCTACACATATGTCCGGAGTTGATTACGCTTATTTGAAAGATAACACCCTCCACTTTTTCCCACCGTTTGCAACACATGTAGTGGAACCCGCCGATTCATTTGTAATCTCAAAAATAAAAGAGGTATGGTCGAGAAAATGGGAAAATTGGAAAATGAAGGGGATAGAGAGCCAGAAGGTGTCCTTACGTAGGGGCCAAAAATGGTCGGGTAAGTTAGGTTGACCGGGGAAATCATTTTTCTTAAAGTTGGCACGCGATTCAATTCGCGAGGTGAACGAAATGAAGGACAAGAATGGCATGGGGTATGCACAGAAGGCGATGATCTAATGTGGATTGTCATTAAAGGATGGGAAATGGGAGGAGAGTATGCTTACGCAAGATTTGCAAGGGATAATCATAAAATGGCGAAACCATTTTGAGGGCGACGAGGTGCCACCTCCTTCGGCTCCCACACGGGATTTACTCCAACTCCTTTGAGAGGCTAACATTTAAGAGGATGAAGCTAGTTATGACAAAGACTTAGAGGATTACAATGATTTTCAGACACTTTATAGAGAGGTGGCTTAATTAGGAGAGGCGGTAAAATGGATATTGGGGGTTTGCACAAAATTTTAATAATAGTGTGGATTTATTTGCCTTTTTTTGTAGTTTTATTTTGATAGGTTAATATTTTTACTTTTCTTTTACTGCAGTATGCATTATATATTGTGTTTCTTTCTTTAACATTGAATATTATATATCCCTCTTTGTTTTTTTGTTTTCATATTTTGTATACGCAAGTTGAATGGCCAAAATAATGATGAAATGTATTTATAGTGATGGTGTAAAAACGCATCCTAAATTGCACTATCATGCTGCCATTCAGCGACGACACATTGTGGTTGGCGATTCGCCAAATATGAAATATACCATTCGACAACAACATAGCATCGTAGTTGGATGTCATATATTATACTATGCCATAAAGATAACAACGGTAAGAGTATCACAGATATAAAGTAGAGAGACCATGTGAGAGGAAGGGACAGAAAAATAAATAAGAATAGTGACAGATAGGAAAAGAGAGAACCAGAAGGTTGTATTTAAGGATGTAAATAAAGTTTGAAACATAAAAACACAAGTTGGAGAATATGAGAACTAGAGGGACGGATAGTGTTGTTAAGTTCAATAATAAACATAGTTGGAAAAAAAAAAAAATCATGGGATGGAGAAATGGGTTCCGACTCCTTGTGTTGACACAATATCGGTGTTGAATGGTGAAAAAATAAAAATGCCATTCAGCGACGAGTCATTATTGTCGTTGACTGGCAGGATAGAAAAACATAACATTCATCGACGATATAGTCTCGTCGCTGAGTACGCTAAGGGAGAGAGACACAGACAAAATAAAAAGTGAAATTGGTCAAGATAAAATAAATGCAAAAATTAAAATAGGGTGACAAGAACAAAAATAGAGAGAGAGAGAGAGGGAACAATCAAGTGTGCGACAAGCGAAATACTTAACAATGCCCACACACTTCATCACATGTATTGCTTAATACTTGCAAAACATGGATAAGTACAATCAGAGTAACCGTGACTGCAACAACATCAAAATGAATTACAATTATAAAATATTACAATATTACACTTAGAAATAAATTTAATCCTTTTCGCCCAAGAATCACAAAGAGGTTCACCGCAAAAAAACTACGATATGTACAACCAAATACCTATTTTTCAAACGTAAATAAAATATTCGTCTACATGAACGAAAAGTACATCGCCCATAAAATTTTTCCTTTGTAACAGATGATAATCTATTAACCTTCTCTAACTCATGTAAAAATTTGTTTGGAGGTCCTACAATAAAATGGAGTAAAAAACACTCGATGACATTCCCACAATCCATCCGTGTGTTCCTCCGTCACATTCAACTCACTGAATGAAATCACGTGCCTACATCAAAGAAAAAAAATACAACAATGGAGTTTGTTAAAAATTTGAATGACATTAACGCGTAATTTTAGTGGGCAAGTAAATGAGAGAGGGGGAAAGGGAAGGAGAAATTGCACAATTTTGAGTGTAGAGAAAAAAAATGGGAGAGGAAGAGGGAGATCAAAAGTTAGAGAGTACGTCAATTTGAAAGGGAGTGAGAAGAGGGAGAGGGAGAGGGGAAGAGGGAGGGAAAGGGGGAGGGAGATAATGCGGCAAACGAAGATGGTGAGTGAGAGGGAAGGGGAAAGGGAGAGGAAGAGGTAGAAAGACTGGGGAAAAGAGAGGGAAAGGGGGAGGGAGAGAGGGAGAGTGAGAGGGGTATGAAAATAGTGCCGCAGATCAAGAGGGTGAGAGGGAAAGGGAGGGTATGAGGTAAAGGGAGAGAATACGACATATTGTGAGGGTGAGAGAGAGAGAGGGAGAGGGGAAGGGAGAGGGAAAGGGGGAGGGAGAGATAGCGGTAGATCAAGAGAGGGGGAGAGAGAGAGGGAGAGAGAGAGGGGGATGAAAATAGTGCGGCACATCGAGAGGGTGAGAGGGAAAGGGTAAGGGAGTGGGAGAGGGAGAGATGGCAACAGATGGAGAGAGGGAGGAGAGGGAGAGGGAGAGGGAGAGGGAGAAAGAGCGACTGATCGAGAGGGTAAGAGGGAGAGGATAGGAGAGGGAAACATGCCATTCAACACCAAGACAGTCTCGTCATTGACTGACAAGATAAAAAACAAACCATTCAGCGACGATGCACTCTCGTCGCTAAGTACCATAAGGGAGAGAGAGACAGACAAAATCAAAATGAGAGTTAAATGAGATAAAAATACATAGTAAACTGAAGGTAGTTTGACAACAAAAAAGGGAGACTCATTAAATAAGATAAAACCACATAGTAAACTGAAGATAGTTTGACAACAAAAAAGGGAGAGGGAGAGATAGTGACGGATCAAGGAATTAGGGAGAGGGAGAGGAAGAGGGGGAGGGAGATGGTGCGACATATCGAGAGGGTGTGAAGTAGAGGGAGAGGGAGAGGGAGAGAGAGAGGGAGAGGGAAAGGGAGAGAGAAAGGGAGAGAGAGAGGGAAAGGGAGAGGGAAAGAGAGAGGGGATAGAGGTAGATCGAGAGGGAGAGAGAGAGGTAAAGGGAGAGGTCAACAAGGAAAGGTAACACATGTTAAAAAACACTAAACAAAAAAGCGAGACCAGCATAAGTAGGTTCAAAAGAAAAGGGAGAGGGAAGGGGGGCGGAGTCAATGAAGAGGGAAACGGAAGGACGTCAGATATGGCGAGGGAGAGGGAGCAGCCACACGCGAATCCATGGAAGTGAAATGAAAGTGGCGGCGGTGTTTTCCCTTGCTTCCTCATGAAACGAAAGGAATTTGTTTGTTTGCAAAAAAGATGGCGCAGCGTCAGATCCCTAACAAAAAAACAAAATATTTGGTTGGATGTGATTCGTTCAAAATGGGATCCATTTTTCTATGGATAGTCCGCATTTGGCGTTACTTCGACCCAAATATCACCAACACCAAATGTTGTATTTTTATTCTATTTATTTTAACCCATTAACTGTAATTTGTGGTCCTTTTGTCACTTTGACCCCTTATTAACGTATACATTAATTCTAATTCATGGTGAAATCACATCTAAACACCATATTAGAATAAACATTTATTGTAATTTTGTTCGTTTGCACCAAAATAGGATACACATTGACTTTAATTGGATACAAAACATGTTATTGTGTGTATATTAACGGAACAACAAAAAATCACATGAAGTAAGATTTCGCAGTCTCAAGACGTTGGATGTGGGCGTATAACTCCACACAGGTCAATTATATAAGTGAAAGTTCGTGACCTCCCACATGCGAAATTTGTTTTTTATTCACACTTCAACCGAGGAGATTGTAGGGGAATGTGTGCGAACGTGGTTATTAGCGACGAGGTTGAACCCATTATTTTAGCGCACGTTCGTATGCATGCGCTTATGATTTAAAAATTATTTTTTTTAATTTCAACTAAAATGGTACATTTATGTACGGTCTGACATCGACCGTACACCACACTAATTATATATTGATGTACTTACGGACTTTACGCTATTTTGTATAGTACATCAATTAACGTCTAAGGAAAAATTAAAATCACTAAGGGTGAAGTTCCGTTAGACGAAAAGTGAGGTTGTTTACATAAATTCGCACCTTTCCGTAGTACGACGTACCTTTTATTTTGTTTTTATCTGGAAAAAAACATTACAAAAAATCTTACCAATATTCTCTAAAAGTCTGGGAGTTAACAATGGTCGTTGGATGAAATTTCGCGAAGCATTCGCTTCGAAAGTTTCTGTAATTGGTGATGTACCTCGTGAGGTACATCACCAATTACAGAAAAATTGGAGCCACGACACGTTGGATAATGAGCATACGTGTCAAGTTGCCAACCAACGGAAAAAAAAAAAAAATCGCACACGATATCTACATTCCAACAGAAAATACAAGCGAAATTTCGTAACGCACTTTTGTCACGCTATTTTTGTAAACGCCCATTCGTCACACTATTTCTGGCAGCGCTCATTCGTCACGCGTAAAAAGAGAAACCCTAAAGAAATGAGGTGGTATCTGACAAGGCGTCTGCAGAGAGTACAAACGTTTTGTTGCACGATGTCCTGGTCCACACATGCATGGTGCGCAAATGAAGAATTTTGGTCGGTGTGAAAACTAGGGTATGTCCCCATGTGCATAAGTAAGGATTATTTTCTGTCGATTTGCTGTAAAAATTAGCGTTGTACTGGTTAAGTTCCAACCGTACGAAGGAATCTCAAATTTGTAGAGTACAATATGCGTCATCCTCAAACTTACGATGTACAAAAATTTGTCGTCTTGTGTTTTTCGACCCACTTTGACGACAAAAAACATCATCTTCAACCTTATCTTTAAAACATATGCGCCATGTGATTAAAATTAGGGATTTTCTATTGTCGTGCATGACAGTACAACCGTGAATGGCATGCATCACATCCCGCGTGGGTCGCCGAAAAACACCAGCAAATGAATGACCATTACATATGTACAATATTTGTGACCACAATCGGAGAACAAAGCATATATACTGCAAGAAATAATAAATAAATCTGCCCGAAAAGAAACAAATTATTCCGAACACATGGACTTAGCCAGGAAAGAAAAGACAAAACAAGATCAGGTAAGTAAGGATGGACTAGTTGTACCCTCGGGTATGTACATGTCAAGTCAACATTCCCTACAGGAGTCCAATCAGCTGGTAAGAACCCTTCCTTAGCCGGATGAAAGAGCTGAGATTACCGGTATTCCTCCAAGGCCAGGCAAGGTGAGTACCAACCTGTACGGTCAACGTCCAGACAGCAAGAAAACACCAAGTCCACAGTCACAATCCACAAATCACAGCAAGTAGAAGATGGTCTGGAGGGAAACCTTGCAGGTTGGCTTGCGCCGGTAGATTAGGTAAGGTCTTAGTACAAAGAGAAGGAGAAGCTCAGAGACAATTACTAGCATGAAACTATGGGTCTGAAAAAGGAAAAACCCTAACTCAAAAACTAGCCTGTCACTAAATATTTAGGTGAAAACCCTAAGATCACAAGGTTCGACAAATCCCGAAAAAAACCTGCCTGAAAAACGACAACCTTCCAATGTTGGATTCCCGTACTTAATTTGCAAAAGTTACTATCTCGCCAAATGGCATTTATCCTATGCATTCACTAATCCGTATGGTTATACTAATTCCTACATGTCTTTGAGCAGGCAGGCTTCTATGTTAAAACGTTGCCAGTTTCAAGAGACGACCGCTGCGTGGCCACCTCAGACTGCCTTACATCTACACCTCGAGGATAAAAACCCTCCCTAAACTAAGCAAAAAGGATGCATGAACCTCCAAGGGTTCATGACTTCAGACACTTGTCTGGTTTGTTGCCGTTTGAATTCCTGAAGTCTAATACCGTACCGTGGTCTAGTTCCACGCTGATTTCACATTGTGTTCCCGTAGTTCCGTACAAGAGTGTATTTCGACCTTTGTCCCGTACGAATCTCTAGTTGTACCCTTGGGTATGTACCTGTCACGTCACCGAAACTTCAATTAGTACATGATTTAATCACAATACCTGCTAACGTCTTACGGCATGACACTATGAACAAATAGGAACATATATTTGCCCGTGTCGTAATATTCGAAAATTTTCATACGATTTTTGGAGACAAATAAAAGTACAAGATTCGCTATTTTTTGTGAGTTTCCATTCCATAACGACAAAGAATAGTACACAATTTGTTTGGTTTTGTCTGTTTTCGTCTAGTACATATTTCTTTTTTGCAAGGGTCTTCAAATTCAGATGCCATTTCACGTCGACCGAACAGGAGTCGCAAAGGCAAAGCGCCTCGTCTTCAACCGTGAAATGGCACAGGTTGGAATGCGCTACGTCTACAATGTCACGGTAAGACATGCGACGTCACAAGCAGCTCCAAATAATATCGTGCGACCACAAATTGTAGACGTTGACAACCGTCATAAGTATTGTTGACGTATACAATCGTCACATGCGTAAGTTACGATTTTGTTATTACAGACTTAGGGACTCTTGAAAACCGGGTCCGGCGGATCCGCGCTATAATACAAAGTAAGTTCGCTAAGTTACAAGTACATGGGGACAAACCCTTAGGGTGTGTCCCCATGTGCATAAGTAAGGCATTTTTTTCTATCGTTTTCCTATAAAACTTAGTGTCGTACTACCTAAGTTGCAACCGTACGAAGGAATTGTAAATTTGTAAAGTACAATTTGCGTCATCCTCGAATTTAGGATGTATGAAAATTTGTCGTCTTGTGTTTTTCGACCCACTTCCACGACAAAAAACGTCATCTTCAACCTTACGTTTAAAACACATGCGCGATGTGTTTTAAAACTAGGTATTCTCGATAAACAAATAGAAACATATATTCGCACGTGTCGCAATTTTCGAAAAAAATCATATGATTTCCAAGGACAAAGAAAAGTATAGAATTCGCTATGTTTTGTCCGTTTGCGTTCGGATACGGCAAAGAAAAGAATACAATTTGTTTGGTTTTGTCTGTTTTCGTCTAGTACGGATTTCTTTTTTACAGGGGTCTTCAAATTCCGAAGCCATTTCACGTCGACCTGATTGGAGACGCAAAGGCAAAGCGCCTCGTCTTCAACCGTGAAACTGCACAGATTGGAAGGCGGTACGTCTACAATTTCACGGTAAGACATGCGACGTCACAAACAGTTCCAAAAATAACGTGCGACAACAGATTGTAGACGTTGACAACCGTCACAGGTATTGTCGATGTACACAATCGTCACAAGCGTAACTTACGATTTCGTCCTTATAGACATAGGGACCCTTGAAAACCGAGTACGGCGGATCCGCGCTAAAATACAAAGTAAGTTCGCTAAGTTACAAGTACATGGGGACAAACCCTTATTGACGATTTGCAGTATCCAATCCAGAGTTACGTGGCACCACTCTTTTGCTAACACGTGCATTACAGACTATGCGCAATGGAACTTCGTTCAAATTGTAGCATTTTTTAATGTTTGCCGTACAATTACAGAATGTCCTAATGGAACTTCTCCCTAATCCTATTTCGGGAAAAAAATCAAAATTTTATGAACCTAAGTTAGTAGTGTTATGTATTGGTAAGCATTTACCGATAACCGATATTGACCTTTTTTCGGGTTCCCGATAGATTGGTTCCATATATCGTTATCTTTTTTATCGCCGATAAGTAACCGATATTATCCGGTACTTATGGGCGATAACCCCGATAACCATAACTATCGGCGATAAATGTACGGGCCGTTAAGATAAATGCACGAGACAAACAGATAAATGTACGGCATGTTCACTCAGTTGTACGTCTTATTCCCCGGACGCGCAGAAAGTACAGTAGTCGCCATGACATCTGTACGGTTTTTGTACGGATCCAATATAAACGATGTAACATCCGATGCCATGGCTTTGTCCCTTTATTCCTTGGGATCCACTGGACACCTGCCACGTGTCAATTTGTCAACCTTTTTGGCATAAGCTGCCAAAAGAGCCAGTCCGGGATGCCAGCGCTCACGTTGCCGTGGCTCGTATTTTCATTCAAGTCGTCCGCTCAATTCTGGCGCTGGAAATATTGTTTGTGTCGTTGATTTTGTGTGTTCGCCCTTTTCCGGTCCATGTTCACAGCTTGTCCAGAATTTCGTGCGCCACGTAGTTGTTTATTTAGTTAACCGCCAACGCTTCAGGTCGTTGTCCGTACACTCATTGCTAAAAGTTACAAAACAAAATCATACACGTGGCATGACATGCTATATAATGTAAATAGTATAATACATCATTTTATAAGGTACTATAATATGCGTACTATATATTTTGATAGTTATCGCCGATATGGAATTTGTTGGTCTCGAACCGATATATCGGTACCTCTGACCAATCGATAACTGATTCTATCGGTATCGGTGTTATCGCGAAAAGTTTTTTACCGATACACAACACCACAAATTAGTGACCTTGACACTAATAACGATTCGCGGTGTACCTGCCCGCAGCAAAATTTGTCTTTGCGATTAGCCATTCCCCTTTTTTATTTATCCGCTCTTCACATTTTTCGAGCATAGATTTGAATTGCCAATTGCCACCCTTGCAAAGATTCTATCACAGACACTCGCCAATGTTGGAACGACCCGTACTGTATTTCTAACAGGTCGCACCTTGTGCTACGAGTCGTACTTTTCTGTAAGAAATCACACTGTATTCTATTGTACCGCACATTGCACATTGTACTGTACTAAAAAGCAGAATTGAGCTGCATAGCAAAGAAGAAAAGTTGAACTCATTTAGCAAAGTTTATATCACCAACATTCGCCAAAATTGTAAACGAGTTGTACTGTGGTCGTACTGTGCTGTCCAAGTTGTATTGTGCTGTCACATGTCGTACTGTGCTGTCACAAGTCGTACTGTGCTGTCATAAGTCGTATTGTATTGTAATAAATAATACTGTATTCTATTGTACTGCACAGTGTACACCGTCAATCGCTATTAGCCTATTAGAGTAAAGGAATAAATAGCGTAAAAAAAAATAGTGTTTTTAACACTAATCGGGATTTTCTTTTTTGAAATAAATATATTTACTAATTAATCCCTAACTGTAATTTGGGTTGTCTTGAATAATAAATACCCGCCCTATGATGTCTACAGTAATATGCGTTTCGTACAAAATCTGACAATTCGTACGCCATCGCTCTGTTCACACGGTCGACGGACGAACATATGAGAACGTGATTTTTGTTGTCGAGTTTGCTTCTCTTTCTTCCAGTGCACATTCACATGCGTGCGCAATAATGTTAAGTGTCTTTTTATGCCTTTGTAATTCAAAATGTACCATTCCGTACGGAAATATCCTGTCCGTGTGCCACACTATTTCCATTGCAGTGTACTTCCATTGTTAACGCTAATTGAAAAAATAGCCTAATTAGAATAATGGAGAAAATAGAATTATGGATTGTATTTCGGGTTTTTTTTTCTGAAAATAGGGCACCGAATTGGCGTTATATGCTCTAATAGCGATTGACGGTGTACAGTTCTCAACATACTTCAAAAGTAGGCGTTTTTTGGTAGGCCTTTTGTAGGCCGCCTTTATCGTAAGTTATGTTACGGGCTTTCCATGTGATCTTCTTACATCGCTACTTTCATCAGCGACCGTCCGATCGTTCGAATCTGACGACAGTCCTATCGTAAGTTGTGTTATGGGCTTTTCATGTGATCTTCTTAAATCGTTACTTTCATCAACGACC
>JBBHKE010003521.1:83448-99604 GCA_037447655.1 Zygnema cylindricum | reverse complement strand
ATAACCTAGACCATTTGGATAAGGTTACCGGTTACTGCGGGTTCGATGCAAGTAGGTACCAAGATCAAATCCTCGCTCCATGAAACTACCTTTAAGAAAACCCAATGGAACAACTGCCTGTCTCTCTCTAGACAGCACAGGCAACCATGGCTAACTCCTCCTCCAGTCTTCAGTGACTGTGACAAGTGTGGGGACTTGAGTGAGGAGTTAGAGGCAGGCTGTCAATATCTACTATTTGCTTTTTATTTTGCAATCTCTAGACCTAGAAAATACTTGAATTCCAACACGTTGCTCTGGCATCGCAACTACAACAGCTTCACAACTCTGCCTCCATTCTGTAAACATGTTACAGTGCCTCCCAGTAAGAATTCAGCGTCCCGCTGAATGTTACTAATCAGGGACACTGCATTTGTCGGAGTATGTCGTCCATCTCGCTGCAGTAATCCTAAAACTCTTGATGTAGCGCAGCAAACCTTCGAAGTAGTTGTTGGTGGTTGTCTTGCATGTTATCGGTGTAGCTTTGCAAATATTTACATCTCTTTTCGTGGAGGCTAGTGCGACGATCAATTGCTGCCAGCGGCCGCCGGGTGATTCGCCACCTCAGTTGTTCGTCCCCTTCCTCGCGAGCACCCCCTGGTGCTACCACTTCTGGCCGGGGTAGTTCCGATATTGCTTCAATCGGTGTGTGGCTATGGGAAGTCGGAGTCGCTTCCACTAGTTCCTCCTCTTGTTCCTCCACATCCCACCGCGGTATGTTCCTCAATTTGAAGGAAATGTGCTTCTTGGCAGCTCGTGCCCGCTGCAACGCGTTCTTCCGAGCCAATTTGAGTGCTCTCACCTCGGGCGTGACTTCAGCCCGTGAGATGATATCATGAAGGCGGACATCCCATGGGTGATATTTTTGAAGCAATCCAGGGACGTCCACCCAGTATCGGTAGTGGTCCTCGACCACCTCGACAAACGGCAAGACATGGGGGTTCAGCTGGACGTAACCTTTATGATTGCTCCCCATGTCCTTTGTATGCATAAAATTCCACGCAAGATGAGAAGGTACACCAGCAATAATGTTGAGTGGTTCCCCGGGTTTCCCCGTACGTCACTCTGCTGGCCACTATGCAAGGTCTTAGTAGAACCGTTTGGCAAAGCTGAAGGTGATATTGTGGTTCCAGAGATCTATGGGTAGAGGAAATAGATAGTCGGGAATTTCTTCTTCTCTTTCACTCTCTTCCTACCTTTCCCCTTCTTCCCGTCGGAGGACAAATACGTCATCCTCGCTAGGATATTGCTCCTCCGCATTGTTTTTTGAGCTCTCCGAAGATTGCTCTTCGGCGGTACTTTCCTTGTTAGGGTATCACGTCACCTCCAGATCAGAGGTACGTTCCTCTTCTGGTGGAGGTGTCGGTTCCCAATTTGGTTATTCAGAATCTGAGAGCTCGTGATCTTCTTCATCTTCGCGGTCACCCTCTCCGAATGAGTTATACATGGGTCTTGCAAATTTTGTGATCCTTCCCCTCCAGTGCTTCCACCTGTGTTTTCCTCGCTCATAGTCGCTTCCACCTCTTCCCTTTCCTCTGTTTTTGCTCTACTCCAGTCTGCCTCTACCATGGCCTCGGTTGCGACCAAAATCCTGTTCCGATATGGCATATCGTCATTCCCCTTCCGCAGTAGTCTCCTTCTTTTCGGTGGTGGAGAGGATGATGACGACATGGATGCTATTGTGGTTGAAAATTTCGGTAGTTCCATAAGTGTAGGTAGGCTGGTGGTATGAAGCGAAAGGTTCTCAAGACTGTTGCTACTAGGCTTGTTATTAGGGTTGATGGTGGTTGTGGTTGGGGGGTTTCTAGGTCTCATCATCGAAACTATCTCTATGTCATAGTGTACGAGAGTATCGCACCGTTGGAAACTTCACCAATTGCGATATTGCAACGATATCACGGGTTCGACGTCGCCAACGTTGCAATTCACAATTTTGTCGTTGCGATCGTCTGTCAGCGAAGCCGCGATGCTGCGATTCTCTGACCACTTAGCGGCTATTCTGCGGTCCCGTGGTAGCGCTGTGTAACAACAAATGGTTTTATTAGTATTTTCTAGGTCTGAAAAGAAATATAGAAGCCGAGGCAGTCTATCTCTAACTTCTCTCTCCAACTCTCAAACTTGTCGCAGTCACTGAGAAATTGGAGAGGAAGCTAGAGCCATGGCATTTAACTAACCCACTTTAAGCCACAACCACTGCTGCCCAAGAAGGCAAACTGACAATTTGACTGCACCCCTCTGTAGTCTGGACTCCCCTGAGTCCGTAGAAAAAAGAATCACTGAAAACGGCCAACCAGGTGATAAGTTATAGGGTGGCAAAGATGCCAATTTATACAAACTCTCTGAGAGAGAGGACTATCTACCTAAATTTTCCTAAGTCCTAGTTTTTCCTAATTCCCTCTCACAGCTCCTATCTACTGCCTGTACGAACCAATCACAAAACTGTATAGTACTAGAAAGTACTACTGCCGATGTACTTTCTGTACGGCCTCTGTACGACAAGGCCATTAGTGGACGCGTGTATACTTTCCACTCATCCGTACGTTCCTCGGAATTCCCGCGACCGAATGATGTCTCCCCACGTGGCGCCAGGTGATGCCACGTCACTAAATGCCAAAGTGACCACTCCGGGATTTCGGCGATGATGTGCGCCGTTGGATTATATGCGAAACGTAATCTTGGCCGGAATAAATACTTGCGCGATATTTGTTCCGATGTAGAAATAAAATGCGTGGTATCCGTTTTGAATTACCGTCGTACGACGTACTTTATAAAACTGTATATATGTACGCCGTAAACAGTTTTAGTTAAATGAACTTTATCCTTTCGAACTAAATATATATCTATCACATACCATAGTACTTAGCATTGGTCCTAGTCTATTAGGATAAAGCTGACCGCTACCGGTCGATTTGACGAACCGCAGGTACCGGGATCTAATCTCTGGTCCGTCAAGTATATTTTTAGTAACCTACTAAAAATAGCTGTCTGTTGAACTAAGGCAGCCATGGATCAACCTCTCTCTCTTTCCTTCAGTGACTACAACAAGTATGGGGGCTAGAGAGCGGAGGTGGAGGCAGGCTGTCCGTCCTTTTTCTTTTTCATTTTATAAAACCATATTTAAACCTAGAAAATACTCTAGAAATCTATAAATTTCAACACTCCCCTTATTTTCTAGTCTAATTTTAATTTTTCTTTCAACCCGCATTTTTCCCGACAATATTTTAGTTTAGGAGAGGGCACAGGTTTGGTCATCATGTCAACCACCATTTCTTCATCAGGTCTATACACAAGATTTAGAATTTTATTTTCAACTTTTTCTCTTACGAAGCTTAATCTTATGTCCATATGTTTTGCTTTGAAATGGTGTTTTGGATTGGCTGCAATTGCAATTGCAGCTTGGTTATCGCAAAAGATTTCATGCACTCCCTCCTTCATAAATCCCAGTTCTTGTAACAATGATTTCACCCACATTAGTTCTTTTACAGCAGAACACGACGCCATATACTCAGCCTCCATAGTAGACTGAGCAACCACCTTTTGTTGCTTACTGCTCCAACAGCAAGCACCTTCCCCCACATACAAAACATATCCAGAAGTGCATCTTCTCATAGGTGCATCCCCATAACTGGCGTCACTCCAAGTGGTGATATCAGTATGCTCCCCTCCCAAATGCAACCATAACTCTCTAGTTCCCACCAGATATCTCATGACTCTCTTTGCTGCCTCCCAATCTCTCTTCCTAGGATCATTAAGACTCCTACTGAGTACTCCAACTGCTGCCGCTATGTCCGGCCTGGTACAGTTCATAAAATAGATTAAGCTTCCTACGACCTGTCTATAAGGAATAGACTTCATGAACTCTCTCTCCTCTAGACTCATCTGATCGTCTAAGATCATCACTCCTCCTTCTACACTCCCATCACTTACTTTTTTCAAGTCCATGGGAGTGGTACAACTGTTAGCATTTTCCATCTGGAATTTCTCAAGCATATTACCTATTGCTTCTTTCTGAGTAAGTCTGATAATCTTCTTCCCCCTATCTCTCTCCATTTGGATCCCCAAAATATATTTTGCCTCCCCTAAATCCTTCATATCAAATCTGCCCCTAAGATCTTTCTTTAGCCTATTGATATTCTCTAAAGACTTACTTAACACAAGCAGATCATCCACATAAATTGCAATAAAAATGACACCATTCTCATCTTCAAACATATAGATAGAATGGTCAGAGCTGATCCGGATGTATCCCAGATCGGTGAGAAACTCATCTAGTTTCTTGTTCCACTGTCGCGGAGCCTGTTTCAGTCCATATAAGGACTTTATGAGCCTGCACACTTTGCTCTCTTCTCCTTCTTCCACAAACCCCTCGGGTTGCCTCATAAAAATTTCTTCCTCTAACTCACCATTAAGAAAAGCAGTCTTAATATCCATCTGGTGAATTTCCATGTCTTCCGCTGCGGCCAGACTGAGGAGAATCCTTACCGATGGGAACCGAACAACTGGAGCAAAGGTCTCCTCATAGTCAATCCCCTCTTTTTGGGTGAACCCCTTTGCTACCAATTGAGCCTTATACCTCTCAATTGTATTATCTGGGTTCAGTTTTAGTTTAAATACCCATTTACATCCAATAGGTTTTCTGTCTGGAGGGCAATCCGCTAGTTCCCAAGTATTTGCTTCCATGATAGAAGCCATCTCATCATTTATGGCTCTAATCCATCTTTCTTTCTCTGGACTATTCACTGCCTCTAAGTAAGACTGAGGCTCATCTGGGTGAGATAGCTTAGTTACCTTATGGGCAGCTTGTTTTTCCTGTATCCTTTTGCTGCTCCTCCTTCCTCCCTCAAACTCCGAAGCTGGAATGGATGGAAGTCTTGGATTTCTTCTCACTAT
Source organism: Zygnema cylindricum (assembly GCA_037447655.1). Classification (NCBI taxonomy): domain Eukaryota; kingdom Viridiplantae; phylum Streptophyta; class Zygnematophyceae; order Zygnematales; family Zygnemataceae; genus Zygnema; species Zygnema cylindricum. The sequence continues at coordinate 94,678 of JBBHKE010003521.1, read as the reverse complement.
CTCATCGGCTCCCCTGTCCATAAAAACCGTATCTTGTCCCGCTTCTTCCATCTCCTTGAAGTCCATAGGAGTATGTGAGGTTTCCGGTGAGTCTCCTGTATCTTCGATCTCCCCTGAATCTGTAATCACAGTTTCACTCATGTCTTTTTCGGGAACGACTGAGTTCTCCTCACTTTCGGACTCAAATCTGATCCTTATCTTCTTTGTATATTTGAACGGGTCAAATGACTTCCCTTCATCCATGACAACTAAGTGTTTGACCAGAATGATATCTTTCTTTGCTAAGTCATAGACTCTATATCCCTTAACATCCTCATCATATCCCACAAAGTATCCAGGTTTTCCCTTAGCATCTAGTTTCCAGTTTTTCCTATCCGTGTCAAGACTGTAAACTTGGCTACCAAATACTTTAAGGTGTGAGATATCTGGTTTCCTTCCAACCCATCTCTCATAAGGTGTCACTCCCTTTACAGCTGAGGTAAGGACTCTATTTTTAATATAGTTGGCACAGTTCATTGCCTCTGCCCAAAATCTCTTTCCTATTTTCTTGTCTGCCAACATACTACATGCACTATCTCCTAGTGTTCGATTCAACCTCTCAGCTACCCCATTTTGTTCCGGGTTATATGGTACAGTTTTCTGGTGTTGCACTCCCTCATCTGTCAGATATTCCTCAAACTAGTTAGAGGTATATTCCCCCCCATTATCACTCCTTATCCTCTTAATAGGGGTTTCATGCAGCTTCTCACTCCAAGCTTTATATTCTTTGAAGTAAGTGGATGCTTCAGACTTATTTTTCAGAAAGTAGACTCTAGAGTATCTAGACCAATCATCAGTTATTGTCATCATAAACCTCTTTCCTCCAACCGAAGGTACTTTTGCAGGTCCCCAAATATCTGTGTGGACCAAATCTAACACTTTCTCACCTCTATATGTGGCGGCTTTGGAAAAGGGAAGTCTGTGAGCCTTACCTTGAGCACAACCACTACAATCATCCATTATTTCATTATCCCCAAACTGAATGCCATCTACTACCCCAAGCTTTTTCATTTCCCTTAACCTATCAAAATGCACATGCCCCAAATGCTTATGCCAAATCATCACCTTAGGAACACCAACATAGTAAGCATTCTTCTTTTCATTACTCAAGTTAAGCCTAAACATTCCTTGGCTACCTTTATCTGCTGTGAAGTAAACTTCATTCCCATACTTAGCTGTAAAGACTCCCTTCCTGGTGAAGGTATCAAACTCTTTGTCATCTAACACAGACGTAGAGACAAGATTTTTACTCAACTGAGGAATGTAAAGTACATCTGAGAATGTAAGTATAGAGGTCTTACCCTCCACTAAGACTTTCAGATCTACTGATCCCACTAGATCTGTAGTAACCACTCTCCCATCCCCATACTCTATCTCTACAGTAGGAATCTTTTGTAGCTTAGTGAAGAGTTCTTTATCACGGCACATATGCATGGATGCACCTGAGTCGATGATCCATCCTTCCTGTGGAGCTTCCCGAATTGCTCCAAGGGCACACTTCTGCCTCCGAGGGATCTCCTTCTCCTCCAGACTCTCGTCAAGAAGAAGCTCCCCATCCTCCTCAGATGACTCATCCTCGATTTCTCCTGACACTTTTGTAACCACAAGTGCCTTTTTCTTCCCTCCGGAAGAACCCCCTCCACGGTTTTCTTGGAGCCTCAGCTTTGACAACTTGACACAATCTGCAATAAAGTGTCCCGACTTTTTGCAATAATGACAAAGACCCTTTGGGGGCCTCTGTCCCCCAGAATTATCTCTTTCCCCTCTATAAGGTTTCTTCGGATCCTTCCCCCATCGGTCCCCTCCTGCTGCTAGAGCTTGAATGCTCTTTCCTCCTCTCCTAATCTCCATTGTGTTTTCCTGCACAAGTATCATCCTGACTACTGTGTTCCATTTCCATGAACTATCAGGCATTCCTTGTACTCGGTACACTATGTTTTCGAACTCATCTGGTAATTTCATGATAAGGGTGTTAACTTTCATTTTCATTGTACCTGTCCACCCGGCACTTTCCATTTCCATACACAAACAAGAAAGATCATTACAGTAATCTAACATCTTTCCTCCTTTGTAAGTGTAACTCAATAGCTTTTGCTCAGCCAACTGGAGCTCCTGAATAGTTCCAGCTCTATAAATCTCCACCAAACTCTCCCACAATTCCTCTGCCTTGTAAATGTGAAGATGAGGAGTGGCCAAACCTTGAGTGAGGTGCCTCAAAATGAAGTTCTTGGCAGCCATGTTTACATCCTCCCACATTTGAGTATCGTTCTCCACGGTCTTCACAATTGCCGCTCCCGATACTGTGGCAATAGGAGTAAGGGGTGTCTCCTTCCCTTTCCCCTTTTCAGACACACTGCTGTCCCCATCATCTGCCTCCTCCGCCGAGGCAGCCGTTGTTGCAGGAAACCTTACTCCCCCAAATCCTGGTGGAGTTCCTGAAGGTGGACGTTTCACTTGTCCACTGACGATACCCCAGTATCGTTTTTCACACAAAGCTCCCATCATCATGGCTTCCCAATAGATGAACCCAGATCCATTGAAGGTGGGCACCCTAGAGGGTGGGCCCATAACCTGCAATTCTGTGTCCTCCATTGGACCACAGAATACAGGAAGCCTCTAGATAGTATTTAACTAACCCACTTTAAGCCACAACCACTGCTGCCCAAGAAGGCAAACTGACAATTTGACTGCACCCCTGTGTAGCCTGGACTCCCCTGAGTCCGTAGAAAAAAGAATCACTGAAAACGGCCAACCAGGTGATAAGTTATAGGGTGGCAAAGATGCCAATTTATACAAACTCTCTGAGAGAGAGGACTATCTACCTAAATTTTCCTAAGTCCTAGTTTTTCCTAATTCCCTCTCACAGCTCCTATCTACTGCTTGTACGAACCAATCACAAAACTGTATAGTACTAGAAAGTACTACTGCCGATGTACTTTCTGTACGGCCTCTGTACGACAAGGCCATTAGTGGACGCGTGTATACTTTCCACTCATCCGTACGTTCCTCGGAATTCCCGCGACCGAATGATGTCTCCCCACGTGGCGCCAGGTGATGCCACGTCACTAAATGCCAAAGTGACCACTCCGGGATTTCGGCGATGATGTGCACCGTTGGATTATATGCGAAACGTAATCTTGGCCGGAATAAATACTTGCGCGATATTTGTTCCGATGTAGAAATAAAATGCGTGGTATCCGTTTTGAATTACCGTCGTACGACGTACTTTATAAAACTGTATATATGTACGCCGTAAACAGTTTTAGTTAAATGAACTTTATCCTTTCGAACTAAATATATATCTATCACATACCATAGTACTTAGCATTGGTCCTAGTCTATTAGGATAAAGCTGACCGCTACCGGTCGATTTGACGAACCGCAGGTACCGGGATCTAATCTCTGGTCCGTCAAGTATATTTTTAGTAACCTACTAAAAAAAGCTGTCTGTTGAACTAAGGCAGCCATGGATCAACCTCTCTCTCTTTCCTTCAGTGACTACAACAAGTATGGGGGCTAGAGAGCGGAGGTGGAGGCAGGCTGTCCGTCCTTTTTCTTTTTCCTTTTATAAAACCATATTTAAACCTAGAAAATACTCTAGAAATCTATAAATTTCAACATGCGACAGTTGTGAAACTTTGTGTGCTCCATTGCCCACATAAATCGCAGATCCAAAAGAAGCTAATCTAGATAGTGCCGACTCGAAGTTGATATAAACCCAAATGACTGACCCCATGACAATCAGAACCCTAATATAGATTCACCCCTGTGAAATAAGACTTTCTGTGTGCTCAGTTCCACCACAGAATGCAAAGTGAGAATAGGAGTTTTGCACACATTCACCCACTTTGACTTTCCCTTAGAAATGCAACCACCCTAGCAGGAAAAAAATCTGACCGACTACACCCCTTTGTAGCCTGGACTCCCTTGAGTCCGCAGCAAAAGAATCACTGAAAATGGTGAAGTAAATTGATAGTTATGGCTGGTCAAAGTTTGCCTTTTATACAAGATGCTCTCTAGGAGAGGCGACTACCTACCCAAAAAATTATAAGTCATATTCTCTCTCTAAGACCCTATCTACTGACGTACGACACCAATCACTTTACTGTACCGTTCAGAAAAGTACAGGTGTCGGTGTACTTAATGTACGACCATCGTACGATATGGCCGAATTGTCGACACATGTCATATCCCAATTTTTTCGCGTAATCTCTGGAGTTGCCGCAATCCATTGTTTACGTGCCACGTGTCACTTGACGTGGCAATGGCCGTAAAACACCAAAAGAACATATCTCGTGAACGCGGCACCTATCATGGCGGTTCGATCAAATCCGGCTTTATTTTTAGCCGTTGAAAATAACCGCGCGGTATTTGTTGCGCGTTCAAAACAAATGGGCGATATCTGTTTCATACAATAACTATGCACTACGTTTATATTTCCCGGTAAATGAACTAGTGTGCTTCTAACTATTTAAACACATATCAAACCCCGTGTGTACTAGCACTAGTCCTAGACTTAACGGACAAAGCTACCGTCTATCGGAATCTTGACAGACGCTAGGTTCCAGGATCAATTCCTGGATCCGTCAATATCCATTTTAGTAAACGTACCATTTATCTACTCTTGTCTCTTTGGAGGGCTTAGGCAGCCATGACTCTAGCTCCCTTTCCAGCCTTCAGTGACTACAACAAGTGTGGGGGCTTGGAGAAGGGAGTCAGAGGCAGACTTCCTCTGCGCTTTTTCTATCCTAATAAAGACCTAGAAAATACTCAAATATCAACAGGTTGCGACACTCCGATTTGTGTTTCGTAGGTGTCCGTTGTGGCTTCCCTTCTGGGTAGGCGGAGTGTCCGTACTCTGCTTAAATCAGAGCAGTAATTCCGGGGCATGAAGATCGTTTTTATCAATCCAAGAATCGTCTTCTGCATTGTAACCTCTCCACCGAATCACGTATCGGGTAGTATGCGACCGCCCTCGTCGTAATTGGCGAGACTGCAGAATCTCTTCCACCTCATATTCATCCGTGGTATTTTGAACCAAGGGAAGAGGTGTATAGCAAAGCCTTTTTGGGAACACTGAATCGGGGTTGCGGAATGGTTTAAGGAGGAACACATGAAAGACATCATGTATTTTCCATGTTGAAGGGATGTCGAGTTTGTAAGCAACCACATTTACTTTGGAGAGTATAGTTAATGGCCTTGTAAATCTCGGTGCCAATTTCATAGAGAGGGCACGCGGGAGTGATAGGTTTGCCATATTCAGCCTTACTCTGTCCCTAACACGAAAGTCAATGTTCTTTCTATAAGTGTCGGCTTGAAATTTCTGACACCTATTCGCCTGTTGGAGAACTATCGTCGCTTTCTCCAAATTGATACGCACTGTTTCAGCAAAGTCCATCTGGCATAGCTATCCAGAGGTTTACGGAAAATATATTTTAGTTAGGGGTTTTATTTACTAAAAGATATGTGCCAGCCACAGGATTTGATCCTGGTACCTACCGGCCGGCAATCAACCAGTAGCCGGTAGCCTTAGTCGTTAAGTCTATGAGTAGTGTTACGTATTATAGGGTTTGATAATTATTTAAATATTTATACGAAGAAAAGTTCATTTAACTGTAACTGATTACGGGAGACATATATCCAGTAAATGTAAAAGTATGGATTCTGGTACGGATAAGAAATCAATACCCCGCATTTATTTTTTTAGTGAAATGAATACCGCGCATGTATTTATTACGGCTACGATTAAATGTGAATTTAATCGGACGCCCGAAATTAACGCCGAGATCGCGGAAGAGGATTTCGGCAGTTTGTGGTCATCGCCACGTCGAATGACACGTGGCGGAACGACATTGGATCGCGGCATCTCCGAGGATTAAGGGAGCGAATCCGAACATACCAAGTGTCGACATTTAGGCCATGTCGTACAATGGCCGTAAATAAAGTACACCGGCAGCTCTACTTTTGTGTACGAAACTGAAATCTGATTGGCTCCGTACATTAGAAGATAAAGTCTGTGAGAGAGATAAGACTTAGAAAAATTAGAAGATAGGACCCTCTCTCCCAGAGAGTTTCTGTACAAATGGTCAACTTTGACCCTCCATAACTTACTGCTCACGGGAGCAAATTCAGAGATTCTTTTTGCTATCGACTAAGGGGAGTCTTGTCTTCACAGGGGTGAAGTTTGTCAGAGTTTTTGTCTGCTAGGGTGGCAGTTATTTTTTCTGAAACACAAAGGGGTCAGGGTTATCCTAGAGGCTTCTTGGAAGCTGTCCACTCTGAGGACTTATGGAGGTCTCAGAGTTCACTTATTTCACAGGGGTGAATCTAGAATGGGTCACTGATTGTCAAGGGGTCAATCATTTGGGTTTATATCAACTTGGAGTCGGCACTATCTAGATAAGCTTCTTTTGGATCTGCGATTTCTGTGGGCAATGGAGCACACAGAGTTTCAAAGGGTTGGCTATCGTCCATTGAGAGAGAACGGCGTAGCATTAGTGGAAGAATAGACTGCACTCTTGTACACAACTTCAATCGATGTCAGATGTTTTGCCCAATCCGTCTGGTGTAGCGACACGTAAGCGAGCAGAGCTTCTCTCTGTTTGTCCCTCTGTTTGAGGATGATAAGCGGTGGACCTAGCTAACTATGTCCCGCAAATAGCGAATACATTCCTACAGAAGTGGCTAACGAATTTTCGGTCGCGGTCGCTTACAATCTTCTTAGGGAGTCTTTGATGACGAGATATCTCACGGAAGAAGAGATCCGCGACATCTCGAGCCGTATCCGTGGTTTTGATGGGGAGGAAATGGGCCATCTTCGTAAGATAGTTGGCTACAACAAAAATGGAGTCGTAGCCAATTGGCGTTAATAGAAGAGCGACGATAAAGTCCATCACACTGCTTCCCAAGGCGCGGATGGTGTTGGAATGGGTTGCAAGAGTCCTTGACGACCTGGATCCGTTTTATTCTTGTTGCAAGAGTCACAAGTTCGAACATACTCCGCGATATCCTTTGTCATATTTAGCCAATAGTATGTTTCGGCAACTCGTGCAGTAGTTTTGTCTCGTCCGAAGTGTCCGCTGAGGGGTTTGTCATGGCTTAATTGCAAAATAGTATGTCGTTACTCTAGATTTATCTGAATATACAATCGGGTTGTCTGACTCGGTTTGTACCGCCACATGTAGTTGGCAGTTTGAACCAATATCTTTCTTTTGACGAGTTCCGCGATTGTGTCGTCGCCTTAGTAAGCCGCCCTAATTCTATCCAGCCACTTTTCGTCCACTTGTACCGTACTCGTTACATTTTTGACTTTCTGGTTGTTAAGTTTGTCGACTGCGATAATATTTGCTTTCAAAGATTCATCCCTGCGTTCCTGCTATAGCTGCGATAGATTCGCCGCGGTCAGCGCAGCGACGCCTGGTCTTCTTGACAAAGCATCAACATGATTCATTTTACGGGCTTGTATTCGATGGTTAACTCTAGTTTGAAAGTTTGTAGCAATGTCATCCACATAGCATGTTTCTTGGATAACTTCGGTTGTGTTTGCATAAATTGTAACGCATGGTGGTCAGTAATCACAGTGATCTGCTTCCCTTGAACGTAACACTTCGACACTTCCAACGCATTAACGATGGCTATTGTTTCTTTCTCGTGAGTGGCCCAATTAAGTTCTGCCGCATTTAGTTTACGACTATATACGCGGTGGGTTGTAGACCTCTTCCGTGATCTTGCATAAGAATCGCTCCAATAGTCGTATCAATCGCGTCAGTGATTATTGTCCAAGGTAACTTCGAATTGGGAACCGCTAACACAGGGGCGGTAACCAACCGCTCCATTAGCGTGTTAAAGGCTTCCTCCTGCATTTTTTCCTACTCATAAGGCACATCATTTTTGAGCAAATCAGTGAGTGGTGCGGCGATTTTTGCAAAACCCTCGACCAACCATCTATGGTAAGAACATAGGCCAAGGAAGCTCCTCAACTCCGTGATATTTTTTTGTTGCGGCCACTCCTTGACTGCCTTAGTTTTGTTGGGGTCTACTGCGATTCCATCTTGACAGACCACATGGCCTAAAATTGCCACATTTTCCTTCAAAAACTCACATTTACTCGTTTTGGCATACAACTTGTTTTCCCTTAGGATTTGTAACACGGTTCTCAGGTGTTTTACATGGTCCTCTAGCGTTTCACTGTACACTAAGATGTCGTCCAAGAAGACTTTTACGAATGCGTCCAGATATTGTCGAAAGATAGATTTCGTCAAGTGCATAAAGGTAGCGGGGGCATTAGTCAATCCAAATGGCATGACTAGGAGTTGGAAATGACCGTACCGCGTTCTGAATGCAGTCTTCTCCACATCCTCCTCCGCAATTCTAATCTGGTGGTATCTACTACGCAAGTCTATCTTAGAGAAGTAACTAGTACCCCTTAGTCTACCTAACAACTCGTTGATCTTGGGAAGAGGATACGCGTTTTTTACCATTAATTTATTTAGCGCTCGGTAATCCACACATATATGGAAGCCTCCATCTTTCTTGGACACAAAAAGGAAGGGGGCTCCATAAGGTGATTTGCTCGGTTCAATGGCTCAGGCCTCGACCAACTCTGAAAGTTACTTTTTGAGGTCATCTAACTCGGTATAACTCATCTTATACATCATGTTGGTCGGGGGCAATGCTCCATGAAAAAGCTCAATTTTGTGGTTTACGTCGCGTTTTGGAGGTTATCCTTCCGAGAGTTTTGGGGGAAAAACATCAGCATACTCTGTTGATATTTGAGTATTTTCTAGGTCTATTGGGATAGAAAAAGAGCAAAGACAGCCTGTCTCTAACTCCCTTCTCCAAGCCCCCACACTTGTCGTAGTCACTGAAGGCTGGATTGGGAGCTTGAGCCATGGCTGCCTAAGCTCACTAGAGAAGACAGGGGTTGATTTAGGTAGATGTACCAAAAGGTACTTGACGGACCCAGGATTTGATCCTGGTACCTACCGTCCGTCAAGTCACCCGTAGCCGGTAGCTTTGTCCGATTAGTCTAGAACTAATGCTAAAGTATAATGGGTTTTATATGTATATAAATAGTTAAACATAGGATCTTCCATTTAACTGGATCACGGTTTATTAGACATAGAATCAGTTGTACTATTAGTACCGGACGAAACAAATAGTACGGACATTTGTTTCGACGGTCTTTATTTAATACGAATATTAATCGGACGGCCGTGGTAAGCGCCGGCTTCGCGGAAAGGACAATTTGGCGGTTTGCAGACTCCGCCACTCTCGATGACACGTGGCAACATCATACGGGTTTATAGAATCTCCGGAACGGAAGACAACAAATCCGGATGTGACAAATGTCGCATAATGGCAACGTCGTACACTGTCCGTACAGAAAGTACATCGGCATCTGTACTTTATTGTACGGTACAGTCCTGTGATTGGTTAGTACCTCAGTACTAGGGGGTTTAGAGAGGGGTTTAGGACTTAGAATATTTTGGGTAGATAGTCACCTCTCCCAGAGAGCATCCTATATAAATGGAAAATTTTGGCCAGGCATAACTATCAACTCAGTTGACCAAATTCAGTGATTCTTTTTGCTGCGGACTCAAGGGAGTCCACGCTACACAGAGGTGTAGTCGGTCAGAGTGTTTGCCTGCTAGGGTGGCTGAATTTCTAAGGGAAAGTCAAAGTGGGTGAATGTGACCAAATCTCATAATCTAACTTTGCATTCTATGGTGGAACTGAACACACAGAAAGTCTTATTTCACATGGGTGAAGCTGTAATGGGAATCTGATTGTCAAGGGGTCAATCATTCGGGTTTATATAAACTTGGAGTCGGCAATATCTAGATTAGCTTCTTTTGATCTCCGAATTCTGTGTGGTAATGGAGCCCATAGAATTTCATAATCCTCGAGAAGTTTTGTCACGACTTCCGGGGCCTCAACAGAAGCCTTTCCTACGTTTTCCTCTCCTTTGGAGTCGAAGTCGGGATCCTTTCTTATCCACTCCTCCGGAATGTGCTCCTTAACTTCCTCTACGGGTTGTACGACCGCCAATCCAATTATTTCCCCTTTTTTGAGTGCCCTCTTATGATGTAAAGCCCAAAGCAAGCGTCCCTCTTCCAGAACTTTACCAAACACTCCTGTGTTTACCTCGTACTCTTTTTCGCCTTTCTTGACCCTCCTACTGTTGTTGTAGAAATTAATGGTCCGTTTAAAGTATTTTCTTAGTCTAAATAGAAATATAGGAAAAAGCCGAGGCAGGCTACCTCTAACTTCTCTCTCCAACTTCTCAAACTTGTCGCAGTCATTGAGAAATTGGAGAGGAAGCTAGAGCCATGGCTACCTAGGCTATCTTGAGGTTTACGGGAAATATGTATATTAGTTTATTTACCGTTAGAGGTATATTTACTAAAAAGATATGTGCTAACCCCAGGATTTGATCCTGGTACCTGCCGGACGGTAAGCAGCTGGTAGCCTTATCCGTTATGTCTAGACCTAGTGTTACATGCTATTGGGTTTGATATTTACTTATACATTGCCAAGTAGGATAATTCATTTAACTGAAACTATTTACGGGATATATAGATTCAGTAATGTAAAATTACGGATTGTGGTACGGATAAAGAAACGAATACCGCGCATTTGTTTCTTTAGCAAAACGAATACCGCGCAGGTATTTATTACGGCTACGATAAAATGTGAATTTAATCGGACGGCCGAATTAACGTCGAGATCGCGGAAGAGGATTTCGGCGGTTTGTGGTCATCGCCACATCGGATGACACGTGGCGGAATAGCATGTTGAAATAAGTAGTTTTTGTATTTTCTAGTTTAAAATAAATTAGCGGAAACATATATAAGAAATGATGGCTGCCTGCCTCCATCTCTTCTCTCTCTCCCCCATACTTGTTGTAGTCACTGAAAGAGAGAGAGAGCGATGGAGCCATGGCTGCCTCAGCTCCATAGGAAGGACTAAAGAGTGACTTAAGTCACTCTCAACCCCCAAGCTCAGGACGGCCTGACTTGGAAAACAACTCTCACTGAATTCAGTGAGAAATCAGGAAGGATACCTCGACTCCGTCGGTACCGAGGTAGCGAGAGAGAGAGAAAGTCACTGATGTTGTTCATACCCCCTCTCTCTCTTCTCTACCTCCGTCCGTCGGTAGTAAAGAATATATACAAAGGCGATTAAATAA
>JBBHKE010003521.1:0-83438 GCA_037447655.1 Zygnema cylindricum | reverse complement strand
AGATTGACATTTTCAAAATGTGTCTCCACCATATCCGCCCAGTAAACATACTTATCCCCGGAAAAGATAGGAATTCTTGATGACAGGCCCATAACCTGTTGTTCTACAACCACCGGTGCAGGTGGAGGAGCAGCAGTAGTAGTAGTAGTAGAAGTAGACATGATACACTCTCAGAAGCAATCAAGAATCCTACCAAACAGCTGTTCTTAATTGCTAACCAATTCTTATACAAGCATCCTAACCTCACAAAACTCTATCAGAATATAGAGTAGCATAAACACTGACAACTCCCAAAGTTTCAACACAATTGACCCAACAACACTCAAGATATAATACTCATAAGTTTGCCAAAAACTGTCTGCAGTTTGGTCTGGATACATAATATGTTCTGAGTCTTAAGTCTTATACTTGTGTTGAACTGCCAATGCCAGTGTACTTGGGAGGTACGTCAAACCACCAAGCTACCACTAATCTGTCAAGCTACCACTAAACTATCACTAAGCTACCACTGAGCTATCACTAAGCTACCACTGAGTTACCCACTAAGTTTCCACTAAGTTACCCACTGAGTTTACTAGAATCGTATCTATCGCAGTTGCTCTATCTGGACAGAATCACGTTAAGAATATCAGACGCTGCGTTGACCGTACGGACCATATCAAATATAATCGTGGTTGCGTTGTCTTGTCTGTATTGCAGCTTCGCTGCTGCGTTGCTCTGCTGCTGCGCAGCTCTGAGACTGAAAGCTTTCCAAAAGACAACATATTAATTATTACTGTAGCTCTGAGGTACACTCACATTAATAGAGGTAGTTGATTGATTACGTACGGCTGGTATGCCTCCGTACAGTTAGTAGTAAGCTGTAGTGTATATTTGTAGGACTTAGTCATTTCTAGACTTAGGAACTTTTTGGACAGAAACTGTTTATGCTCCTTTTTGGGAATTTAATCTAAGAATTGCTCTCAGTTTTATTTGCAGAATTATCTGAAATTTCGCATGTGTCCTCCGTGAGTTGGCAATACTGTGGCAAAATTTCAGACATATTGTGTGTCTGATTTTCTTGGGGCTTCATTGTGAAGTTGGTCAGATTTATCAAAGTTCTGGCAAGCTGTTTTTCTGCAACTTTGACTGAGTGTTTTGATTATTCGGTTTGGTTTTATTATATGAAATTTGGTGGAATTACAGAATGGACTAGGAAATATCTGGCTGAGTAATTTCAGCATTGTTTGGTAATTCTGTAGAATTCTGAGTGGAATCAAAAGAGGTTGTTTTGGGGTAGTCTGTGGTGCTTCAGAGGGTACATTCATGGCTGAAAAGGGCTATGAACAACAATTTAGGCAACAATTCCAGTTAGAGCTAACAGTTTTTGTAAGTTAGATAACAATTCTTGCTATCGCTAATAGTTTGTGCAAGTTAGGTGACAATTCTAGTTATTGCTAACAATTTGTGTAAGTTAGATAACAACTCTCGTTATCGCTAACGTTTTGTGTAAGTTAGGTGACAATTCTTGTTAGCGCTAACAGTTTGTGTAAGTTAGATAACATTTGTTATTATCGTTATCAGTTTTTGTAATTTAGGTCAAAATTCATGTAAGCTCTAACGGTTTGTGTAATTTAGAAAACAATTCTTGTAAGGGCTAACAATTTGTGTAATTTAGATATCAATTCATGGTAGCGCTAACAGTTGGTGTAATTTAGATAACAATTGTTGTTAACACTAACATTTTGTGTAATTTTGATAACAATTCCTGTTAGCGTTAATAGTTTGTGTAAGTTAGGTATCAATTCCTGCTAGCGCTAACAGTTTGTGTTAGGTAACAATTCCTATTCGCGCTAACAATTTGTGTAATTTAGATAACAATTCTTGTTATCGCTAACTGTTTATTAAAGTTATATAAAAATTCTTGTGAGCGCTGACAGTTTGTGTAATTTAGATAACAATTCTTGTTATCGCTAACAGTTTGTATAAGTTAGGTAAGAATTCGTGTAAGCGTTGACAATTTGTGTAGTTTAGATAACAATTCCTGTTAACACTAATAGTTTGTGTAATTTAGATAACAATTTCCGTTTGTGCTTTACAGTTTGTGTAAGTTAGGTAACAATTCCTGTTATAGCTAACAGTTTGTGAAATTTAGAAATTAATTTTTTTTAGCGCTAACAGTTTGTGTAATTTAGGTAACAATTCTTGTTATCGCTAACAGTTTGTGTAAGTTAGGTTACAATTCTTGTTTGTGCTAACAGTTTGTGTATTTTAGATAACAATTTTTGTTAGCGCTAACAATTTGTGTAATTTAGATAACAATTCCTTTTATCATTAAGAGTTTGTGTAAGTTTGGTCACAATTCGTGTTACTGTTTACTTTTTGTGTAATTCATATAACGATTACTATTAGCGCTAACAGTTTGTGTAGTTAAGATAACAATTCATGTTAGCGCGAACTGTTTTTTGTAATTAAGATAACAATTCCTGTTAGCGATTACAGTTTGAGTAAGTTAGGTAACAATTCCTGTTAGTGCTAACAGTTTGTGTAATTTAGATAACAATACTTGTTATCGCTAGCAGTTTGTGTAAAGTAGGTAAGAATTCTTGATAGCGCTAATAATTTGTGTGATTTAGATAACCATTCATGTTACAGCTAAATTTGTGTAATTTAGATAACAATTTTTGTAATCAATAACAGTTTATGAACGTTAGGTTTCAATTCCTATTAGCCCTAACAATTTGTGTAATTTAGATAACAATTCATGTTACCACTAAAGTTTGTGTAATTTAGAAGACAATTCTTGTTATCAATAACACTTTGTGTAGGTTAGGTTACAATTCAGGTAAGCTCTACCAGTTTGCGTAATTAAGATAACAAAACATGTTAGCGCTAACAGTTTGTGTAAGTTAGGTAACAATTCTTTTAGCACTAATAATTTGTGTTATTAACATAACAATTATTGTTATCTCTAACAGTTTGTGTAATTTATATAACAATTCCCGTTAGCGCTAATAATTTGTGTAATTTAGGTAACAATTCCTGTTAGCACTAACAGTTTGAGTAAGTTAAGTTACAATTCTTTTTAACAGTAACAGTTTGTGTTTTTTATACAACTATTCTTGTTAGCACTAACAGTTTGTGTAATTTAGATAAGAATCCCTGTAAGCGCTAATAGTTTGTGCAAGTGAGGTAACAATTCCTGTTAGCGCTAATAGTTTGTGTAATTTAGATAACAATTCCTGTTATAGCTAACAGTTTGTTAAATTTAGATAACAATTTCTGTTAGCGCTAACAGTTTGTGTAATTTAGATAACAATTCTTGTTATCGCTGACAGTTTATATAAGTTAGGTTACAATTCTTGTTAGTGCTAACAGTTTGTGTAATGTAGATAACAATTTCAATTAGCGCTAATAGTTTGTGTAATTTAGATAACAATTCTTTTTAGCGCTAATAGTTTGTATAATTTAGATAACAATTTTTTTTCGCGCTAACAATTGTGTAATTTAGATAACAATTATTGTTATGGATAAGAGTTTGTGTAAATTAGATAAAATTCTTGCTAGCGCAAACAGTTTGTGTTATTTAGGTAACAATTTCTGTTGGCGCTAAAGTTTGTGTAATTTAGATAACAATTCGTGTTAGCGCAAACACTGTGTGTAATTAAGATAACAATTCCTGTTAGAGCGAACTGTTTTTTGTAATTAAGATAACAATTCTTGTTAGCGGTAACAGTTTGTGTTATTAAAATAACAATTCCTGTTAGCGCTAACAATATGTGTAATTAAGATAACAATTCCTATTAGAGCTAACAGTTTGTGTAAAGTAGGTAACAATTACTTTTAACGCTAACAGTTTGTGTAATTTAGATAAGAATTCTTGTTATCCACAACAATTTGTGTAAATTAGGTAACAATTCTTGTTAGCGCTAACAATTTGTGAAATTTAGGTAATAATTCCTGTTAGCGCTAACAGTTTGAGTAAGTTAGGTAACAATTCTTTTTAGTGCTAACAGTTTGTGTAATTTAGATAACAATTCATATTAGCGCTAAATTTAGTGTAATTTAGATAATAATACTTGTTATCGCTAACGGTTTGTGTAAAGTAGGTAACAATTCTTGAAAGCGCTAACAATTTGTGTAATATAGATAACAATTAATGTTACCGCTAAAGTTTGTGTAGTTTAGAAGACAGTTTTTGTTATCAATAACAGTTTGTGTAAGTTAGGTTACAATTAATGTTAGCGCTAATAATTTGTGCAATTTAGTTAACTATTATTGTTATCTCTAACAGTTTGTGCAAATTTAACAATTCCTGTTAGTGCAAACAGTTATTGTAATTTATATAACAATTTATGTTAGCGCTAACAGTTTGGGTAATTTAGGTAACAATTCCTGTTAGCACTAACAATTTGAGTAAGTTAAGTAAGAATTCCTCTTAGTGCTAACAGTTTGTGTAATTTAGATAACAATTCATGTTACCGCTAAAGTTTGTGTTATTTAGATAACAATTCTTGTTATCAATAAAATTTGTGTAAATTAGGTTAAAATTCATGTTAGCGCTAACAGCTTGCGTAATTGAGATAACATAACATGTTAGCGCTAACAGTATGTGTAAGTTACGTAACAATTCTTTTTAGCAGTAACAGTTTGTGTTATTTAGATAACTATTACTGTTAGCACTAACAGTTTGTGTAAGTTAGGTAACAATTACTTTTAGGGCTAACTGTTTGTGTAATTTAGATAAGAATTCCTGTTATCCCCAACATTTTGTGTAAATTAGGTAACAATTCCTGTTAGCGCTAACAGTTTGAGTAAGTTTGGTAATATTCTTGTTAGTGCTTACAGTTTGTGTAATTTAGATAACAATTCAGGTTAGCGCTAAATTTTGTGTAATTTAGATAACAATACATTTTATCGCTAACAGTTTGTGTAAAGTAGGTGACAATTATTGATAGCTCTAATCTTTTGTGTAATTTCGATAACAATTCATGTTACAGCTAAAGGTTGTGTAATTTAGATAAAAATTCTTGTTATCATTAACAGTTTGTGTAAGTTAGGTTACAATACCTATAAGCGCTAACAATTTGTGCAATTTAGATAATAATTCATGTTACCGCTATAGTTTGTGTAATTAAAAAGACAATTCTTGTTATCAATTACAGTTTGTGTAAGTTAGGATATTATTCATGTTAGCGCTACTAGTTTGCGTAATTTAGATAACAAAACATGTAAGCGCAAACAGTTTGTGTAAGTTAGGTAACAATTCTTGTTAGCGCTAATAATTTGTGTAATTTAGATAACAATTATTGTTATCTCTAACAGTTTTTGTAAGTTCGATAACAATTCATGTTAGCGCAAAAAGTTAGTATAATTTAGATAACAATTCTTGTTAGCGCTATTAGTTTGTGTAATTTAGGTAACATTTCCTGTTAGCACTAACAGTTTGAGTAAGTTAAGTAACGATTCCTGTAAGTGCTAACAGTTTGTGTAATTTAGATAACAATTCATGTTATCAATAACAATTTGTGTAAGTTAGGTAACAATTCCTTTTAGCAAAAACAGTTTGTGTTATTTAGATAACTATTCCTGTTTGCACTAACAGTTTGTGTAATTTAGATAAGAATTCTTGTAAGCGCTAAAGTTTGTGTAAGTTAGGTAACAATTCATGTTAGCGCTAACAATTTAAAAAATTTAGAGAACAATTCTTGTTAGCGCTAAGAGTTTGTTCAAGTTAGGTAAAAATTCTTGTTAGCACGAACAATTTGTGTAATTTAGAGAACAATTCCTATTAGTGCAAATAGTTTGTGAAATTTAGATAACAATTTCTGTAAGAGCTAACAGTTTTTGTAATTTAGATAACAATTCTTGTTATCGCTAACAGTTTGTGTAAGGTAGGTTACAATTCTTGTTAGTGCTAAAAGTTTGTGTAATTTAGATAACAATTTCAGTTAGCGCTAACATATTGTGTAATTTAGATAACAATTTTTCTTCGCGCTAACAATTTGTGTAATTTAGATAACAATTTTTGTTCGCGCTAACAATTTGTGTAATTTAGATAACAATTATTGTTATCAATAAGAGTTTTTGTAATTTAGATAACAATTCCTGCTAGCGCAAACAGTTTGTGTAATTTAGATAACAATTCTTGTTAGCGCTAACTGTTGGTGTAATTTAGGTTACAATTCCTGTTGGCGCTGAAGTTTGTGTAATACATATAACAATTCTTGTTATTAGTAAGATTTTGTGTAAGTTAGGTTACAGTTCTTGTTAGAGATAACAGTTTATGTAATTTAGATAACAATTCCTGTTAGCGCTAACAATTTGTGTAATTTAGATAACAATTCTTGTTATCGCCAACATTTTGTGTAAATTAGGTAACAATTTTGGTTAGCGCTAACTGTTTGTGTAATTTAGATAATAATACCTGTTAGTGCAAACAATTTGTGAAATTAAGATAACAATTCCTTTTAGCGCCAACTGTTTTTTGTAATTAAGATAACAAATCCTGTTAGCGCTAACAATATGTGTAATTTAGATAACAATTCTTGTTAGAGCTAACAGTTTGTGTAAGTTAGGTAACAATTACTTTTAGCCCTAACAGTTTGTGTAATTTAGATAAGAATTATTCTTATCCCCAACATTTTGTGTAAATTAGGTAACAATTCTTGTTAGCGCTAACAGCTTGTGAAATTTAGGTAACAATTCCTGTTACCGCTAAGAGTTTGAGTAAGTTAGTTAACAATTCTTGTTAGTGCTAACAGTTGGTGTAAAGTAGGTAACAATTCTTGATAGCGCTAATACTTTGTGTAATTTAGATAACAATTCATGTTACTGCTAAAGTTTGTGTAATTTAGATAAGAATTCTTGTTATTAATAACACTTTGTGTAAATTCGGTAACAATTCATGTAAGCGCTAACAATTTGTAAAATTTAAAGAACAATTCTTGTTAGCGCTAACAGTTTGTGCAAGTTGGGTAACAATTCTTGTTAGCGCGAACAATTTGTGTAATTTAGAGAACAATTCCTATTAGCGCTAATAGTTTGTGTAATTTAGATAACAATTTCCGTTTGTCCTTTACAGTTTGTGTAAGTTAGGAAACAATCCCTGTTATAGCTAACAGTTTGTGAAATTAAGATAACAATTTCTGTTAGCGCTAACAGTTTGTGTAATTTAGATAACAATTCTTGTGATCGCTAACAGTTTGTGTAAGTTAGGTTAAAATTATTGTTAGTGCTAACAGTTTGTGTAATTTGGATAACAATATTGTTAGCCTAACAGCAGGTAATTTGATAACAATTCTTTTTAGCCCTAACTATTTGTGTAATTTACATAACAATTCTTGTTCGCGCTAACAATTTGTGTAATTTAGATAACAATTATTGTTATCGATAAGAGTTTGTGTAATTTGGATAACAATTCTTGCTAGCGCAAAATGTTTGTGTAATTTAGATAACAATTCCTGTTAGCGCTAACTGTTTGTGTAATTTAGGTTACACTTCCTGTTGCCGCTAAAGTGTGTGTAATATTGATTACAATTCTTGTTATCGCTAACAGTTTGTGTAAGTTAGGTTACAATTCGTGTTACAACTAACAATTTGTGTTTTTTAGATAACAATTCCTGTTAGCGCTAACAATTTGTGTAATTTAGATAACAATTCTTGTTATCGCCAACATT
Source organism: Zygnema cylindricum (assembly GCA_037447655.1). Taxonomy (NCBI): domain Eukaryota; kingdom Viridiplantae; phylum Streptophyta; class Zygnematophyceae; order Zygnematales; family Zygnemataceae; genus Zygnema; species Zygnema cylindricum. The sequence goes on along the minus strand of JBBHKE010003521.1, from coordinate 75,780 downwards.
TTGTGTAAATTAGGAAACAATTCTGGTTAGCGCTAACAGTTTGTGTAATTAAAATAACAATTCGTGTTAGCGCAAAAGTTTGTGTCATTTAGATAACAATTTTTGTGATCGCTAACAGTTTGTGTAAGTTAGGTTAAAATTATTGTTAGTGCTAACAGTTTGTGTATTTTAGATAACAATATTGTTAGCGCTAACAGTTTGTGTAATTTAGATAACAATTGTTTTTAGCCCTAACAATTTGTGTAATTTAGATAACAATTCTTGTTCGCGCTAACAATTTGTGTAATTTAGATAACAATTATTGTTATCGATAAGAGTTTGTGTTATTTTGATAACAATTCTTGCTAGCGCAAACAATTTGTGTAATTTAGATAACAATTCCTGTTTGCGCTAACTGTTTATGTAATTTAGGTAACAATTCCTGTTGGCGCTAAAGTTTGTGTAATATTGATAACAATTCTTGCTATCGCTAACAGTTTGTGTAAGTTAGGTTACAATTCGTGTTACAGCTAACAATTTGTGTTTTTTAGATAACTATTCCTGTTAGCGCTAACAACTTGTGTAATTTAGATAACAATTCCTGTTAGCGCTAACACTTTGTATAATTAAGATAATTTTTTCTTTTAGCGTTAACAGTTTGTGTAAGTTAGATAACAATTCTGTTAGCGCTAAAGTTTGTGTAATATTGATTACAATTCTTGTTATCGCTAACAGTTTGTGTAAGTTGGGTTACAATTCTTGTTAGCGCTAACAATTTGTGTAATTTAGATAACAATTATTGTTATCGCTAACAATATGTGTTATTTAGATAACAATTCTTGTTATCGCTAACAATTTGTGTAAGTTAGGTTACAGTTCCTGTAAGAGCTAACAGTTTGTGAAATTTAAATTACAATTCTTGTTAACTCTAACAATTTGTGTAATTTAGATGACAATTCTTGTTATCGCTTACAGTTTGTGTAAGTTAGGTAACAATTCCTTTTAGCGCTAACAGTTTTGTTATTTAGACAACAATTCCTGTTAGCGCTAAATGTTTGTGTTATTTAGATTACAATTCTTGTTTGCGCTAACGGTTTTGTGTAAGTTAGGTAACATTTTCACTTAACATTAACAATTTGTGTAATTTAGATGACAATTCGTGTTATCGCAAACAGTTTTTGTAAGTTAAGTAACAATACCTGTTAGTGCTAATAGTTTGTATACTTTAGGTAAATATTCTTGTTAGCGCTAACAATTTGTGTAATTTAGATAACCATTCTTGTTAGTGGTAACTGTTTTTGTAAGTTAGCTAACCATTCTTGTAAGCGCTAAGAGTGTTGTTTTTGAAAGCTTTTTGTCCTCTCTATATTTTGTGAGAGGAAGTCTCATGACTTACAAATAATTTCAGCGTTGTCATTGATACTATGTTTCAAAATTAGTGTACCTTAACAATCTAGACAGTACAAAATTAAGGAGATCCCATCGGACGACTCCTAATGTAAAAAGAAGATTACGAAATGGCGCGCACGACCCAACTATGACATACCGTCCGAGAGACAAGATCGGACAGACAAAGATTTACTAGAATCTAAATGTGGACCACTATGACGCGGCGGATTTCGTCACGTATAAAGCTTCAATGTCGGTGATAACTTTGTGGAAACGGAAGTTTGTCTTGAGGTATATTTGTTTATTAATGTGTACAATTAGTGAAATTTGTACCTAGACAATTGAGGTTTGACCATTTGTACGGAACAGTATACGAACCATTGACTAATTTAACGTACATCAGGTACATAGACAGATTACTTTAGAGTACCGTTAGAAAGTACCGTTACACTCTTTTCAATGTTGTGATTGGCTAGGTAGGTAGTTGTTGAATTTATAAGTATAAATTCTAGGACTTAGTGATTCTGATGTATTTCTTGTAAAAGGTTTCAAAGGGCACATTTGTGCATTTTAAGGGATATTCTTTTGGCTATATCTCTTGGTTTAATTGGGCGTTTTGCTTGAAACTTTGTGAGTTGTTTGCACACTTGGTAAACTACACGCTGGTGTAGTTTAGGGCCATTTGGTTATATTTTATTGCTTTGTGCAGTGGGGCGAAGTCGGTATCTTGATTGCTTCCCCTTTTGCTTCTGTGATGGCTTGTGATCTAGTGGCAGTTAATGCTACTACGGTTGTCATAGAACAACAGGTCACGGGCCCACCCTCAAGAATACCGATCATTGACGGGACAGACTATATCTATTGGTCGGATATGGTGGAGTTATATTTTATGAATATAAACCTTATTGATGTTTTGGATGGATCACTAGCCGAATCGGATGTCAGCTGGAAGAAGAAAAATCTGTTGTGTCTCCACATCATCACACTACTTATTTCGAAGGAGCTTGGAATGGCGCATATTCAAATGAAAAAGGCGTCAGAAATTTGGAAGTCATTAAAAGACATATACATCAAGACTAATGTTCAGCACCAAATGATCACTGCTAGAAAAATTTGGGAGTATAAGTACTCTGGTGGTAGTATGGCAGAATACTGTTATGGTTTGAGAAAATTAATTGTAGAAAATGCTTGTTTAGGTGGCATTTTTCCTAATGACCACCATGCACTATTGTTAATGAGAGGGCTTCCTAGTGAATATAAAGGAGCCTCTGAAAATTTGAAAAAATTATCGCAGGCTGAGTGGAATCTAGCGATAGCAATTCAGTATGTGTTAGATGAAGAGTCTAGTCAAGAAGCTTTTAAAGGTATTGGACAAGCTGAAGCTATTTATACAGAAAGTGCTCGAAAAGTATAGTTTTAGAATAGTCATATTTAAAAGAGGCCTGATGTATGTTATTATTGTAAGAGAAAATAGACATGGCTATAAAAGTTGTCCAGAGTATAAAAAGGCTGCTGAAACTGGAATCTTTCGTCTTGGTTGGTATATACGAAAATCAGAGCTTCGCCAACCTACACAAACTTCAGCCTTCACCTCAAATATGATAGAAAAAGAAAAACAAGTTTTGAATTTTTCGGAAACAAACGAAAAATCCATTTTTGCACACACTAATACGATTACAGGAGAAAAAGACTTCGGTTGGAAAATGGATCTGGAAAAGGAAGGTATAATCGAAGTTGTAGAATTTGGCAAAAAGGAAGAAATATTATGTAATGGTTTTTCTCTTGAAAGGATACATTTAAATCCTTGTGAGAGCGGCCATAGAACGGAAAAAGTGTTAGATTTAGTTCACTTGAGTGTATGTGGACCAGCTAAGATTGCATCTGCAGGAGGTATGAGATACATGGTGACGTTCACGGATAATTATTCAGGCTACACGAAAATTTACTTCATGAAGGAGAAAAGTGAATTGTTTTCCCACTTCAAAGAATTCAAAACCTGGAGCGAGGAAATTCACGGAATTCAATTACGAGCATTGAGATTGGACAACAAAGAAGAATATCTATCACGATATTTTCCCACCTATCTGGAAGAAAATGAAATATCCCATAGAAATTTAGAGAAAAATGACGAAGCAGAGAGAGTAAACAGAACATTAATAGTAGTTGCCACATCAATGCTTGTAGAGAAAAATGTAGATTTGAAATTTTGGGCTGAGGCCATAAATTGTGCCACATATATCAAAAATAGATTAGAGTTAGAGTAATAAAAAGAAAGTCAACTCATGAGATATGGACAGGAAGAAAACCAACAGTCAGCCATCTTAGAGTATTTGGTAGCAAGGTTCTTATTGCAGAGAGCATTCAGACTAGGTGGAAAATAGAGCTGAAAGGTATATTTTGAATCCTAGTTTGATACGATGATTGGTCAGAAGAATATAGAGTATATGTACCCGAGAAGAATAGGGTAGTAATAACAAGAAATATCATTATAAATAATGAGGAGGAATTAACTGTTGACAGAAAAACAGAAAAAATTATTGAATATGTCATTTTTCAACCTAGGATGGATCAAGTTTTAATGTTATAAGGACTCGATAAGGCGCGGAGCACAAGTAGCGACGACTATGTCTCGTCGCTGGACCAGCGACGAGATGATCTTGTCGCTAGATCATCAATAACGGGGGCCGGAGGAAAAACAAGTAGCGACGAAACAACTTCAACGCTGAACCAGGGAAGAGATGATGTCGTTGCTAGAATTTTGAAAAAGTCCACAGGAGGGTGTACCACAAGTAATGAAGATTATGCCATATCGTTCAAAAAGTGACGTGACCCCCTCGTCGCTAGACCAAGAATTTCAAGCACCAATGGACCGTTGATGGCGGAAAGACCAAAACTGAAAATTTGACAAAACCTTCGCCTCCAGCCTCAAAATTTCCGGGGAGGAGATGGAGAATTAATCAGTGGAATGCTATTAGAAACCGTTATGCACTATTTGAAAATCTAGGGGAGCCTCTAAAACTTCAAAAGGTAATTTCAGAACCCGAAAAGGAGCATAAGGTAACAGCAACAAATGATACTGTGACACCTATTTTGGACACCCAAACTTGGGAAATTGTGGAAATTTCACCAAATCAGAAAGCTATTGGAAATGACCTGCAGATTATTGAAATAACCATTGAAAGAAGAACCAAACTTAATACAGTTTTAAAATTCAAGTTCACAATACAAAAGTTAGAGGAGACTAGGAATATCCTTGCTATACAAGTAGAAAGAGTTAGGAATAACAGGATCATTAGATGGACAAGGAAAAGGGCAATAGGAAATATGGTAGAAAATTTTGAAATGCTAGATGAAAAGGGAATTGGTACAGACTTTGGACAAAAACTAAAAGGTAGAGAGACAAATTTTGACAACATTGAAGGAGACATTTTCGAGTTAGGGGAGTAAGAATTTACGGGAAGGATTCGCTATAGACACATTTTTTGGAGTCTAATTCATTATATGAATTGCATAAGGCATGCTATTGCAACAGTCATAGGAGGTTTGAGCATATGTTTACAAAAACTGACAAAGACAGACTGGAAATCAGCGATAAAAGTCTCAAGGTATCTAGGTGGTTCCAATCTGCTTGCAGAGATGCTTATGGTTTAAGTGGCTTAGAGAGTCTAAAGCTTTAGGGGAATGTTGTTTTTGAAAGCTTTAGTCCTCTCTATATTTTGTGAGAGGAAGTCTCATGACTTAGAAATATTTTCAGCGTTGTCATTGATACTATGTTTCAGAATTAGTGTACCTTAACAATCTAGACAGTACAAAATTAAGGAGATCACATCGGACGACTCCTAAAGTAAAAAGAAGATTACGAAATGGCGCGCACGACCTAACTATGACATACCGTCCGAGAGACAAGATCAGACAGACAAAGATTTACTAGAATCTAAAAGTGGACCACTATGACGCGGCAGATTTTGTCACGTATAAAGCTTCAATGTCGGTGATAACTTTGTGGAAACGGGAGTTTGTCTTGACGTATGTTTGTTTATTAGTGTGTACAATTAGTGAAATTTGTACGTAGACAATTGAGATTTGACCATTTGTACGGAACAGTATACGAACCATTGACTAATTTAACGTACATCAGGTACATAGACAGATTACTTTAAAGTACGGTTAGAAAGTACCGTAACACTCTTTTCACTGTTGTGACTCGCTAGGTAGGTAGTAGTAGATTTTATTAGTATAAATTCTAGGACTTAGTGATTCTGATGTATTCATTGTACAAGGTTTCAAAGGGCACATTTGTGCATTTTAAAGGATATTCTTTGGGCTATATCTCTTGGTTTAAATGGGCGTTTTGCTTGAAACTTTGTGAGTCCGCTTCGCTAAGGTTGCGCAAACTGTCTAAAAGTGGGTGGAGCACCTCATCGCGCAAAGCTTCTTCTTTGCTGTACTTGCCGCGCTTGATAGCGTTTGACTGGAGTTGCGCCGCAACCAACGGGCGAATGTGAACGTCGTAATAGCTTTTGAACTTGTGTGGACTGCTCCGTCATTCTGTTTACCACTTTCTTAGACTTCTACCTTTTTGATTTGTTCTAGAAAATCAATGTGCTTAGTTCTAAAAGTCATCTCATTTTGACTTGTAGGGCCGATCCGGATTTTCATATTTGACTAATTTTTTGGTAATTGTTGACTACAAGTATCAAAAACATTTGGTTACTTGAATTATTGTTTCTGTTAGAATTTAGGCGGTTGAGCATTTGGCCTGCAGCTTTTGTATAGACGAACTTTCCGGGGCCTTGTGAAAAAAGGAATCTCGGTCAAAAGAAAATAAATAGAAGAAGTTGTAAGTAGTAAAATGTCTATCCCATTAACTCAGAGGAGATGGCGTATTGATTCAATCGATTTCCCAATTTGAAAGCGTTGCAAATTTCCAAGAAATGGCGTTTCTAAGAGCCTTGTAAAGAGGAAAAAATATAAAATTTGATTAATCCACAATAAGTATTGTAAAGAGAAATTTCATCGCGGCAGCAAAACACTTTCTTTTGGAACTGGCCTGAAAAAAGAACTGGAAGACTTGCTATTAACATAAGTTTTGGTCTTGTAAATTGGATATAGAGGAACGTTTTCTTCGGTTTCTTCATCAACGGGAAGAACTACCATTCCGTTGTTTTCCGTGACTTGCATGCCTCTAATTTCTATTTTTGACTTGAGTAGGCGCAAATGGCTCGCCACGTCCGCCATTTCCAGCCGATACATAAAAAAAATTTGAAGACACGATGTCGCAATACTCGCCAGGACGTTCATGTCATCCAAAGCGTAGTTTGATTCCAAACTTGGATCGACTATGGCGGAAAGCCCCAATGTTGACCGCATCATTTTCAATGCCTGCATGGTAAAACCGTAAGCATTGAGTCATTTTGTTAATGTGTGTGTGTTTTTTCAAAAAAACTAAAAACGAAAATGTTGCATACCCAATTTGCTAAGGAAATCCTCTCCTGATCGCCGGCACTGGTTTCTTGGTCCAAAACTGCCGCCTGACTGGTAATAAGTTCAAGGATAACAACCCCAAAACTGCACACAAAAATTCAGCACAACTTCCATATGTTAATTTCCAAAGAATCGTAGGTTGGCCAATTTTGCTTCTAATAACAAACTTGAAATAGAATTTTAAGGGCATAATATCTTACAGTAAAAAGGTTACTTCCTCTTATGCGGATTGATCTGTTTAGTTCATTATTTATACATAATCATATATATAGATATGTCCAATACCTCTGAAAATTTGAGTTGAGGAGAAAAATGAGCTCAAGTGTTAAATTAAAAAGTCGAATTTACCTATACACGTCACTTTTTGTTGTGACTCGATAAGTAGTGTAATACTCCGGATCCATGTAGTCCTAAGTTCCGGCAACTGCAGTTCTCCTCGATAATTCCTCTTGGTTTTCGTTATCCTTTAGAAGACCAAAATCACCAACTTTTGTTTGTAAAGATGGAAAATGCTACACATATGGTAAGGATTTAAACACTGCGACCTTTTCAGTCACGTCTCTGGACATAGTTTTAAATCATCAAGCATGTCGTTTTCTCATTATTCTTCCCAAGGTTCACATATATGTTTTACGACAGATTTTCAAAATCGCAGTGACTTGGGTTTTAACTGCATGCGTTTTGATCATTTTTTAGAGTCATTCTTTTAGAATAAAGTGCAGAATTTCAAAATCTGCTATCTTCTAGGTTTGGCAAAGCGAACCGGTTTGGGAATCCAAACGAGTTTTTCGATTCAAAAATTTCAACTCTATCGTCAAAACAACAAAAACCTAGAGCAAAATAAAATACCGTCTTAGTGTGAACTTAATAGTTTACTCACAATTCAAAAGGCACCTTCAATGTTTGAAATACTACCTGCATTTTTGGATCTTGTTAATATAAAACTGCATGAAAATGGCGTTAAGCTTTTCATAAGGATGATGTTTTTTTGTTTCATACACGTTGGGCACAATGATGTGCATCTTAAAACACCATGGAACTCGTGAGGGGAACGACTTGCTCCCTGGAATTGGGGGTTAGAATGAACGATCCCAATAAAGGGAATGATGGGCCGGCCAAGATTTGAACTTGAGATCTTTCACTTTAGCTGCGAACGCACTTCCACTGTGCCACCAGTTGAGATGTTACGCTGGTGGGTCCAATTTTATATACGTTTCTAATGTGGATTTTACCACAATTCCGGGTATCAGTCGGCACGTTTCACGTACGTCAACACAATGAACAATCATCTTGGATATAATCTTTAGAAAGAAAACCTCCAAATTTATGCCAACAAAAAATCAAAATAGTATTCCTAAATTCACTCTCAAATATAAGTTGGCAACTAAATGAATTTGAAAACACTTTAACATGCAGAAACAACTACCTCCCCCAAAAAACGATGTACCCATCTAAGGTCGGTGAATTGTAATTTTCACTACTAAAGCATCTCATACGGCACGATATGCCAAATTTACTTCACATGGAAACTAATCTTATTAGAGTGTCACTCTAGACAAAAAAAAATGAAGGTGAAAGCAGAATACCCTTCATATTCATTCGCATTTAAATGTCTATCGAAGAAGATACTAAAATAAATGCAATCATAAAAACAACAACTATAGAACAGTTTCATACCCAAATGGGAAACACCATTTTTCTTTTACCTGCATATTCGCATCCAAAAGGATATTATCAGACTTAACATCGCGATGAATAATCGTCGGTTTTGCTTGCGTGTGAAGATATGGCAATCCTTCGGCAGTTCCAAGAGCGATATCTAATCGTCGTTCAAATGTCAAAACGGGTTGACCTGTTTGGGAAGAAATCCATAAAGGAATAATCTCAATTCTCTTTCTCCCTCTCTCCTTCTCGCCATCTCTTCCTCTCTCCTCTCATTTTGTTGTGTATTACCCCAATCGCCATGATTACGTTGTTTTTAAATTGGTACCAAATAATTTAAACCGTGGAAAATCTTACAATCCGTTTGGTAGCTAAAGGGGTGTGAGTTTACTTCTGGTAGAATTCCACGCGAGTCTTTAATTTTTCATTAATAATTATATTATGTTGTAAAAAATTAAGACATTGTACTCATCAACCTTAGAATACTATCACATTTGCATCAACACCAAAGAAATTTGAGAAATTTGGGGCGGGACACATCAACACTCTCAAAGTAATAATAATATTAGAGAGATGCACGAGATAGGCAAACATAATAAAAGGACAAGGGCGAAGGAGAGAAAAAGGGAGTGGGAGAAGCGAAGGATATCAAGATGGAAAGGAAGAGTGACGGAAGGCGGAAGAGATAGGTATACAAGGAGAAGGAGAGGGTAATGGATGGATTTTCCAGGAGGAAAGGATAGAGCTTAAGTGAGGGTGAGAGAAATGACAAGGGATTCGAACAGGTGGGAGGGAAGGAAGGGATATGGACACGGAGGACAGAGAGAACGAGAAGGTGGAGATGCAAAGGGAGAGGTGGGTGTAAATAGCGTAAAGTGGGGTCCTATTACTGGGAGAGATTGTCGGCCACATAAGTCAAGGGACGAGAATAGAGACGCAAGCGAGGGAGGTATGTTGCAGCGAGGGGGGAGGAGGGAAGAAGAGATAGAGGGATAAGAAGTTCCGTACAGAGGGATAGAAAAACAAAGGAGTGAAAAAAGGGATGCAAGATAAGAGGTACATCGAGGGCGTCACAAGAGTACATTATTGGCAGTGGCAGAAACAAGTAGAACGCACTTTGACCACTCTTTATGTTTGTTTTTTTTTTTTTTCCTACCTTCTTTTCGTTGAAGGGCTGATTTCAGTGTCCCGTTTTCAACAAATTGGTAAACCAATATTTGCTCGCTATCACTATGACAAAATCCAATTAGCTTAACAAGGTTCATGTGGTTCATTCTCAATATGGTTTCCACCTGCAAAGAAAACCTGAGTTCTTAAATTATTTAATGCCCAAAAAAATTACGATCAGTAAAATATCAATCGCAAAACGTACAATTCTTCGCCCATTTTTCCTTTACTGTTGAAAAGAAAATTTCTTACAAATTTCATTTCACTTATTCGCCACAAGAAATAGAATAGTAAAAAAAATAGAATCAACGGTAAAATTCACAGTATGCACCTCTTAAAAAGAAATTATAAAAGCAATACACTTTTGGTGCATTAGTTAGGGGTGAAAGAGCAACTCGAGGGATTCCGGAAAAATATAGTCAAAGAATATTGAAGACCAATACTATGCGACAAATAAACACTTTTGAACTACTCTGGATTTTCACTTTCATGTTGTTTTACTCAAATGGCGAATTTTACAAACCTCATTCTTAAATAGTTCCAAGCTTTCTACTGAAGCTTTTCTCGCTCGCTTTACCGCCCATAATTCTCCATTCTTTGCTCTTCCCTTATAAACTATCCCAAAGCCGCCAGCTCCGAGTTTGTTGCTCTCACTGAAATTGTCAGTGGCCTCACTAATCACTAATAGAGGTAATAATTTTACTGTGTGCTCGTTAATTTTTTTGGTGATAGAATCTTTTTCTGTAAGAAAAAATGACAAACATGCATCTAGTTCCATCTAGGTTAATCTCACCTATAATTAGTTCTACCTGGAAACCTCATTTGTGACATATCAATCTCCTTCTTGCTTGTGTTCTTCCAATAAACACTTTTTTTCACACGTGTAAACCATTATCCTAGCCAATACAAACTTGAAAAAAAACCTCTCCCTTTAGATTCTTTGCTTGCCCATTCTTTTCATGTCCCTCTTTTAATATTTTTCCACATGGAAATCTAAAAATGACATAAAAAATGAAGAAAAATGGGATTTTTTTTCTACCCGGTTTCTTAGCGAATTTAAAAATTCTTGTTTTAAACCGATTAAATATGGTAAATAACCTAAAAATTCGATTGGTCTACACAAGAGCCTACAATATGTTTTTTTTTTGTTAAGAGCTCAGTGTTTGGGGAGGACCTTGAAAATCTGAAAACTTATGAAAATAGGTTCAAACTGAACACAGATTTTGCTATGCCTTTAAAAGCAAGCATGGAGAGAGTAAAAGGGAAATTATCCTTGTTTAGATTCAAGAATCTAGTTTCCAAATTGGTTTTTTTTTTTTTTTCCCAATGTGTTTTTTGTTTACCTCACGTGGTATGGAAACGCGTCCAAAAATTTCTGATTCTTTTTGTCTCGCTTTGCTGAATCCATGATGTTGGGTTTGAGTCTTTCTGCACTATTGAGAACCTATTTGTCTTATTTACAAATCAAAAGCTGTGTTTTCAACCCAGAATTTTTGTGACAATTTCTCATCTTTCAAGTTTTACAAAACTGTTAATATACCTCATTTTATATGTCCGTCATTTTGGAAATTCCATGATTGGACATTAGAACGTTATAACTTCATTTTCGAGGAAAGATCTTAAATTGGTATCAACTCTGACACATGACCAAACTTAGGATTCTACCCATCAAAATTGTTGAAGTTAAACGCATTGGAAAATAGAATTCATCAGGGTTTTCAGTCTAGAAAAAGGTTCAAAGCTTAAAATATAGGGTTAAGGAAATAATTTGACAGAGATGAATGGACACTTACTCTTTAAAATACACAGAGAGGCAGCAAGTGCTGCAACAACAATGAGAAGTGTGGATCCCACAACAATAAGAGCTATTGCATAGGCTGGCAAGCCCCAAAGCGGATCATTGACGATAAAACCTATCAAAGGTGAAATCACGTTGGTGACAAAGTCAACATCCCAAAAAGTGTCAATAAAGATTCATTGATTTCATCTGATGACTAATCGAATTTCATCATGTCAAAAGATCGCATTTGCCTGTGTATTGCAAAATTTGGAAAGCATAAAAGCGCAAATTACTTCATTCAAGATTAAAATAATGTCAAAAAGAAATTCTCATTTTCGGTGGGGTGATAGAAATGGTTCCTTTAACCAGGGAGTGTTACTTATTCATCAAAGAATTTATGAAGCACCAAAATTCAATTTAAAAAGACAGAAAAATCAGCTCATGAAATCGGAAGAAGGAAGAGTTTGGTTCGACCAAAATATACCAATCAGCCTATGATTAAACAGCAACAGTTCTATTGATGACGCGATATTTTAAGGATCCAATCACAAAGAAGACGTTTGAGACAGATTTTTTATGCCCAAGTTTTTCCATTGTAACATATAAATCATTAATAGCCCCATAAGATTAAAAAGATGAACATTGGTAGATTGTCAGAACTCCAATGTTATAATTTTTGGGTCATCTTCTGGCACGAAAGGTAGTGTGCAAAGTCTCACCTTCCTTGCATTCCGCTTGGAGATCGTTGGGAAAAAAACTGCGACTCACAATGGCCAGAACCCAAATTAACATATGTTTTTGTTATCGTCAGGTCATTTCATTGCCATTATTGATTTTTTTTTTAAAACCGATCACTTGAATATTATCTTTCTTCACAACAATGGCTTCGTTTAGGAAAGAGAATGCGTTAATTGACAAAGACTCCCTTTTGAAGTGTGGAACATCCAGCTCTAGCCATAGAAAAACATGGAAAAGGGCATCATACCTATAGACAGAGCAATTGGTGAGATTGTTCGTAAAAAACAAGTTAGGCACACGTCAAGATAAGCTGTTGTTGCTCAAATTTCTGTGCAGGTAGTGGATAGTTCCAGACAAAAAATCGATGTGTAAGTAAAAAAATAAACTCTAGGAACAATGATTAGAGTGCTAGACAATTTCTCGTAGAAAATAGACATCTCTTTGTCAGCTTGTAGGAATGCAACACTTTTAAACATCAACGTTTTGTCACCTTTTCATAAACTTTCAATGTAAAGTGTTATAAGCCATGAAGATCGCATCCTATGATGGAATCATGAGGTGTGCCATTCTATTGCCTATCAACACATTTGAAGATAGTATTTTAAGACAACGAACTTCATAGGGAAGGTAGCTTGTATCTATATCGCTCTTAAACTCACAAAAATTTGAGGGGAAGTCCTCCAAGTAGTGGAGGGATTTTTCCACTTAACAAGTTGAACGATAAGCCTCTGTTAACACATGATATCACCACTGAGGCAAAGGAATGAGCTTTTCAAGGTTTTGCATGATTTTTCGTGTAAATGATATAAACTTCCATGCAACATTTACTGATATAGGTATTTGGATTGAAGCACCGACTAGGTGGCATTAACAATAAAACCGTTAACCTACAAAGCCAATTCGAAGTAATTTAACAATCTATAAAATGGATTTAAAGTTATACTTAGAATGTGTGCAAGTGATATATCCAATAGGAAATGACATTGGTTTATTAGGATTTTTGGGGTTTATTTGAAATTAGTTATTTTCTGAGCAGTTCATTTATGTTTTGCCTAAGTAGTTTACTTATGTTTTGTCCAACATGAAAAGTGAGTGCAAATGTCAACCTGCCGTACAACGATGGCAGGATGGAAGAATGTTTATGCGTCCAATTATGGGCATCGACATGAATGTTAATGCATAGAAAAGAAGCGGAAATATTGAAAAAGTCGAATCGTTTCTTTCACATGCATTAATTTTCAGGTTGTCCATAAAATCGTGTATTAAATGAACTTTTTATGTCACTTTTGCCTTTCCGAAGGTCATTATTTACCAAAATACTTGAAACATGTCGTCATATATCTTACAAAAGGTTTACAAGTGTATGTTTTTCTGCTATAGTAAATAAACTGTTTTGAGACTGATTTAAAGATAATGAGCCGTTTTCAAAAAAGCAGGAATCCTGTTTCTCTGAAAAATAAGCCCTGAATATTTGGGATTAAACAAACCAAAAAGAAAAGAGATCTCAAAGTAAGCTAACGTAGCTTTTCTGGGGGGCGGATAACAAGTCAGTTTGAACGCCCCTTCTGTCCCGAGATGGGGAACCTGGAACTACATAGAAAGTCTCAGTGATTGAAGGATTTTAGTTATGGAAAGCAAATGGCAAACTCACAAAATAGAAAGTCTCATAAGATTTTCAAGGCTCTCCGGTATAGTGCATGTGAGATGGCATCGGCTCAAATTCCTTTTGCACAAGCAGGGCAACAGATATGCCATTAGATAGTTGCACTTGCCGAGAAATAATATAATCGCTAACCGTCAAAGTAAAGAAACTAGCTAACTTTTTTTTTATAACAGTTTGAGAAAGCACCTTACCATGTTGACTCTTTTGCAGAACATTTCATTACTTTACCATCCTATACTGCTCTGTGTTCTTTGATACACTTCTGAACATTATGGCTAAGAAATTATCACAACTTTATGGAAAATGCATCTGCTTTTCAGTGTTACTCTCCCACTGCAATTTCATAACCCTATTTGCGATGGCATTATGTGCTTGATTGGTTGTGAACTCTTTTCCTTCAGAAACATATCGTTGAAAGCACTATAAATGTGTGTTTTGACCAAAACAAGAAAAATCATCAACAAAGCAGAGTTTGTAACGCTCACAAATATAACAAACCAGCAAAACTGGAAGGTGTAAATATCTGAAGTGAATTGTCGTAAACAAATTCCTCAAGCCCGAAAGTAGCAAGAATTTCAAAATTAAATGGGTTGTTGGACAAATCCTTGGTGTAAACATAAAAAACGGCAAAGCTTTCTCAGATTTTGAACTCAAATTAAGCCCTAGAATTATCTGCAAAAAATTTTAAGCATCATCACAAGCTCGCTCTGTGAATAAAACGTAACATATCACTAGCTGGTTGTAAAAATGCCGAATTAAAAAAACTAGTTTACTCACAAAACTTGGAGAAATGAAAAATTTCCCAAAAAAGACGGTATAACGCCGGTGATGTTGTTGTTGTTAAAATACCTGTGACAACCAGACGTTATTTTAGCATAGACGCAAAACAACAGTAAGAACCGTATTACTATAGGAATCTCAAATTATAGACGACAGAGATGGAAATGTAAGGCTAACAAAAAAAGATCAATGGGAGCATTTCGCTCAGGCTTCCTAGTAGTTAGTTTGGCTCAAAAAAAATCACATTTTGCCAAAGGCATGGGAAGACCATATTTAACTTTGAATGTCAATACGTCACATGACATGACAAGTTAAACATGATTACGCAGAAAATTTAATAAATATTGAATTGGCGAGACAGATTACAATCAGGTAATGATCGCCAATCAAAATTAATAAACGTATAAGAGAGGAAAAATCAAATGATATCATGTCCTAAATTTCATGGAACTTCAAGGATGAGTTTTGTGGTATATATGGTATTTACGGTATTTATTGGTACCACCAGTATTGATACAGGAACGCACCATAAATTACTCAAAGACGTAAGAAAATCAACTCAAAAAATGAAAATTGCGTTACATCTTAGACCCACTCCAATGACGAGTTGTAAATCCTTTTACAATATCACTGTTTTAGTATTTCAAAGATGCCTCCATTATTACCTTATATTTAATTTTACCGTGATCTTCTAAAAATGATGCAAATGTGGCAATTAATTAAAGAAATTTTTTGTGTCATTTTAGGTTCAGCCACATTTGTTTTCACTTTCAACGCTAAAATCAACATACCCATCATTGGATATTTTCCTTTTGAGCCTAAACCAGGTTAAAAGATCTTGAAGGTGACTTGGGCCAAGTTTGAAAGAAAAAGCTGCTCACACTTTCAGTCGTTTTTGTGCTTCATTAAGAGCTTTAACTTCTTGAAATATTTCTTTTTGGGTAGATTTATGAAAATGGTTTGTACTCACACTTTTTCAAGTCCAGCGTACCTCGCAATCCACTCCGGAATTTCGTCAATTGAGTTGTTCCCAACATTTCTTCAACACAACAAACACCATCTCCATTTTATTGGTCAATGTCAACAATTCCAAACTTTGCAAATAAGTTCAACAACTATAGAACGTGAAATTGAAAAAACGAGTTTTGAAAAACTCACATAACTTTAAGTTTTGCAGAAGTGCTTCGCCAATAATTTGGGAACTTGCTAAGCTGGTTCCCCCGAAGTTTCCTGAAATCAAGATAATGTAAGAATAAGCGCCTTGGTACTAGAAGCCAGGCAAAGGCAAGATGGCAACAAACATGGGTCTTGTGATGTAAACGTTTTGTTGTTTGTAAATTGTACTGAGAATTGATAGAGAGGAGCGTTTTGGACTTATTTTACAAAAAATGAAGCATGGAATTATCTATGAAAGGTTCAAACATATACACAAAAGCTACCTTGAATGTTATTTGACAAATGTCAACCAACAATACGTCACATAGTTTAAGTGCAACAAGACTTTTAAATTCACCATGAAATTAAAAACATAGCCAGTTTCCATCACTTACAAGCTGCGGAGTTCGGTGGAGTCGAACAAAGACCAAGGAATGTTACCAGAAAAACTGTTTTCGCTCAAATCAATTTCTTTTAAAGATGTCGCCTCTTTCTCGAAGCCGATCGGAATTTTCCCATAGAATAGATTCCGAGAAAGATCGATTGTCTTAATTGTACCCCAACTAGGGCCAGCAGGAAAATGTCCACTGAAATAGTTGCCACTGAGGTTTAGGTGTGCTACATTTTGCAATGCCATTACCGCAGAAATGTCTCCAGTCAAATTATTGTTTGCCGCATTGAAAGTGGTGATATTTGTATTATTTAAAGTGGACAGTTCGCCCGAGAATTCGTTATTATCTAAATACAAATGTTTTAGGCCTGTCAACCCTGAGAAGTTAGCGATAGGGCCACTGAGATAATTGTGGCTAAGAACAACAATAGCGAGATGAATACAATTTCCACCACTATAATCGGATAAGAATTCCCCAGTGAAATTGTTTTGGCTTACATTTAGGTATTGGATAGTCGAATTTGAGTTGTCAGTGCACAGAATGTTGAGGATCTCTGAAACATTTCCACTTAGAACATTATCTGACAGATCAAGAATGGAAATGTTTTCATTTGCAAGACTAGGTGCTATAACTCCTGTAAAACTATTCGAGTTAAGTAAAACAGTGCTATTTTGGGTGCTGAAAACGAAAGCGTCAGGGAGGCTTCCATTTAAGGAATTGTGACTGAGGTCAATCTGGGAAATCTTTGGAAGGGAAACTAGCTCTCTGGGAATCGATCAAATGAGATTCATTGATGATAAATTGACACCTTGAAGTGTATCCGGCCACTTTGAATCATCAGCTGGAAGATTGGAAGGAGACATTTTGAGGTTTTCACCGAGATTAAGATACTCTAGGTTAGAGAAATTACCAATCCAATCAGGAAAAAATCTTGTAAAATCATTATCATCCATGCATAATTTAATTAAGGCTGTCAAGTTGCCAAGTGGAATTTCATTCATGTCTCCGGTAAACAGATTAGATCCGAGAGAGAGATATTCTAGTATGGTCATTTTCCCCACCACATTTGCGGTTCCATTTAAACTATTATTAGAGAGGTCCAACTCTCTTAATTCTATAAGATTTCCCCAACTGTCCGGAATATTCCCTATTAAAGCGTTTGAACCCAAGTTCAACTTTTTCAAAGCGGTCAAGTTCCCGATGGACGGCGGCAAACTGCCGGCTAACCAAAATTCAGTGAGATCAACCTCAGTCACTCTGAAAACACCGCGTGTTCTATTGCAAGTGATCATATGCCAGCAGCATGCGTTATTACCGAGCTTCCATTCGTCCTCTTCCAAGCCCAAGTACAGAGAAGCTTCCTGCAAGGCTTCCGCGTCAGCAGCAGAGACCGGGATCTCGCAGAAGGTATCATAAGCGAAGGTCGTACGGATCGTACGGAGATGAAGGATTGTCGCAAAAAAAACAAAGCTGGGAAAAAACGCCATAAGGAAAACAAGCGAGGAGGAGGGGACAAGAGATAGAATAAGGGGAGGGAGAGGGGGGAGAGTGGAGGTTCAAATGACGAGAGAGTCGAGAAGGTAGGTAGGGGAAAAGGGATACAAAACAGAGAGAGTGAAAAGAAAGAAAAATGAGAGAAATGGGAAATCAAAAGTATTGTCTAAAGGAGTTGGAGGAAGGCGTGGAGAAGGATGAAGGTGAGGTTGAGGGAAGAGGGGAAGGGAGAAACACCTTCTCTGGATTTCCTCTGCTATTTGACAATGGGGAAAAGTTGACAGAGGGAAAAGTTGCGGACTCACTTGAAAACACCGTATTTTGTCAAACTGTACGGAGTCGGCAAGATAAACCGATACATTGTCAAACTGTACGGATTCGGCAAGGTAATCATTGCCGCGTTCACCTCCGGCTGCCGCCCTAAGGGTTCTACGCTGACGTGCGGCTCCAGTTAGGTGTAGCAACGAAATTGTTACTTAAAAGTGTGACGATTGTATACGTTGACAATACCCGTGACGGCTGTCAACGTCTACAATCTGTGATGACGCACGTTATTTTTAGTAACTGCTTTGTGACGTCGCATGACTTTGAGTGACATTGTAGACGTACCACCTTGGAACTAGTGTGGTTTCATTGCTAAAGGAGATGCGCTTTGCCTTTGCATCACCTATCCGGTCGACGTGAAATGGCATCGAAATCTTGAAACCCCTGCAAAAATAACTTAACAGACGCAAACAGACAAAATAAAACAAATTATGTACTTTTCATCTTCAATTAAATTCGTTTGAAATTTTTGAAAAACTTTTACATGTGCAAATAGATGGTCTTATTTGTTTAGCGAATATAGTTTGTTTTAAAACGCATCGCCCTTGTGTTTTAAAGAAAAGTTTGAAGATGACATTTTTTGGCGTGGCCGTGGGTCGAAGAACATAAGACGACGATATGTGGTAAATTTAAAATTCGACAATGACGCAAAATGTACTTATACTTTTTCGATTTTTTTTATACGGTTGAAACTCACCTAGTGCGACGCTAAGTTTTAGTGGAAAACGACAAAAAAAACCCTTACTTTGGCGCATGGAGACATACCCTTCCATGTGATATGTGTTTGGCAGGTTTTGCAACGTGTGAATTGCTGTTAATGTTGATGTCAATAATGCTATGGGCTACTTAAATAAATTGGTTTAATTTGCTTGTGCGTAACGTCACTCATTTTGTTTCATCATTGCTTTTCCACGTGTACGTTTCTTTTGGTGTACACAGTTTGAGTTATTTTTTCCATAGAGAACTTCTTGCGTTTTTTATAATTGTGTACGAATGAGCTAATACTTGTTGACGACACCCACCTCATCGGCACATCAAACCAGGTTGTTCCTGCCTTTTACAATTTCGTAGAGCAACTTTCTAAGATTCACCTTTCCGTCAAAGTAACCCAATGTGCCGTAAGGAGCCCCGTTGGTTTGCCACCGTATTTCTCTCTCCATTCAGAATTCCTTATATTGATCTCCTCAAGACGGTATACGGGCTTTAAGTTTTCTTATTAGAGCCCTGATTTTGTTAACCAATTGTTAAAGTGGCCATAGACGACATTTCTCATTCTGAGTACCTTCCCAAACTTTCGAATTCACATGTCGCGTTTATTATCATAACTCGTTGGTTTCTCTAGCGCCTTTTGTACTTTGCCAGTACTTTACCCCGAACTCTTCATTCATTTCTTCCCTTTCCGAATTTGATGATCAACACTTTAGAATTTTACATCAATTAGTCGGCCATGGTATCTTTTATCGGCTAGTGGGCCTCCTCACTTGTAGACATGTTGCTTTACCAGTCTCTTACGGGTGTCTTATTTTGCACCCTACAGCAACCTTAGCACCAACTGGTTTCCTAATGAGTTGGGCTTTCGTGGCATCTCTTATTACTTGAAGGTTTTTAGTGGACAAAACTCCTACTCTAGCTCAAGCAATCTCTTAGCTCGATAGGGGTTTGCTCCAATTACAACAAACATTATTGTCCTCTCAAGCGCTTTTACCAATTGAGGCTCAAGCTGAAGTTCCAGCATTCTCTTTGCTTATCACCAAAATTCACTCACGCGTGCAACAACACATAGCCGATAAGGTAGCCAATGCCGAATTCAATGATCTAGCTCATGCGCTACCTACGGTTAAAGCGCGGAGTCGAATTCAATCGTGTTCGAGCCATAAGGTCAGAGATTAGCTTATTGCTACACCAATTTTCACTTTGCTCAATCTATCTTCCTCTTAATATGTTGTTGCACTTCGCTTACGGTTTCGCTTACCGCACCCTTTTCTTTTAGGAAGACTTTGTTGCATTTATGGTCAACCTATAGACGCGCAAGGGGTGCATTTACTACGCTGCTAACATAGTGGGGAGTGATCAAATGTACATGACATGGTATGGGATGCAATCGTTGTCTTGGGTTTCAAAGTGGAGTACACAAACAAGCTTGAGGTGTCCCACATATTACCACCACGTTCTTATTCTGGGGCTACATAGGGCCCTCGTGTGGATCTTATCTTTTTTAATGGCGCAGCGATAACTTCGGAGGGCATAGTCCTCACAAACCCTAAAAGTACCCATGTTTCCTTGCGCTCGACATTACTTACTGGTGTTACGGCTCGAGATGCAGCGGATTCGAACGTGAGTACGCGCACGAAAACCTAGCTGATAATTTCACACCATTTGCGTTGGAGATATTTGGGAGATATGACTCCTCTTTTGTCAACTTTTTGTGCAATTACGCTCGACGATCCTTCGAAGCTAGAGTAATGGGCTGCCCCTCTCCACCTCTCATGTCAGCTTTCCACCACGAGCGTATCTTTGTCGCCCTTTAGCGTTCTCAAGCTTAGACCATTATCCGACTGAGACCGGTGGTGACTAGTGGTAGCGGACTGCGAGAGTAAACCCCTCACCACCTGGCGCATACAAACGATATTCGGAGTTTTCATATTTAGTTGGGCGTAGTCCGAGGCTTTAGTGTTTAGGGTAGTTTGTGGTGTTTCAACATTTTAGTTTTATTGTACTTGCTTTACTCCTTTTCTTCTAGGCTTTTGGTTGTTTTTGAAAAGTTGACATAGTTTCGTGCGTACGCGAATGTTCATAGGTACGGAATGTTTAATGTGTACGTGATGTTTCATGTGTACGTGATTTTTAGTGCGTACATAATACCAGGTGTACTGTGGAGGCTCGAATGGATTTGCAGATTGGGGGGAAGTAATGTAAGGATAAAATTGAAGGGATGTGAGTGACTAATTGAGTGGTGCATAATGCGTTGAGAAATAGACGGCGAATCGCGAAGCGACCCGATTTGAAATATTTGAAATGTTGAAATAGTATGCCGCCCGTACGAAACAAAATGTGACAGGCTCATCAGTATTTATAAATTATAGAACTTTGGTCGCCTTCGAAGGAAAGCTTTATATAAGCGTTGCGTCTGCTATCATATTTTTCTGTCCGTCCCGCAGTACGGAAGTTCCCTTTCGATTCGCCGTCGATTGAGTTTACGAACGTAAACTGGCGTCGATTTGCCGTCAACTGACTCTACAAACGACTAATCGCCGTACCATTGGCACAATGTAAGTTGTCGTCAACTGACTCTACATGAAAAGATACGGGACTATCCATGGAAAAGGTACGGGTGTTCTTTTTTTGTAACATGCATAAAAATCCTGCATGAAAAACTGGACAGGGTACATGCCAGTTTACCGGGCGTTGATTTACTTTTTAAATGGACGTTGTCGGTACGAAACGTCTTATTTGGCAAGTGGACGTTAAATAAGTCAACGGCATTTACGGCAAATGACGCAATTTCCGTACGAAAGGCTTTGGAAGGTATAGTGCAGGATCATTCCGACAAGTGGTTCGTGCTACACGTGGAGGGCGTCGGCCGCAATTTTATAAGGGTTCGCCCTATGTATCATCACGTATTATAAGGTGGACCGTACCTAATATATGTCGGTTCACCACGTGGATTTGTCAGCAAATTACAAGTTTCGGCAAGATGTCACTTGGGAACCTGATTTTGCGGACTCGTCGGTGTAAATATTTGAAGGAACACCTTCATGTCTTATTTGTATTAATGAATTAGTATTTTAAATGACAGTTTCTATTTAAGTAATCATGAAGGGTTTCGACAAATTAATTTGTGTGTTTTTCGTATCGTAGACAAGTGTACGCAAACAATTGCTTGACTTTCAGGTGTACACTTCATATTAGTTGAATCTAAGTAGTTTGTTTTTATGTGTGTAATAGGACTTAGGGTACGTCCCCATGTGTTAAAGTACATACTTTTCTCTGTCTTTTTGCCCTAAAATTCAGGGAACTTTGAAAAAAACTTTAACCATACGAAAAAATTATGTTTACCAAATGAAAGTATGCGTCAATTCATACTTTGGATGTACGACATGTTTGTCGTTATGTGAACGCATTTTGGTGTTTTCCCCTTTTTAACCCCCCGGGCAAGAGAATCCAGCCCAAAAAAAAACTTATCCAAAATCACCTCGAGGAGGTGATTTTAGTGAAGTACAGCGAATGAAAAACGAACCACGCACGCGCCACACGATTTGTAAAATTTTTGGACGAGGGAGAGTCCTCACTATTTTTTTCCGTACCCGTCACGCGCTATGTACGGAAAAAAATTTGCAGGGGTCTCGAACTTCCACTTGAATTCATGGGTCCTTTACATAATTTTTCGCCGTCGCGCCTCTCCTCTCTCCCTCTCACACTATCGCTTGTATCTCACATTTTTTAGAATGAGACACGACAATATTGGTATAAAATGAAAGATCTTTAAAAAATATATTTTTTGAATTTTTTTACTTTTTTATTTAATGGCAAATCGAGTGAGAACAGTAGAAAAAGCGAAATCAGGAAACCATGGCGGAAAGTTATTGAATGAGTGACGTCGACGTTGTCACAAGTGAGCGTGACGTCACAATATCACCAAGCCCTAAACATCTACGATTTCACAAAAATCTAGACGTCTACAACTGTCGTTGTTTTTGTTGGCGTCACTAATCGTCGGAAGTTTCAAAGTCGTCTTTAGTCGTCATCAGTAGTACCTTCCGTCTACAACCGTCACATTTCACAGTTCCGATTTCATATTTGCACATAGGGACGCTCTTCAAAGTAGTACGGAGAATCTATACTACAGTCCAAAATACTTTGCCAAAGTACCGATTACACGGGGACGTACCCTTAGGGTGTGTGCCATGTAGCAGAAACTTTGGAATGTTACAGTACTTTGGATTTTAGGGCAGATTTTACAGTGTACTTTTCCAAGTGTTCCTATGTCCATCATTTAGTGTTGGGTATCGGATAGTTTCATATCGGGATAATTTCATTATTTGATACATCGAATATCGATCGAGGAAAGTCAATGATATATCGTACCGCGACCAACATAAATTATCGCAATATATTGTATTTTATAAAATAAAAAATTTATTTAATGTGTTGTTTTAGCGATAACGTCAATTTTTCTGAAACGCGACGTACGACGTGATTTTCGTTCCGTGACTTAAAAGGTAACCCCGCAAAATGTAACCGACGAAAAAGTAGTAATACTGTAATACTAATTCATACTGTTACTTATTTAGTACGTGCTACTGTACAGAACTTCACATATGAAAACTTGAAACCCACACTAATTTAGTCAAAAAATGATATGAAAAAAAAAAAAGACTTTTCGTTTCAGGCATGACTTTTTATTATTATTTTTGAAGTGCACAAAATGAGAATTCTTATTATTATATTTTTTCAATATTTTGTGGTGTATAAAATGTGATATTTTATTCTTATTTTTGTTAATCATTTTATGAAGTGTACAAAATGTGAGTTTTAATTATTATTTTTATTTATTATTTTTTAAAGTGTATAAAACGTGAACTTTTATTCTTATTATTATTAATTATTTTTTAAAGTGTACAAATTATAAAATTTTATTCTTATTTTTATTAATTGGAGTAGCAGTAGCTAGTACTACCTCCTGCAGTAGCAGCTAGTACTACTGGCAGCAGCAGTAGTTAATACTGGCAACATCAGTAGTTAATACTGGCAGCAACAGTAGTTAATACTAGCATCTGCAAGCATCTGCAGTAGCACTAGTTCTGGCTGCAGCGGCACGTTGTTCTAGAAGCTGTAACTAATCAATTCTTAATATCACTAATTTTAGAATTCATCACTTCATTAGAATTTTCCATGATAGGCCAGCAGGTCAAAGTTGTACAGTTTAGCGTCAAAGATTTTCTGTACAATGAAGATTCACGAGTGGGCATGCAATACCAGGAACTTTAACTCGCAGTCAGGGCGACAAATTGCCTAACAAAAGTACACAATTAGATGACGTCACACAACGTCCAGTGACAGCTTTGTTTGTCGTGACACGCGTTAAAAGCTAGGGCCCTCGGCTCCATCGGGCCACTTTCTGGTCCAGAGTCGGGCTGTACGGCGAAATTAGATGAGCCGCAGCAATAGACCCTATTAGCCGCGTGAAATCAAGCGGGCCGATTTTGTCCTTTGCGTGAGATTTACGGGAAAGAATAAAAAGTCAAGTTTCACAAAAATTGCCCTTGAAAATTTCGTGAAACGATTCTCGCATTTTATTCGTCCTGTTCCAGAATTGGTCCAAGAAAACTTTTGAGACGCGTAGCGCAGCCGTAAGAGGAAAGCGTTCTCAAATGTTTTTGTACCTGCCGTATTTTTTCTCCGGGAGCCCTGATTGGAGCCGAGCGCTTAAAGGAAAGGTCATCAAGTTCTTGAAAGGCCGAAAGGACATCGGCGATACTATGTGAGATAAGATGATTTTACAAGCGGAGCCTCAAATGTTTTTAGAAGACCATGTGCGGTGAGAAAACCCCGGAAATCGCACAAAAGTACAACGAGACACGCACAATAGGAAGATGTTTGACAACAAACAGAAAATCATGTTGAACCGGGCGAAGGGTGAAAAGTCTGCACTACAAGTAGTGTCGACAGATTTTAGGTTTGGACTTCCAAATGAAAATTACGTATTTCACTGGGAAATGCAAAACTGAAAATCTTTTTTTTACGGAGTACCTCGAGAAAATGAATTCGTACCCTGGCAGCGTTTGAAAAGAGCGTCACGACAAAGCTGCGACTCTCCGACTGCCGATAGCCTGCCGATCGCCAACAAGATCGTAGTCGCTGTACGGACGATTGCGTTGTCCATTTCTGCGCTGAAACAAGATATGGATGCGCCGCCCGACCCGCTGTGCCTTCCCGTGTCGTTTTGTGCCTGCGTAAAGCTACATGACATCTGGTTAGCGTTGATGTCACTACCGTACCGTATTGTACCGTATTCAGTGCGGTTTCCTTAGACACGCACGGTAACTAGCGCTGATTACTGTTGCCCACAAGATAGGCCGAGGCAGAAAAGAGAGACAGGATAAGCCTCTGGCAAAATGGGTGTACCGGCCAGAATTCCATTCGAGCCCCACAAAGGTTACGCAGTAGCCTATACAATAATTCGTCCGTAGCCAATTGTATTGATTTATAAACACAGTCATCTCCGAAGCATTCATTTAACGGCTACAGTCCAACTGGGGTACATGGAGAGGACTAAATATAAGGCGCGCGAAATATTAGGCGCTCCTCATAATCCAACGGACGTCAAATGAGGGAATTTATGATCGGACGGCCAGCGTGAGAGCCGGGAGCCCGGAATGGTTCTTTTGGCGGCTTGCGCCAAAAGAGCCACAAATTAACACTTGGCATTACCTCAGTGGTCACAAGGGAAGAAGGAGACAAATCCACGGCGTCGGTTATGTTAGGTACATCGTTTTAATTGGCGCCGTACAGAAATCGTATATTTCGCAGGCGGCTAGTGTACTTTAGGTTTTGTACAGATTGTACTTTACAGTCCTCTGATTGGCTGTTAGCTCAGTAGATAGAGGTTGTGAGAAGGGCTTTAGGACTTTTGAGGAAGTCTTTGGGTGCCTCTCTCCCAGAGAGAGTCTATAAATATATTGGCTGACTTTCAGCAGCCATAATTAATCGCTCAGTTGAGCAAATTAAGCGTTCTCTTTTGAGTTTGGCTCAGGGGAGCCTTTTCCTCACATGGGTGAGGCTGGGTGAATGTATTGTCTGCCGGGGTGGCGGTTATCATCTGGGAAAGTCAAGGAGGTCAACATTATCTAAGGGGATTTTCTTGAGCTGTGTATTCTGTGGGCTAATGGAGTCCACAGAATTTCAGTGCCACATTGCATAGTGTGGTTAAACCTAATGAAGAACCACTGCCAAACATTCACTAGCTTTAATAGTGACGTGCACAGTACTTGACTGGAGTCTAGAAGCCGTTTCCCTATCCGCTATTGATTAGAACTATTCAAAAAAATAATCAAAACCAGAAGGCAAGAACCTTTACCAGTCCAAAGTTACACATTGATCGATAGATTGGTTGACTTCCACAGTAATTTATGCAACCCATACCTTTCACAAACTACAAAGAGACACAACTTTTCCAACAAAGTCACACCCTCTTGCAAACTAACTCAAAGGGGAAACCAAATAAAAAGAGTAGTTGGACAAACCAAGTTGGAAAACTTAGTAAAATCTATAAATAAAGATTGATTCCACACCAAACGACATGTCAAAACAACAATTTAAAAATTACTTTAATGAAAAAAACTGGTCAAAATATACATTCGCCTGAACCTCTCTCTCGTTTCTGCACTATTCTATACTTTCGAGTACAACAAATATGCTACATACTCGCATTAAAGCTATACCAACACTACAGCAAGTAACACACTTTTCGTGCCTCACAAAAATGAGTCGGCATCACAAGTTGATCTGTGGTTGTGGTTGACTCCTGCATTAACCTGAAGCCAGTAGAGGATTTTTTGTCTGAGCTTCCCAATTCCAAACTTCTCTTATTATTACAAAGCTTACGGCTATCGCTAGCTAAGGTTTCAGAAAGACACATAATATCGGCATCTTCTGCTTGAAGATGTGCAGTTTCTACCTCGGGATAGATACCATATTGCTGCAAACTAAGTGCAAATAAATCAATCTAAATCTGGGATTCCTAGGTTGGAGAAGACGATTTCCGTCGATTAGGAAAGTCAACACTTGTGGTGAACTCCGTCAACAAACCGGCAGCGAATCCAAACACCTGCATCAACCATCCTCCCGAGAGTCACTCAGGCTCAGAATTGTCGTCACTTTCTTGAAGAGACGAGAGAGGAGAATGCGCAAAAAAGTTTTATTTAGGAGCCAATAAATGATAATGAAACAAGTACTACAAAAGAAAATTGAATTAAAATAAACATTAGAAACTCCACAAAAAAGTGAGAGAGAGACAAAGAACTAAACTCCGAAAATAACCTCCGGAAACAGAAGAGCGACCAATCAAAACATACCTCGATTCCGATGAAAACGGGCTTCTCTCCTCTTTATTTCTACGAAGAACAGCCTCCTCCAACGACTCCCGTTTGCTCACCTCGGAACAGAAACAAAAAAACCAACAGGAAGGGAATATTAAAAAGCGGGGCGGAAATGGAAAAAAAGAGGAGAGGGAGAGGGAAAAGAAAGGGAGAGGAGAGGAAAGGGTGAGAGAAAGGGGAGGAGGGGTAGGGGGAGAAAGAGAGGGAGAGGGTGAGGGAGAGGAAGAACAAGGAGGAAAGGTGGAGGGAGAGGGAGAGGGAGAGGGAGAGGGAGAGAAAGAAGGGTGGAGGGAGAGAGAGAGTAAGAAGGAAAGGTAGAGGGGGAGTGAAAGGATAGCCGCCACTACCTTTCTTTCTCCCTTTCTGCCCAGGGAGAGGAAGGAGAGGGAAAAGAAGAGGGAGAGGGATAGGGATGGGAGAAGAAGAAGGAGAGGAAATGGCAAGGAGAGGAGAGGGAGAGGGAGGGCAAGGTAGAGAGGCAAAGGGGAGAGTGGGAAAGGGGAGATTGAGAAAGGGAGAGGGCAAGGGAGAGGAGGGGTAGGGAGAAGGCGAGGGAGAGGGCGAGGGAGAGGGAGAGTAAGAAATAACCAATTTGGAGGGATGGAAAAGTGTGGTAAGTTGACATACATGTACTTTTGTATTTAGAGGCCTGAGTCAAGCGATACGAACGTTCAAGGGCATCAACAATGACAAGGACAAATTTTGCAATTGTGAAAAGAGACGACAGAGGAGTACAAATCTTGACCTTTCCAGTTGTGAGGTCCATTCCAATCTAGCAAACCGCGAGTCGATGAAGACAGGAGGGGCAACTGTCCTGCTATTGCCAGTCAAGCAAGGAGCTAATGGCTTGAATTTGGTGGAGGCACAACATGTGATGTTGGTCGAACCACTTTTAAATAGTGCTGCCGAAGCTCAAGCAGTAAACCGTGTTCATCGAATCGGACAGAACTTGCCGACATTTGTACATCGTTTCGTTGTGAGTATTCCATCTTGATGCCATGTCCTCTCTTTTATATGTGTTGATGTTGTTTGCGATATTTGATACGCTCAACATCTGACTCGATAACTTGTTTGGGCAATAATTGCAATTTGTGGCCTTGAATTTTCATCAATAAGTATATGCCTATCGCTATTAGTGTAAAGGAATTGTTATGAAAGTGCGCAAGTAAAATATTTATTACTAATCTGGTGTAGGGAAACGTGATGACTTGTAGTCTACCGCCTTAAATAATGTTATCAACACTATTTTTTGTGATCTTTTGTAAAAAAACCTGCGACCCAAATAGGGTTGTTAACAAATATCAATGGGCAGTGAACAGGTAGCATTAGTGAAAAAAATCCTCTCTTGCACCCTCAACAGTGTTCAAGAACAGACTTTGTTTGAACATATGTACGGAACAGTTAAATTATGGACCATAATTGCCATGTACTATTATGTGCTTTCTGCCGTCACCTACTGAACCTGTTAATAAAAGAGATGAGAGACGGATATCTGTTTATGCCTTTGCCTATGTTTCACCTACCTTGTTTGTTGAGTACTGATTCTATTTCCTTGTGGAACCAAAACTTTTGGATTGTTGTGTCAGCTTGCATTGAGATGAACCACATCAATGTCAGTATCCTGCAAGAATAGCATTAGACTTCAACATTTTTCAACTTTCTGTGGTTCAAATTTGGGAACAGATACATGACACGGTGGAGGTAGCTATTTACAACATGGGACTACATGGCAAAGTTTCAGGAAAGGGAGGGAAGGGAAGAGGCTCGGAAACCACGGTTGGTGGTACTCATGCCGACGTGAAGAATTTAACAGTCGCCGATGTAGGAACTTTGTTCGATTGGAAAGATACAGTTGAACTTAACGACACAAAAGAACTTAACAACACAGAAGAAAATGTGACTATCGCAGAGAACTCGCATAAATTGCCACCTTCTATGGCGGCAGCCATTGCAGCAGAGAGGAGGGCTGCATTCGGACACAAAATATTGTCAGGTTGACGTCTAGTAGACCTCCAATATGTCTAGTAGATTTCTTTGATAGTGGGAGCTTGGCATTGCAATTTTTAGTGCATTATGTAAATATGAATTATCTTTTTTTTGTAAACTGGCTAATTGATAGTAGGGATGATCAAATTATGAGTTGCTCAACCCATCCAAGCGGGACAAATATAGTGTGTTACAGTAGTGATTCTATCAGGGTTTGATGACTTGTCCATCATCTTTTGTTACTAAGTGCAAACTGCTATCAACTTCAACACTGGTACTTTTTTCTCTCATGTACTAGTTACAACTAGTTTGAAGTCACAAAATAACAGTATGAGGTGAAAAAACTAGTATACTTTCTATTTAGCTTATGTAACTCATGATCCATTTAAAATTAGCAGAAATAGGGCTCCACACTCAAAAGTATATAAATATGAGCTGTGTAGAATTGTTCCTTTCTTTGACGTTCTATGTGATTCCTTTTTTGTTGATCCCTGTTGCGTAGAAATTGTTACACGTGGGAACCATAGCTGAAAATTGAGATTAGGTAGTTGACATAATCGATGTCAATATGCAAATCATTGAACGAGTACAGTATACCCGGGTAGATCGTTGGCTCCAGTTCTTTGTTTAGGTGATTTAAGATCAGATGGAGAACAGAGTATCCGCGTTTGTCTTGTAGGGTATCAATATGTAACGATATTACTGGAGGTACTGTCTCCTCTGGTGAAATAATGTCAGAAATTTACTGCTTGGACTGCGATTACTCGAAACGCAGATTATATTTGCATAATTTTGAGCGTCCATCATGTTTAAATCCTTACTGAAATGTACAGTTGAGAGCATAGGGTATGGTTGAAAAAGTAATCCAAGTATACCGCAGTTCTTTACTCGTTTGACTGACTGTTAGCATTAATTTTTCCACTGTTTCTTTGGAGTAATATGCTGGGATCCCGCTAATTGAGGTCAGTCATGTACAGCTATAATCGTACCTGTACGCCAACAGTCTCCCGAAATCTGTACAACTTAGAGGAGTTACTAAAAGTAGCTCTTAGCTCGTACCTCTATGAACCACAGGTTTGGGTGTTTTAACCTCTTAAAACTCTAGGTATAATGTGCAAGAACTGTTGGAAGCGCTAAAAAGTGTTATCCTGTACAGTCTGAATATTATACGAGAATTTCGCGTCTAGTACAGATACTACACGAGGTAAAAATTTGCACATCAAACCTACGCTTACAAATAGTCCTGCACCAATCTGTAGTGGATGTGCAGCGGCACCGAGGCATTTGAGACATAGTATGTATGCTTTGTCCTTTTTGGCTCCAAGGGCCAAGGATACCTCTCCAGACCTAAGTGCTCAAATGAATAGGAAATCGGCAAAGGAGTGGAACTTGTAGCCCATCACGCTTTTGCCGGTTTGAATGTTCAAGTCACAACCGTAAAAAACAAACTCAGACATGCAGTCATATAGAGTACATTACACCGTGAATCGCTATTAGCTAATGAAATAGATAGCGTAATGAAACAATTAGCGTTATTTACGCTAGTTGGGAATTTCAGTTTTTTCCAAAACAACTTTTATTCTAATTTATCATTAACTCTAATTTGTAAACTGCTTTGTAAAAATTTTCGGTGCATAATATATCCACACTAAAATATGTGCATGTAGAAAATTGTTCAAATCGTACGCCGTCGCGTTTTTTTTACATCCCCGTATGCCGGAAAATACATACGCAATTACATGTTAGCGCGACTACGGGACATCGTGAATATTTTTTCTGTACTTTTCTACTTGAAAAAGTACAAATTAGTACGGATCTGACAGTCAGAACACCACCCTATTTAAAATGGCACCATATTAGAGTTATGAACCCTATTTAATGGGGTACCTCAAATAATGTTTAGAAACATTTAGAATCATTAATTCTATTTGAGAATTTGCCGAAAAAAACAGGGTACCTCAATTAGAGTCATGAACGCTAATAGCGATTCACGGAGTAGTACAGTATTAATCAAAATCGGTACCTCTGATCAGCAGTACTGTACAATATCGAACCTTGGTATACCACTCAAACGCAGTTCAGTACTCAATTCTACGTTTTACCTCTTTATGGTATTCCGGCCTCTACCATTTCCATAAAACTTTAGATTCTTAGGGCGTGTTCCCATGTAACCGAAACTTTGAAACGTTACTTCGGATTTTAGCGCAGATTTTACGGTGTACTTCTCAAAGTGTTCCTATGTCAATCATTACTTGCGCCTTCATTACTTCAAATATGTGACAGTTGTAGACGTCTACAAAATATACGACAGCCTACAATAGTACGAAACGAAATGTAGACAACTACGAAACTTCCTAAAATTAGTGACGTCTACAAAAACGGCGACGGTTGTAGACTTCGAGTTTTTTGTGACATTGTAGATGTTTAGGGTATTGTGACATTGCGAAGTCATGCTACCTTGTGACGTCATCAACACGTAAACTTTCCGCCATGGCTTCCCGATTTCTTTTTCTTACCATTTATCATTCGATATGCCATCAAAATGAGACCAAAAATATTAAAAAAAAATGGAAAAAAAATTATCTTTCATTTGATACTATTATTGCTGCATTTCATTTAGAGATGAGAGAAAGAGGAGCGGTCGAATGAAAAAGATGGGGAGAGACGAGGACGTTGTAAATTTTTGCAAAGGACCCATGAATGAAAGTGGAGGTCCGAGACCCCAACGATTTTTTTTCCGTACATGCTTGTCATTTTTGTACGTACATGCGCGTGACGAGCATGGAAAAAAATAGCGTGTACTCTCCCTCGTTCAAAAAAATTCGAAGACGTTTCACACCTGCAATACCTGCTTTCTATTCGTCGATAGGGTGTTATTTTGGTTAAAATCAGATCCCGATTTGATTCCATTACAAGTGTGAAGATGACCTGGAAGTGGGTCGCGATGATAATAACGCCAAATTGCTGTACCTTCCAAGTTCGAAGATGACGCAAAATTTACTTGTGTTTTTGCCCATTTTTCGTACGTCGTAATATTTTCTCGCTGGAAGTCCCATTTTCTGTAAAAACGACGGAAAAAAACCCTTACTTGAACACATGGGAACACACCCTTAGTTATTTTTCACAATACAGGTGTGAAATTCCTTACATCGTCGTCAGAATAGATAACGTTTGGAGGAAAAATAATTGTCGACCTTAAGGCATTTTATGCACCGGACCCTGGGATACGTGAATATGGCATAAGCTTGCACAAAACGACGGCAGTCTGGTACGGTAGAAGTACAACTACCCTGAGACTTGCTGCGTGAAATGACGTGAACTTCTATTTAATAAGCTTAACTAACATAACGAACGCGCTGCCAAAATCAATGGAGAAAAAGCGTGGGATGGAAGGTAAAAGGAAGGTGAAAGAGGCTAAGGAGGTAAAGCTACGACAAGCGAGAATGAAACAAGAACAATACGAAAATCGAATGACAATCAGGAAAGACAACGCAGATGAGCGAGGAAGTCATACAAAAAAAGTTTATATTCCGAATTGTCTACAAATTGGTAAAAGGTATCTAATCCATCGCAGATTTACGACACCTAGTACGAATTTCAGCTTTTAAGGCGTCGATACGGGATTCGATTCTAAGCGTACGGATGTGGTTTTCGTGTTTGACGGATCTATGAAATTTGCACATTCGTATTACGAAGCGACGAGGCATTGCTGTACGTAGAAATTTTTCAATTTGACAGAGAAATGAAAGTCGTACTTTGCGTCATCTGCGACGAAGCGTTGCGGTACGTATCAAATCCGCTGAAGGATATAATATCCCTATCGTATTTCTATATCCGCAAAGACTTATTCCATCAAGCGAAAAGTGGCGTTTTTTACAGAAATCCACTACTCTTCGTACCAAATCGTACCGCCTATTTTTTTTTTATACGAAAAACAACATTACAAAGAATCTTGCAGATACTCTCCGAAGGTCTAGGAGGTAATACTGGCCTTCAGATGTTCATCTGCGAGGAGTTCATTTCAATTTTCTCTGTTACACTCAACCAACCTCGAGGAGGTGGGTTGGCATATACAGAAAAAAAAATTGTGACAAGGTGGACAGCTAAGCTACGTGTCATGATGGAAAACCAACGAAAAATCTTAAGATTTGCACATGACACGAGGTTTCCAAAATACAACCGAAAATAAAAACGAAATTTCGTAACATTCCCTCGACACGCTATTTTCGGTAACTTTTGTTCGTCACACTATTTCTCTCAAAGGACTTTCGTTATGTTCGAAAACTGAAACCCTAAAAAATGAGTTGGCGTACAGCCTGGTGTCTGCAAAATTTATAAAAGTTTTGTCGTATGATTACTTCGTACGCAGGTACATGGTACGCAAGTCAAGATTTGAAGTTAAGTTTGTCGGTGCTAAAAATCTGAAAGATATTCAATATCGGATTGTAGCTTGCGTGGCGCCAGTCAAGTTAGAACACGTGGCTTACAGACTCTACGTGATGGAACTTCGACTCAATCGACCCGATCTGTAGAGCTTGCCGTACAATTACATAAACGTATGATACATAGTTCAAAAGTAGGTGACAGTACACCCATACAATATGCCTATTGTACGTAAATTTTATTATACTACCTTAAGACCCATATTGTATTGGCCGCAAAATGAAATAAAATAGTAACAGGGTTGAGTTGCACATGGTTTGATAGAGAATTAAACATCATGTCTAAATTTGAAAATAAAAACGGACAAAAAAATCTTTTTCTGTGAGTTTTGAGCGACTTTTTGTTTAAACCGTCAGATTCGGACGATCTGACGGTCTTTGATGAAAGTAACGATCTAAGAAGATCACATGAAAAGCCCATAACACAAATTAGGACACGACTATCGTCGGATTCGTCCGTGAGTTTTTTTTTTCCCGGTTTTTTTTCCCGCGCAATGTCATCCTACGTCGTGTCAGTTCGCTAAAAAATTTCGTTCGGCGGCGTGCACTGTTCTATGAGCATACGCCAGATTCGTACGCTCGTACATGGGTGTGCACAGCACACACACATAGAGTATGCCTACGTTGCGCGAGTTTTGTGCCAAGCTTTGTGCGCGGACCAAAGGTCTACCATAAAAACGCCTACTTTTGAACTATGGTTTGATAGAACTTCACCCTTATTCAGATTGATTCAAAATTTTGTGCGATTATTGTGGTGTGTTAATAAGTGTGTTAGGATTTACACTGGCTCGAATCCGTACGCTATTTTGGTTGCGCGCTGCGTCTCGTACGTTTAGTGATATGTACGTTAATGGTTTGCTTCGTTGCGTTTTGGCCTTTCATATTGTACTTGTGTCCGTTTTGAATGTGGTTTTGCGTCTGTTTTGGCCGCGCGCGACTTCGTGAGGGTGTGTGCTTTGGATTGAAAACTTACATGTTTCGTCGTTTAGGAAAAGAAAGGTACAGTATCGATCAAAGTTAATGATTGATCGGTCAGATTTTACTACGAGTTCATAAGGAATAACTTAGGGCACTTTCCCATGTGCTAAAGTTACAGTTATTTTCTGTCGTTTTCCTTTACAACTTGGAAAAAATGGAAAAAATCTGCAGTCGTACCAAAAAAATCAAATTACCACCGTACAAGTTGCGTTCCATTAAAACTTTAGCTGTACCGCATTTTGTCGTCTATCGGGATGCAGTTTATCGTTTAGCGAGTTTCGACCCACTTTCACGTCCTTTCAGATCATCTTCAAACTTTATATAAAACCACCTCACGAGGTGATTTTAAATAAAGTTCCATGACTCGGGCGAATATGCATATGATTTCACACGCGTCGGAGGTTTTTGACAAAATTTTCCTCAAAAAAAAAACACACTGCACGTTTACAGCCTGTACGTACTTTTTCCGTGCACCTTTTTCCGTACAGAGGAAGTGGAGGGGTCTTGACCAACGGACGCCATTTCGCAAAAGCGAAGTTTGTGAAAGCGCCTCTCTCTCTCTCCCTCTCCCACTACCGCGTCTATCTCACAATTTTTGCAACGAAAA
Source organism: Zygnema cylindricum (assembly GCA_037447655.1). NCBI lineage: Eukaryota > Viridiplantae > Streptophyta > Zygnematophyceae > Zygnematales > Zygnemataceae > Zygnema > Zygnema cylindricum. The sequence goes on along the minus strand of JBBHKE010003521.1, from coordinate 40,662 downwards.
ATGTCTATAATTGTATCAAATGAAAGATCTATGAAAACGATTTATTTTGACTATCTTTGAGCGTATTTTGATGGCAAGTAGAGCAGGAAAAGTCAAAAAACAACAATTGGGAAATCATAGCGGAAAGTTTTAGAAGTGACGTGGGCGCTGTCATAGTTGAGCGTGACGCGCGTGACGTCACAATGTCACAATCCCTAAACATCTGCAATACCTCCACGTCGACAGTGTGGCGTGCAGATATTGGACGTCTGAAATCGAAATTGAGTGGAAGTTTCGCAACATTTTGTGTACCGTTTATGTGTCACATGTTTCGTACACGTCTACGCTTGTCACTTTTTGAAGTAACAAGTTATTTGCGATTACATCGGAATGCTCATAAAGATGTACGGAGAATCTTCGCTAGAAACAAAGTTACAAGATTAAAGTTTCGGTTACATGGGAAAGTGCCCTTAATGATTATTATCTTCAAGGAAAAAAAACCTCCAGTAATATCAGGGTATTTCTCTACCTTACGAGAATGAGCTTATGAAATTGTTATATTGTGATCTTGGTTTAAGTTAAGGGCTTCCTCATACTTCTTCGTGCGCATAATCAGTTTCCAGATTCATACAACAACTATCAATTTGATAATTGCAGAAGTACAACTGACTGAAGTTGTCGCTAAAACTAGGTTAAACAGACTCCATATCTAAATGTATAACAACAATATAAAAAAGAATCGTAAATGGCCTCTTCATGCACAAGGTTACATCGCGAGTGAAGCTCGTGAAAGGATGACTATGTTGCTTATCTTTAAGAATTGAGGATGCCTCTGTTGGGCATTTATAGATTGGGGTTTACCTTGCCCTATGTTGTTAGCGTTAAGTATATATTAGTGTTTATGTGAAATAATAATACAAATTTGGTGTAATGGAGGAGTGGCAGATTTTAGTCTGCATAAAAAACGTTGCTAGTCTTGTGCATGCTTTTCCACGAAACAAAATTGCCACCAACTTAATGTTACCAAATAACGATGGGCCATGTAATTATATGCTACTAAAACAACTACGTCGTTCACAACCAAGGGGACCTTAAACAATTGTAACTTCCACTGATATCGACGTATTTAAAGCCTTTAAACTTATTAGCCAACAGTGGAGATGTACTTTTAAACCCAATATTCATTACATTGACAACTCCGCTTACAACATGAGCAACAAATGTCGGATAAATGTAACTTAGATTGTCACAATCCTCTAAAAAACAAAGAAAAACTAAAGGTTTGTTTTGTTTCCATTTACAACGACCACTGTAATCTACGAAAACCTATTTAATTTGTAACAATACGAGGTAACAAGATTAATTACGACGTTGAATAAAAAAAGACGAGCGAGTAGTGCATGGTTATCGAAAAAAAAATGCCAAAGACAAAACTACTAGTACATAAAAGAAAATGTGACGATCAAACGAACGTGGCATTTTCCACATGGAGCGCACATGACAAAATGCGACCAAAAATGTCTAATCAACAACATAAAAAAAAAACATTAACTTCATGGTGTTTTATAAAGTTACGGGGGATACAATAATAAAATACAAACAAAATAAAGATTGGAATCGTGAAACCGAATGAAATAGTAAAATATCGAGAGCAAACTGAATATACCGAATTATGGATACAAAAATCACAATAACTACCATTGTGAATTTTAATCAATGAGGGTTCACACAATTTAAAATATCTTTGAATGTTGGTCAGTACAAGTTGAGCTCATCAACATTTTATATAAGAATGGTTTTGTCTTGACATGTATGACAACTTGTAGTCTTGGATATGAAAAACCTATTCGAAACACGAATTTGTCTTTCCCATAAAAATGACAGTTAAACCTTTAAGTATTATTAGGCCACTAATATTCCTCATTGTAGTCGAACATTTAAAAAAACCTTATGGAACCATATTCACGTCCCATAGAGATTTACGATTAAGGGCAAGTGTCCACAGTTGTATGGCAACTTTACAACTCGAGGCAGGTGTCGGCATTTTTTTTTTTTTAATTTGTTGCACATTACGCCTCCTATCTTGTGTCGATAGTATCGCCTGCCAATGTGCCGATACAAATCACATCCATTGTTATATTCGACAGGCGAAAACGCGGAACTCTCCGTTTGTGGAAAATACCTTGTTGATGTCGCAAAGTCAAAATTTAAGATACCCGAACCCGATATATATATTTTGTTTTCAAAATTTGAACCCTCGAAATCCGGCCACGTTATTTCACATTGCTGAGTTGGTACCCGGTACCAGATACGCTTTTATGAAAAGAAAGGTTAACCAAAACTCAATTTCTCGCGAATACTCGTAACCGCCCATACCCAATAAGTACAAATTAGTGGTACATCTCCCTTATACCTTCTACGATACCAAGAGTACAACGTACAATAATGTTGGATAATATGGACACTAGAGTATTGTACACCACCATAGAGCATGAGTTTCGAACAAGCCTCTATACATTTGTGGTACCTTCAAACCCATTCGACACCCCTTCGACACCCCTCGACACCTTCAGACCCCTTGGGATCGGGTGTGTGAACATGGCTCATATGTTTAGGGTTATTTATTATATGTTTTTTTAATAATAAAAAAACAAAAACTGACAAAATAAACCTTAAACATACGGTTGTGCAGAGTAAATGGGAGGCTGGGGCGACGTGGATACCTTCGGCACCCTTCTTGGGCCCAAGAAGTTGTAAGATTCACTATAGTACTGTAACAGTAATAGTGGATCAAACTTGTTCGTAAATGGGTATTTTAGTATTACAAATATAGGGTTATGGTTTTGGCAGACACCCGCGAAAGAATCGCACGATTTAGAGTTGTATTTGAAAAGATATAGCGATTGGTGTATTTAGGCGACATCGCGAGGTCAAAATAATGAATGTGTGTTCATTGTAATGGGTTAAGGGTCAAACTAGTCGCGTAATTTCAGACGCACGTTTATAAAGTACTTAACAAATCATTATTTCGTTTGGTACGCACGATGGTTCGTTTCGAAAAAATTTCAGTACGAAACGTCACTTTCACTTTATGGAATTTTGTGTTGTCCATTTCAGCCATTGATTACTCTCGCAAACACCCACAGACTACCCCAAAAACAGATGTGTTTCAGACAACACAGATTACTCCACAATAAACTTAATCACCTCAAACTACACCAATATACAGTTTACCATAGACACTTTAAATCCCCAAAGTTACAGCCAAATCCACCAAGGAATCTAGAAGATATAAGCTCCTGAGTTTCCCAAAAACAATTGGCAGCTATTCAAACTAAACATGTAGACTTCCCGCAAAATTATAAAAATTTGACAAAACATACTGAAACTACGTAAACAAATAGTTTCTAGATCATCAAATATCTCCACAAAGTTTCATACAAAAACATCAATCAGGGTGATCACACCACCAGGTCAAAGTTGCAGAAAAACAGTCTGCCATTACTTTGATAAGCTCAACTGTGATTATGAAAATAATCTAAGTCATATAAGTTATACTCAAAGAGTAATCTTCTAAGTCCTACACTAATCCCAGTGCTACATTTGTCACTAATTGAATAGTGAAACACTATTTTATAATGCGCTAAACAACAATCAAATCTTTCTCGAATATTTACAAATATACGCCCGTACAAAAAGTATTACCGATGCTTAGTCAGCATCAGTCATATAAGTCCAGCTGACCGTTGTCATACAATGCCAAACTCCTGAGTATGTGTCGGTGATTAAGTAAACGACACGGCGTACTTAAGTTAATTGTGGTCCCCGCTTGAATCGTGTCCTTAAATAGTGTGAACCTCCAAAAATATCGGCGGACGTTGTCCGCACTTCAAATGTACCATGAACCACTTTGTCAAAGTGGAATCGTGCCACTTGAATTGTGTCCTTCATCATAAATGCCGGTAACTGATTATTTGTCCACTTGCCAAATATGACGCTCCATACCGGTGACGTACTTTTCCATAAATTTCGTCTGTCATATTATGTTACGTATCAAACACTTACACTTTGGAATATTTCACGTCAGATCGCTTCGCGATTTGCCGTCCATTTCGAATGCTTGTTCGCCCCACTCAATTTGACCTTCACGTCACTTTAATTTTATATGTACAACTACTCCCTTAATCCACAAATCCATTCGAACCTCCACATTAAATCAAGTTAGTACTTACGCATTAAAACTCGCGTCAAGTACGCACAAAACGTCACGTGCGCACAAAATGTTGCGTACGCATGAAACTAACTTTTAAAAATAGCATTTCGTAGGTAGTTTTGCGTGTGAAACTTCTGACGCACGTCCGTGTAAATTCGCGCTTTTATTCGTGCGCACTTTTGCAGGTAAATGTTACGCAGTGAAAAATATCTTTTGATTGGTTAGAAATGCTACGTAGTTATTGGGAGATTTCACACGCTTTTGCATTGGTCAATCTGAGTCCTTGTTGATCAATGATTGGCCCAGGTAAAACCTGAAACGGAGCGTTGACTTTGGCCTGGCGAGTCCAGGGCGATGATGGATAAATAGTGAAGTCTAAGGGTGTAGTTACATCACACGAAAAGTGAGGTTTATTACATAATTTTGTACTTGGCCGAACCATGTCGTACTATATCATCATGAGGTTTTGAAAAAGAACATTACATAAAATAAGATTATGATTCTCTAAAGATCCGGGGGAAAGCATCGATCGTTCGATTGTATTTTGGTCTTAATCGGCGAAGCAATCGCTCTATCGACCTCTGTAATGCCCTACCCACCTCGCGGAGGTGGGTTCACCAATAGAGAACATGTGAAATCACTATACGTGGATTATAAACACGTGCAACGAAGAAAAAATAAAATTTTCACATGTCCCTAAAGTCACGTGCCGTCGGAGAAGGTGATCGTAAAATCTTTGTCGAAAAGAAGTACGGTTTTTCATAAACCGTACGTTTTTTGGAAGGCAAAAATCGTTTTTAGGTTCCAAAAAAAGTATGATTTTTGTCCTCCTAGCTCTATGGTTTCGCGCGCTATTTTTTGTCGTTTTAGGTTTGAAACAAAAATTCAAATTGGAATGTAAATTCAAATTAGAAAGGCATCTTCCAACCTAATTTTAAATTTCATAATAGAAAGGAAAGATGGAGTTACCCCCATCTTCTCAAAAAAATTTGTATCACATCAATTTTTGAAAATGAAAACAAATATAGAAAAGACATTTGATGCTTATTTAAGCGTGGCTATCCAGGTTGTGGTCTACCGTGTAAGTTATCCTAAATCTAATCTATTCATCAAGATGTCGTTCATAAAGGGCTGTTTCAACCCGTTTGCTTTTCCACCAAGAACATTACAATCACCTATTCCACAAGAAAATGGCACTTCCACCATCCATGGAGCTGGCAACCAATCGTAGAACTTTGGACTTGGGGAAAATTGTGAAAATCCCATCAACTTAGAAGGAGGAGGCGACTTTGACCAAGGACAAGTTGTAACAAGGGAGGTATACATATGTTTACTTTGAAGAACTTCCCTTTTTCAGCTTCATCTTCTTCATCTTGTATTTTTTTGCCTTTTAGTCCTTTTATTTGATAAAAAATATTCGACTTCAATAGAGTGAAAGAAAGAAAGAGAGATAAAGGAAAAAGGTTGATTTTGAGAGAGGGGGACGGTTAAATTCTGATAGAGGCTAATTTTTGAGAGAGAGGTAGAGGAATAGGCAGGCTTTTAAGAGAGAGAGTCCACATTTTTGAGAGTAGTAGAGGGTGATGGCATAATTTTGACAGGGGCAGATTTTTGTGAGTAATAGAGAGAGAGTGGGGGAAAGAGGGAGATGTGGAGGAAATGGGCAGATTTTTAGAGGAGGTTTTTTGTCTCATTCACTCTACTTCTTCTCCTCCATTTTTTTTATTCCCTCTTTTTATTCATTTTTTTCTTTTCCACTCTTTTTTCTTGTTCTTCTTCGGCTCCTTCCTCTTCTTCCTCTTGTTGTTGAATCTAGTTTTCACTTTCTTCTCTTCTCTTTTAACTATCTCTCTTTCCTCTCTTATCCTTTTTTTTTATTTTTTTTAAAGATAGGTAGAGAAATAGGTAGGCTTTTAAGAGAGAGAGTGCATAATTTTTAGAGGAGGAGAGGGTGATGACAAATTTTTGACAGGACGGATTTTTGTGAGTATTAGAGGGAGAGCGCGGGCAAAAGAGAGAGGTGAAGAAAATGGGCAGATTTTTAAGGGAGGTTTTTTGTCTCCTTCACTCTGCTTCTTCTCCTTCGTTGTTTTTTAGTCTCTCTTTTTATTCTTTTTTTTTTATTTTCCACTCCTTTTGCTTGCTCTTATTCACCTCCTTCCGCTTCTTCCTCCTTTTGTTGAATCTTGTTTCCACTTTCCGCTTCTTCCTCTTTTTGTTGAATCTTGTTTCCACTTTCTTCTCTGCTATTTTAACTCCCTCTCCTTCCTCTTTTATACCATTTTTAATTCTTCTTTTAAGAAAGAGGTAGAGAAATAGGCATGCTTTTAAGAGAGAGAGTGCACATTTTTGAGAGGTGGAGAGGGTGATGGCAAAAATTTGACAGGGGCAGATTTTTGTGAGTAATAGAGGGAGAGTGGGGGGAAGAGGGAGAGGTCGAGGTAATGGGCAGATTTTTAGGGGAGGTTTTTTGTCTCCTTCACACTTTTTTCTTCACCTCCTCGTCCTTTTATTCCTCATCCTCATTCTATATTTTCCCATTCTCTTCGTCATCATTCTCCTCCATGCTTTTCTTCACCTCTTTCTTCTTCATACTCTTTTTTGCTGAATTTTTTTTTCACCTAATTTTTTTAAAGAGGAAAATAGTATGTTTTTAAAAAAGATACATGGAAATAGCAAGTTTTTAAGACAGTGAGGGTGAGGGAAAGGTGATGGACATATTTTGGAGAGAGGGAGAAGGAGAACGAGAGTGATAGAAATACAAAGTTGGAGAGTAAGAAGACAGCTATTTGTTTTTGTTCCACAATTATTCCAAGCAATACAGATAATATTATCAAATGTAGAAAATTTGGTTTGTGTTTGTTTCTTTTTGTAGGTGGAGAAGGTTGTACCCAGCAAAGTTCGGACGTAGGGGCCGGTAACTTGAACGAAACATGTGCAACTATAAAACGAAAGGTATCGAATGGAAACAAAGGAGGCAAGAAACGAGGAACCCAAACACGGAGCCAAAAACAACAGGGAACATGGAGGATAGTCAAGTGTTGAATAAACGACAAAAAGACAAAAAAATAACAAACCCTTCGATTGTTTATGGTCGTTCGAGTGAAAACACAACTCTAAAGATGATTTCGTTGAATGGGGAATAGCTACAAAAAGAAGAAAACAAATGGTTTACAAGCCATTGATCAGACCACAGAAGAAAAATGGAAATTGATTAGTACACAACTACAAGCGCAAGGAGAATCAGTACACAACTACAAGCGCAAGGAGTGATAAAAGATTTCAGACGTTGTTCGCAGAAGTGGAACAATGTACGAAGGGATTATAAGAAAGTTAAATACTGGCGTATGAAAATCCCGTCCAGCAATCAAGATTACTAGATGATGTCAACTATAAGTAGGACCGAAAGAAAGTTGTCGTCTTCTTTCGGGGAATGATATTATACAGCAATGGACGAAGCCGTGGGTGGGAACCAAAACATCGCACCTACTCATGTGTGTGATACGTACATGGTTAGCCCAGACAAATCTTCCTCACTCCAAGATGACGGGAGTACTAAAAAAAACATAAAAAATAAATATATATATATATATATATATATATATATTTCGACAATCTGATGAAAATAATACTGGAAAGAGAAGAAATACAACTAAAGCACGTGCATTAGATCTCCAGGGGTTTCAAGAGGCTGTTGGAGAAATACAAGGGACGTTAAAACAAAATAAAGATACAATTAACAAGTTTGGAGAAACGTTGATGGCGAATTGGGAGAAACAAGAACAACAAAGAGAAAAGGAAAACGAAGGGAGACAAAAGTTGATTGACGCTATTTGGATGCTTGCCCAAAACAAAAATCATGACGGAGGGAACACATCCAATGAAAATTGATATTATAAGGTACGATTTATTTTCATTCATATCATTTTTTTAGTTTGAAATGTATATATAATGATTTTGATGTTTGGTTTTATATTTTCATGTTATCGTTTCTGACATTATTCTTTCAACCACTGTTATGTTTTTGAAATTGTTTTGCGTTCATTTGAAAATGTGTATTAATTGTATTCATTTTTTGATTTTTTTGTGGTTGATGGGGATAAGAGTATTTCGTCAAGGTCAAGACGTTTTTCAAAAAGTTCCAATTTTATTATGCTTTTAGGGTTTTTTAGGGTTAATTTAGGGGTTTGATATTATATATAGTTATGTCACGAGTTGAAGTAAAGAAATGAAGAAGAAAATTTCAAAAATACAAATACCACGCTATGTTGTCAAATTTATTAAAAAGCTTGTGTTTTATATAGAAGATGTAATTTTTGAAAGTAAGGGAGAAAAAGTGTTTTTACCATCGTAACTACTTTGAAAATTGTGTTTACACTGCTATGATTTTTTAATTGGTATTTAATATTGTTCCTTTCTACTTCTTTTCCTTGCCGTCTTTCTCTATGCGTATGTAAAACTTGCAAAAATTTGTCATGTCTCACTGCCTCTCTCAATTTTCTGCCCTCTCACTCTCCTTGTATTCCAAACATTCCCTCTCTATTTCCCTCTCCTCCCCTCTATTTAAATTTTGCCATCTCTATCTCCATCCCTCAAAAATTTGGCTTATTTTTCCCTCTCCGACTACATCTCTCAAAATTATGAGCTCTCTTTGCCACTCTCAAAATTCCAAGCTCTCTTAAAATTTTGAGCTCTCTCTCTATCTCTCTGTATGAAAAAATGCCCTCTCTTTTTCCCTCTTCTACCCTCTCTCAAAATTTTGTTGTCTACATTTCCCTCCCGCTAAAATGTAAAATCCCTCTTTTCCTTTTACTCTCTCGCTCTCACTTAAACCTCTACCCCTTTCCTCTCCTCTCTCCAAGACATAGCCAATGTATTCATGTAAAAACACAACAAAGACATTAAATTACATGCACAAACCATCCATAAAGACAACGCCAATAATAAAGAGGCTAGTAGAAATTGACCATTCTTACGTATATCATGAGAATGATTAAAAAAAACCAAAAGATATTAATTAACAAGTGAAAAATCCCATTGAACCATATCAAGTATTAGGCATTAAGCCTTTAAAAGATTCTAAAATCTAATTTCTATTTTTATCCTTAACCACTTATCCTCTTAATAAAGACCGATCACTTTTCAAACTTCCAAATTATTTTCATAGCTCTTTTCCCCCATTCGCTCACTTCCACTTTATATTTGATTTTTTTTCGCTTGAATGAAACGAATCTTTACAAAACTGCATGATGTATCCTCATTCTATTTTCACCCCTATTATTTTTTGACCTAGTTGTAAAAATCAACCCTCCATTCGATATACCCCATGCCCATTGTATAAGTCATCAGCCAAAAAATCGTGCTATTGTCTCCCTTCGACGTCATCATACGCGTAATTATTTTCCCCATCACCTTCCATTTCCTCATTTGGTGGTGTCGTAGGTGGGGAAACATCTCTTAAGTAAGATGTATCTTCATCAAGTAACAAATTGTGTAAGGTACATACTACAATAATAGTATAGACTAAATTCTCCGTGTGTCCGTACATCATTTTTTTTCTTAATACTCCCCACTTTTGCTTCAACACTCTAAAAGTTCTCTCGACACATATCCGCCGACTGCTATGAAAATAATTAAATGACCTTTCCGGTTCTTAAAGATTCGTCCCTGGATACGGAGTGATCAACCCTTTGCTCAAAGGATAGCCCGCGTCACCTATGATAAATGGTGGCACTTCTATCCGTGTTTCATCAATAGATGGGCCTTTTATTCCTCCTCCTAACATCATCGCATTTTCTATTCCTGAATTTCTAAACACCTTTGAGTCATAGACGCTACCCGCCCAACCCACACAAACATCTATTATACGACAATTCGGAGCTACAAAAGCCTGTAATATTTTGCTATAATTTTTTTCTCTATCAAATCAATCGGATGGCCTCATGCCATCCAGTAAACCAATGCTAATGTGGGTAGCGTCTATTGCACCGCAGCAAGTAAGGAATTCGAATTTGTAATCCTTGAACGCTTCTAAAAGATCGTTGAAATTGCTTCCAATCGGCCATCTAATTAAATGAGGATTAAGAATTTCCCATACAACCTTACAAAATACCGCTTGTTTCCCTAACCCTATTGCTTTACTAACACCGAAGAGGTCGCGAACAGATGAAGCACTATTCAGTGTGGCCAAACGATAAAGCACCATCTCTATTTGTCGCTTCACACTAAGCTTTCTATTAAGAATGTTAAGGAAAGCTAAGCTTTCTATTAGGAATGTTAAAGAAAGCTAGCGGTGGATTTGTTTTCACCAGTTCTCCTAAAACCTCGACCAAATAACTCACTAGATTTTGTGAGAGTCGAAATATGCTTTTATACTTGTCATCGTCGTAGCTATCGATAAGTTCCATAGAAAAATGTAGACTTTGCGGGAGGATGTAGTACTCCCGAGACAACGTTCTTCGGTTGGTCATCATCCTTCCAAACATACCTGCAAAATTTTTGAAAACCTGCACAGATTGGTCATCATCCTTCCAAACACATCTACAAAATTTATGAAAACCTGTGTGCAGAAAATTTAGTTCTCCTATGCTAAAAACATCATGAATGTTAATAAATTCAAACCGTTTTCACTTTCATGATAAATATCATTGGAAGTTAACAAAAAGCACAGAATTAAAAACAATTCCATGATTTTTTTTTTTTCAAAGTCCTTCGCAATCTATAATATAACCTAATTTTATAAAGTAGGGTTTATTTTTCAAAACAATTTAATTATTCTAAAACATGTACAGGGTTGACCGACTTATTTAACCGTTTTAACGATAGAGCCATGGGCGACGTTTGTGATGAAATAGAATCTAAAATTGCAATTTGAAATTAATGTGAGTTTTGTGAAAAATAATATTTTTTTATGAAATATTTTTAGTGTTGAGAAAGGTGTTGACCATTTCGTACACTTTATCGATGACTTTTTGAGGACGTTTTTAATAAAAAATGATGAACATAACGGTGCAGTGAATTTCCAGTCTGTGTAAAGGAAAAATAATACAGTGGATTTGCAGTCAATATAAATGAAAAAGAGGACTAATGACAGATTTGCAGTCAATATAAATGAAAAAGAGGACTAATGACAGTCAACAGAGTGTGAAATTCTGTGGTACAATCTAAATGAAAAAGATGACTAATGGATTTGCAGTCAATCTAAATGAAAAAGAGGACTAATGACAGTCAACAGAGTGTGAAATTCTGTGGTACAATCTAAATGAAAAAGAGTACTAATGACAGTCAACAGAGTGTGAAATTTCGTGGTCTCCATTAACATACAGTCAACAGAGTGTGAAATTATGTGGTCCACATTAACATACAGAATGAGCAGCCTATGTAAAGCCTTTGAGATAATATTTGCCCCTTCCACTCTCCCATTGAATAAGTGCCGCCCAAGCACACATATATTCACACCACGCTCACCCTTGTGGGGACAAGACTCCCCTGAGTCAAACGCAAAAAGAATCACTGAATTTGCTCCCCTGAGCAGTTAGTTATGGCTGGCCAAAGATGGCCCATAAATACAAAAGGTCACCTGGAGAGAGGCGCCTCAAACACGCTAAGTCCCTAAATTCCTACTCACACCTACCTACTACTGTATCCTAGACCTAGACCAATCAAAAGAGTGTATAGCACAAGAAGGTATGGTGGCCGATTGTACTTCTTGTACGGCCATAGTACAGCACGACCTTTTGGTTGACACTTGTTAGCTTGTCATTCCTCCTCCCATCTTTTTCGGCATCCAATGATGTGGCGCCATGTGGTAGAGCAATCCGCTATGTCTGAAAGCCCTCAAAGATTCACTTGGGTTTGGCGGCGGCGACGACGTCCTTCCGATCATATATTTTACACGGTTAGATTCGCGTCCGCGAGCGCTGTTGTCTATATGTGCCGTTTTGTCAATCCGGTTTGTTTAAGTGAAAGTGACGTTTCGTAACTCATTAATTAAATATCGATCCACGTACGTGTATCATTTCGTCAGCGCCCTGATAGATAAGGCTTACATCTATATTCCTCCACAGACCTAGGTTCAAATCAGGTTCAGAGCAACATTTTGGTAATCTATCAGTCTATATGCTTGTCTGCTAGTTTCTTTTTGACGATGGGGGCAGCAATGGTGACTCTCTCTCTATCTTCTCTATTGAGTATAAATTAATAAGTGAATGTTAATTACTTCTTTTCAACAGAGTGAAAGGGATCTTTGAGGTACATTGACACGGTACACTTGGTAAGTACACGTTTCTAATACGAAATTACAGATTTTCAAACAAGCATGGTCGGATTTCAAATCTTTGACGATTTTCGAGATTTTGATCGTCATTACGTGGAACCACTCAAATACAAACACGTATATGAAAGTTGTTGTTCTATGATAATTGGTGCAGGTGGAGCTGCAGCAGTAGTGGTAGAAGTAGACATAGCTTAAGCAGAAGCTTTTCAAGAAGTCCTCACAAAACATTGTAATTCACCACTCTAACTCTTCACATTTTTACTGAACTTTACCACACTATAGATCTTGACTCACAGGTCTAATTAACACAAAACCCAACACATAAAAACCTCAACATACATAACTGTTAACTCCCAAAGTTACAACCAAATTGACCCAGTAGACCATAAGATACAAGACCTGCAAGTTTCCCAAAATTTGCCTTTTGGTTTCCTTATCTCAAAACTGGATCCAAGAATATTTCTAAGTCCTAATCTTTATACTCTGAGAGAGCATCTACTGCCCATTAGCCAATCAGATGTCAGTACCCTGAATAGTAGTATTGTACAATAGTACGAGAAGGTACACTTACGTACTTCCAAAAACCTAATTCCAACTTGCCTAAAAGTAAATAGTGAAACACTATTTCCTAAAGCACTACACTACAAAAACAATCTCTTCAGGTATTTACAATCTGATGCCGTACATAAAATGTTGCTTGCTTGGTCAGCAACCTCAAATGCTTCGAACCTGCTGTGGTAACCTTGTACAACTATCTGGGATGCTTACGAAGCTCCTCGTCATCTATGGTCCCCCTGAGATTTCTTGCCGTTAATTTAATACCAATCAACGTCTGGTATTTGTTATTTCCACTTGTGTTCCCATATATGCGGTTTAATTTCCGTCCGCCCGATTCGACGATTTCAGTCGTCAGATAGATGATATGTGGCCATGTTTATTCCGCATTTCTTGCACTGTCTAAAAAGTCGACGTGTCTATATGTGACTGTACTGATACTCTTTGAGAAAACATTCTACAGTCACACTATTCAAGGTAAGTGTTACATTTCAAACTACACCAAAATATTCCAAGTACTTAGGCTTCCCTCACAGCTCTATATACTGAAGTCAAAGCTTTCAAAACAACAAAAATTCTTTACACACGCTACGAAATGTAACCGAGGCCTCTGTAATACAGATTTTTTTTGTCCGTACTATTACATCGACCTTGTAATGTAACAATACATTGAGAGAAGAGTATCCATCTTTTCCTTTGGAAAAAGTTTGTGGAAACTTTGACTGATCTTGGTCTTGAGGGAATAATACCAAATTGGGGCAATGGCATTGTTGCACTAAAATCTCTTACTAACTAAGCAGTGTATAGTAGCTAAGGGATACAATTATTTAAGAGTGGAGAGCAGTGGAAAATACTTAAAAAAAAGGGTTGTGCCACGAAGGCAAGAGACCAAGCTAATGTTATGTGGACTGAAGCTTCTTCTAATTTAAAGTTTATTCTTATGTGAGTGAAGTCCAATGTGAATGTGTAATTTTCTAATGTGTGGAATATGTGGTTAAAGTTGGTTGTAGTAATTGGATTTTTTGAGAGGTAGGAAATCCTATTACATATGGTATCAAAGTTTTGGTAAGAAGCTAAAGAGAAGCTTGCTCACGTGAAAATCGATTGCCGTGACCGGTGAGGGTGAGGGTGCTCTGACCTTTGTCGGTAGAACCACAATGTGAAGTGGTAGGGGATTGGAGGGAAACTAAGTGACCATACTTCTAGCGGCCGTTGGTTAGATGTGGGGTGTGATTAGGTCATATGGACTCATGCGGGGTGGGCAGTGTAGCCACCGCTGAATCTCACTCCAATAACCTAGAGGCCAAACAAACTTGCCTTCTCCTAGCGATAAATTATGTGTAGAGGGAGGTCTTGAAGCCATGAAGGGTGAGGAAGTGGGGATTAGAGACTAAAAGATCGTGATGTAGTGGGAAATGCGAAATTTGCCAATGGAGGAGAAAAAAAGTGGAGCATTTTACTTCTTCAAAAGCAAAAGAGTTGAGAAATGACTTTAAACTTTTCAAACCCTAAATTGTTACCTTTGAGAGCTTTTCAATTTTGCTGTTGTAAAATTTATCGTTGAAACTTATCTTTAAGAGCTTTCAATTTTGCTGTTGCAAAATTTGTGGGGAAATTCGTACCTACTTGCATCAATGTTTGGGAAGTTGAAGAATTCAATTTGCACTTACTTTTAATGTCTTATTGATTTCTCAGATTTTGATCATTTTCAAAGGATTTATTAAGGAGAAGAAGTTTTGGATTGGAGCAATCTGAGCACTTCAGCAAATTTCTTTGGGAAATTATATTCTACCTTTTCTTTTGTTTGATTTCATTGTGTGATAATGGCAAATTCTGCATGGAAACATGAAATGGAGAATGCATTGAATGTTTTGAAGAAGCGTACTGTAAAATTGGTAAAAATATTTAATAATCAAGTTGCAGTTGTGGATGAAACAATTTCTGAATTGAAGAGTGAATTGAAAGATGTTAAGGAAAATTGTAATGTTTCAAATCAGAAATTGGATGAGCTAATTAATTTAATTCACACCAAAAATGATGTTAATGACCAAAAGGGTGACAGTAGTAAGACAAATGCCAATTTTAGGGAGGATGATCACGATAGATTTAAGAAGATAAGAGATCTGAAGCTGTTTATTAGTGAGGCACCATCTTTTTATGGTAAGAAGATATATGAGTTGGATGCCTAGATTTTTCATATCGAGTATTATTTGGAATCTAAAAATTGTGATCGTGATGATTGCACTTCTTTTTCTGTTAGCTATGTGAAAGGTGATGCTCAGATTTGGTATTACACTCGAAGAAGGTCTAATTTAATTCATGATAATGTTGATTGGGAAGCTTTTAAAACCGCGATAAAATCGCGATAAAATCGCGTTTGTTGTCTTTCACTTATAAATCCAAAATAGAAGAAAAGTGGCTAAACTAGAAACAAACTGGATCTGTGAAGGATTATATTGTGGAATTTGATTCGTCTAGCATTCATATCATAGGTTAGTTTGACGAAATGGCTAAGTTGCATTTTTTGAACTATCTAAATTCTATACTGAAATCAGAACTGAAACATAAAAAAAATAATATTTTGAAAGAATTACAAGACAAAACATTGGAATTAGAGGACCAGTTGGGGTACAATCGAGAAACTCGATCACTCAGGGTAATTTCAATGAAGTATCAGAGTGGGGTGACGAGGAGTTTGTGGAGGAGGGTTTGATTGCGGGTCTTGTGAATAGGCAGAATATCTTTAAGGGAAATCAGAGGGGTGGATAAGGTGTTAATGCAAAAAATAAATTTCACAATACAGAGGGATACATTAAAAGTCCTAAACCAAGTATTAATTCTCATAAACCCAATCTTAGCTTTCCCACATGCACTTTTAATCAAAAAAGAGGTCATAGTTCATTTGAGTGTGCACAAATGAAGAAAATTAAGTATTATAACTGTGGATAGGAGGGACATTTCAGCAGAGTGCACAAAACCGAAAAAAAAAGTCACTTGTTTTAAATGCAGAGGTCCAGATCATTCCGCTAAGGACTGTATAGACAACGGATCTCTTAAAATAGTTGATGTCAATGAAGGTTTTCATGAAGTTATTGCATTATACCTAGCTGAACAGAAAGCCTAAGAAATGGGAAATCGAAAAGACTAGCTAAAAGTCCTCAGTTTAGTCAACCAGATCCACGAATTAATGAGTTAATTTTGTAGGGCAAGCTAATGAATGGAAACTCTAGGATAGTTAAATTTGTTATGATGTTGACTACACTCCATAGTTTGAACAATCCTTTTTAGGAAATTTTTTACAATAGACCTATGTTAGGACAGTTAAGTAACGATGACACCAAACACAATTTGATCAAATTCGAGTCTTAAATGGAAGGGAAACCATTAAGAGTTATAGTAGATTCAAGTGTTACACGTAATTTTATTTCACATAAGTTTGTAGAGGAAAATAAAATTCCTACAGTCATTAGGGAAAAACCTTTGCATATTCAAGTGACAACTGGTAACATGTCCACATTAGATTTACAAACTGACACAATAGAAGTTGATATCCGGGCTCCTAAAATGAAAGTTGTGTGTGAAATAATGAATTTGGGTATTGAGGAGCTAACACTAGGAAAGCTTTGGTAACTAATCATAACCCTCATATTAATTGGGAAACTAACACGTTGAGAAAGAAGTCTGAAAACGGTTGGAAGGTTTTGCAAACATTACCTTCGAAAAAGTTGCATAGAAATCATATAAATAACATAGCCAAATTGGGAGTGGAAAGTTTGATTTCTGCTAAACAATTTAAAAAGCATTTAAAAGATTAAACAAATCATGCTTTCTTGTTATTAGTAATTAAGGAAGTTAGTGATGAAGCGGGGGGGAGAAAACACTAACATTGATGCTATTCCTAAATCATACACCACTAAAAATCTTGAAAAACTTTAATCTGATTTTGTAAGTGACATTTATACATCTAATGTTGCGGTTAAAGATTTGATTTTTAAATTTCGAGATGTTTTCCCGGGTGATTTACCTTGAAGAAGGCCACCTTTCCGAGATGTGGAACATGTTAATAACCTTGAAATTTGATATAATCCTCTGGTCACAAGAATTTATAAGCACAGTTTCTTTGAGCATGAGAAGTTAAAGAAACAAATCAAGGAGCTTCTAAAAAAAGGACATATTCAGCCCAGCAAATCACCAAACAGAGCAACAGTCCTCTTCGTCAAAAAGAAAGACGCAACGTTAAGAATGTGTGTCGACTATCGTAGTCTGAATATGAAAGATAAGTATCCATTACCACTAGATCGCTTGAAAGAGGCTAAATTATTTTCTTTGATTGATCCGCGTAATGGCTTTAATCAGGTGCCATTTAAGAACTTGAGCCGGTCATTTTGAATAGATAGTGATGCCATTTGGTTTGACGAATGCACCCCACTTATCAAATATTAAAGAAACAAAACATTTTCGAATTATATTAATAAGTTTGTTCAAGTGTTTATAGATGAAATCCTAATATACAGTGAATCTAAAAAACAACATGTAAGTCATTTAAGGAAAGTATTGGAAAGGTTAAGAGAAAGAAATTGTGTGTAAAATTGTCAAAATGTAGTTTTCTTTAAAATGAACAATGATTTTTGGGACATATAGTTAGTGTGGAAGGTGTTAAAAAAGATCCATCCAAAATCGATGCGATTCAAGATTAGAAGCAATCTACAAATATCACAATTTATATCGTTTTTGGGGTTGGCCACATATTTTAGGAAATTTATCAGAAACTTTAGTATAATTTCCGCACCTTTGACGGGTTTACTACGGGAGAAGGAGACGTTTTTGTGGGGAGCTGATCAGCAGAGAGCTTTCGAAGAACTAAAAGAGAAGTTTACCTTTGCCCCTACACTGGTGTGGTGGGAGTTTGAAGTCTTGATCACCATAGATGCATCTAATAAAGGGTTAGGTGGAGTTTTAAGTCAAAAAGTTGTTAAACACTTCTATCCTATTCGTTTTTAGTTAAGGAAATTCGGTGATGCTGAAAAGAATTATCCAGCACAAAAACTGATTTACTTGTAATTGTTTATGCATTGGTGAAATTGCGTTTTTAATTGCTTAATAAAGAATAGACAGTTCATTATGATAATAAAGCACTTTGTTAGATGAAGTGATGGACAAATTATGATCGGTGGACGAGTTAGGTGAATGCAAAAATTGGCATATTTCAAATTTAACGTCAAACATATTCGTGGAAAAACAAATGTGGTGGCACATCCATTAAGTACATGTTTTGAAATATGGTTCAAGATAAACTGTTTTTAGATGCTGTTAAAAATGGTTATGATAAAGATCTTTATTTTGCTATGATTTTCAAGAATCTTTCATAGGGGAATTTTGACCCATTGAATGAGAGGCATGTCAAAAACTTTAAAATAGACGATGGTTTACTGTATTTGCGAACAAGAAATAGGCTATGCATTCCTGAGGTGGGAGACTAAATAAAACAACTTTTACCTGAATCCTATGAGCATTTAGGACATCTAGGTTTAGATAAAACTCTTAGTCGGTTGTAGAGTAGATTTTTTTGGCCAAGGATGGCAAAAGAGGTGTAAAAACCCGTGGAAAGTTGTGTCCCTTGCCAACATAGTAAACATTGTAACCAAAAACCTAGAGGTCTTTAAAACCTTTGGATATCCCCGAAAAACCATGGGAGTCTGTCTGTATGAATTTTATTGTCCGTTTGCCGGCTACATCTGGAAGAAATGACAGTATCATGGTCGTAGTCGATAGGTTTCAGTAAAATGGCAATATTTATCTCTTGCAAAACTACTCATTTAGTTGTAGATATCGCAAAGATATATTTTGACAACGTGGTTAGACATCATATAGTTATTGTGTTTATACTTAGTGATAGAGTTCCAAAATTTACGTTTGCATTTTGGAAAAAAATGCAGCAAAATTAGGAACTAAATTTAAAATGAGTACCTCTTATCTTCCTAAGAGATATGGACAGAAAAAAAGGATGAACCGTACAATAGAGGAAATGCTTAGGACTGTTTGCAATGGAGTCTATAACAGATGGGAATCTAAACTGCCATTAATGGAATTTGCATACAATTCATGTAAACATGTCAGTACAGGATTCTCGCCGTTTGAAGTTGCATACAGATACAAACCGAGGGAAGCATTAGACTTAATAATAGGGGTCAATGAAGAGAATATGGGTTCTGGAATAAAATTTTGGGAATACATTCAAACATTTTGAAAAACAGTCTGGGATGCATTAGTGGAGGCACAAAGAAGGCAAGAATTAAATGCTAACGGCAAACGAGGTGATTGGGTGGTAAGCACAGGTGACAAGGTTTCGCTTTCAACAACTAATTACAGGTGCAAGATCAAGGGACAATCAGATCCTATGGGGAAATTTTCTCCTAAGTACATCGGACCATTTATTGTAATCGAGATGATATCATCAGTTGCTGCCAAATTGGACTTTTCGCTTTCAACAAAAAATCATCCAGGGATACACATCAGTCTGTTGAAATTAGCAAATCTTCGACCAACTAAAGGAGAATTGGAATTAGATCCCTCAATAATTATACAACCTGAGGTCCACAATTGGGTAATAGATTGGGTCGGTCAGCGTTTTAAGGTCGGCAATACTATATTCTAGCAAGTGCATTATCTAGGAAGGCCCGAATATGATTTGACTTTAGAAGATAAAAATTTTGAGTTTTTACAAAGGTATTGGAGGGATAATAATATAGAAGTCCCGTTTTGAGAATAAAATGTGTTTTAACTGAGGTTAGTTAAAAATAAACAGGGGATGATGTAACAGTAATAGTGGATCGAATTAGTTCGTAAATGGGTATTTAGTGTTACGAATATAATGTTATGAATTTGGTAGACGTTCGCGACAGAATCGCACGATTTAGAGTTGTATTTTAAAAGATATAGTGATTGGTCTGTTTAGGCAACAACGCGAGGTCAAAATAACGAATGTGTGTTCAATGTAATGGTTTAATAGTCAAACTAGCCGCGGAATTTTAGGTGCATGTTTATAAAGTACCAAATGAATCAATATTTTGTTTGGTACACATAATGGTTCGTTTCTTACAATTTTTAGTATGAAACGTCACTTTCACTTTATATAATTTCGTAGGTAGTTTTGCGTGTGAAATTTGTGACGCACATCCGTGTAAAGTCACGTTTCTATTGGCGCGCACTTTTGCACGTTAATGTTACGTAGTGAAAAGTAGCGTTCGATTGGTTAGAAATGCTACGTAGTTAGTGGGAGATTTCACACGTTTTTGCATTGGTTAGTGTGAGTCTTAGCTGGTCAATGATTGGCCCAGGTAAAACCTGTTCAACGGAGCGTTGATTGTGGCTTGGCGAGTCTACGGCGATGATGGATAAATAGTGAAGTCTAAGAGAAGAGTAAACATCTTTTCTTTGGAAAAGTTTGTGGAAATTTTGACTGATCTTGGTCTTGAGCGAATAATACAAAATTGGAGCAATGGCATTTTCGCACTGAAATCTCTTACTAACTAATTAGTGTTTCAGTAGTTATGGGATACAATTATTTAAGAGTGGAGAGCAGTGGAAAATACTTTTAGAAAAAGGGTTGAGCCACGAGGGTAAGAGACCAAGCCAATGTTATGTGGACAGAAGCTTCTTCTAATTTAAAGTTTATCATTATGTGAGTGCTTTCCAACGTGAATGTGTAATTTTCCAATGTGTGGAATATATGGTTGAAGTTGGTTGTAATAATGGGATTTTATGAGATGTATGAAATCCTATTACAAGTACACCGCCAAACGTCATTTGCGTTATGAATGCTATATCGGCACCCCCAAATGTTGACTTGAAAACATGAAATATAATTAATAACACTATTTTTTTTTTACGTTAATTAAGGTTTTGGTGAATTAGCGTTAATAATTTTAATTTAAGATCTTCTTGAATAGTGTGGTGTACAGACGTGGAAGTCCGTACAAAATGGTACTTTGTTGAGTAAAAAAGTACCAAACATAGATTAAAATAATCGCGATCGCACGTAAAATTGCTCTCAGAATGAAAAGCGAAATGAGATCATACCTATTTTAGTGAAAAAATATTGATAGCCTATTAATTATACGTGAGAAAACCCAAATTAGAGTTACGAATAAATTAGAGTAAAAAGACGCGACGGTGTATGATTTGTCAAATGTTGTACTTTTACCTATTTTACCGTGAAGATCTTTATGACAGATCCGTTGTACCCAAATCAACGTTATGGATCAATTCGAGTAAAATTTTTGTTCAAAAACCTTGCAAAACTCAAATTAGCGTTAATAACGTTAATTAATTTTCAACACTTATAATTTATAAATGTTTGTAACGATTGGCGGTGTTCATCACACCGTGAATTGTTATTGACGTAGAAGTTTTTTTAGCTTATAAGAATAATTAGCGTTATTAACGCTAATTGAGAAATTTGAAAATTTTAAAAGAAATCATTTTCTCTAATTATAAATTAGTTTTTTTTTAAATAGTATGGATTATTCTATTTGAGAATTTGGGAAAAATTGGGGGGAACCGATTTAGCGTTCAATACGCTAGTAACGATTCACGGTGTATTGGAATGTACCTACGAAACCTTCAAGTTTTTTTGTTTTTTGCTTACCCGGCCGTACCCGAATTTGTTTTATTTCTTTTTTGTCATTATCCAGCCGGCCCCCTAAATTTTGCACCCGAATCCGTTCCGGATCCAATGCGCCCAGCCGGGTACTTAACGGGTACGGATTTGGGTACCCGATTGCGACCCAATGACGGTGTAGTTCGGTTCGGCTCCCAACTGTACACCGCGAATCGTTATTAGTGTCAAAGTTTAAATAGTGTTGAAGAAAATTTACCGTACTTTATGCAAATTAAAAATTTGAAAATTTTCAAAAATAAGGTGTATTCTAATTTCGGCGTTAATGCTAATTTGGGAACAACAAAAATGGAATATTCGCCGTACGATTATATACATTAATATATGTACCCGTACAAAATATTATAAATCGTATGCCGTTGCGAATTTAAAATATCTGTACATGCCATACTAATTTACTTGTCAGACTAATCCTGTTTTTTTTAGCGCACATTCCTATGCGTGCGCGTGTGATTTAAATCATTTTTTGTAAATTTTCACTTGAAAAGGTACATTTATGTACGGTATGACATCGACCGTACACCACACTATTTATAATTTATTGTACTTTTAGGCTTTTCGCTATTTTGTACGGTACCCTAATTAACGTTAAGGAAAAATTAAAATCATGTATCCTATTTGAAAAAAAAAATCAAAATTTTAATAACCCAGATTAGAGTTATTGACACGAATAACGATTCGCGGTGTAGTACACCGCCAATTGCTATTAGCGTATTGAACGCTAATTCGGTCCCGCTTTTTTTTTTCCAAATTATTAAATAGCATAAATTATTATGTTTTTTTTCTTTACGCCATTTTGGATTTTTTGTCCAATTAGCGTAAAAACGAAAGTACGTTGTCATTTAAATAGTGTGGTGTAAGGTTAGTGTCAAACCGTACAAAATTGTACCTTTTTAAGTGAAAAGGTATAATTAATGAGTTTAAGTAACCGCGGACGCATGAGATTATGCGCTCTAAAAAGAGGATGAAATCGGGTTGTCAAATATCACGTTCGCACATATTCGTCTAACAACCACGTTTCGACTGTGTGAACGTACGATTTTTCTGATTTTGTACAAGTATCTATATTAGTGTAAGCATGTTTGTGACCGACATATATTTTTTACAAAGACCCAAATTAGCATGAGTAAACAATTAGAATGTATGTTTTTTTTTTTAATTTTCAAATTCCTAAGGGTACGTCCCCATGTATTAAAGTATCTACTTTATTCTGTCGTTTTCACCCAAAACGCAGTTCCGTACGATAAAAACTTTACAAATACAAAAAAACCAATTCTTTAAAAGTACAGCAAACGTCAAGTCGATACTTTGAATGTACTTTATGTTTGTCGTCATCTTAACAAATTTTGGCGTTTTCCTTTTTTCGACCCCCGGGCAAGAGAATCTAACCAGTCAAAAAACTTCATCAAAAATCACCTAGCGAGGTGATTTCAAGGAAAGTACCACCCAAACAACGAATGCAAAACGGCCCACGCACGCGCCACACTTGCGAAAAAAATTTAGAACGAGGGAGAGCACTCACTATTTTTCTCCCTGCCCGTCACGTGCATGTACGGAAAAGACGAGAATGTACGGAAAAAAATCTGCAGGGGTCGCGGACCTCCACTTTCATTCATGGGCCATTTGCAGGATTTTGCGCCGTCGTCCACCTCTCCCCTCTCTCTTTTACACTATCACTTTCATCTCTCACTTTTTAGAATGAGGAACAACAATACTGTTATGAAATGAAAGATATTTGAAAAACAATTCTTTTGACTACCTTTATGTGCATTTTTATTCTAATTCGAGTGAAAAAAGTCAAAAAAACGAAATCGGATAGCCATGGGGGAAAGTTCTTGAATCTGTGACGTCGACGTTGTCACAATTGAGCATGGCGTCACAATGTCACAAAACCCGAAACATCTACAATGTCACAAAATTACAAAAATTGAAACGTCTACAACTGTCGCTGTTTTTGTTGGCTTCACCTATTGTCGAAAGTTTCGTACTCGTCTTCATCCGTCACAAAATTGTACCCACATCTACACCCGTCACATTCCAGAGTTCCGATTTCATTTTCGCACATAGGGATGCTTTTCAAAGTAGTACGGAAAACTTCACTACAGTCCAAAATAATTTTTCAAAGTATCGCTTACATGGGGACGTGCCCTAATTACCGTAAATCACTGCAATTATTCCTATACGCTAAAGAAACCTGTACGCTAATAGCGATTGGCGGTGTAGTTCGCTCCCAACTGTAATCACCTCACACGTGTATGTATTGCCGCTGAAGACGCCAGAGAGTGTTGTACAAATGGGGTAACAGACTCTCGCAAACAAATTCCGTAATTATTTTGTCCGAGTAAATCAAAAGTTTCAGGCCTGATACCGGCATGGAACAGGTGGTCCGGAGGAAAGACTCAGGGGTTCCGTACAGATTCCTGGATCCCCGGGAACCCAATCCCAGATATCCCTCCAAATCTGACCCCGGCATTAAACAAGTTGACTCGCGGACTGCGCCGACTGATGGCCACGCGTTGCACCAAGTGGCAGCGTCTGTGTGGGGACGAAGCATTTGTCCTTTTCCCAAGGTCAAATATGTCGTCAATAGTGACGTGTTCCGTTCCCGCTCAGGTCAAATTACTTATTGCTAAATTTGTACCAGTAGGACCCCTAATCTGCGGGTGTTGCGACCTCTGTTAGCATCTTTCGATGACCCCCCATGCAAAATAATGACGTCTGACGTGCGTCAAGTCCCTCATAGCTCAATGCCGTACAGTAATTTAGACTCCAAAATGCTCGTTTCAACAGAATTTGTGCATAGAACTACTCCCCGGCGGTTCGGTCGCCATCCTCCCCAAACCGGTAGAGCGTATAACTTCGGTCAGATTAAAGACGGGAAAGTACAAAAGGGTGCGACATAAAGAGCCGGCTTTAACCGACTGATACTTCCGTACATCGCAGCACATTTGCTGTGCAAGGAGCAAAAACCAAACCTGACGGACGATCCGGATGAATTCCGGACGTTGAAAAATCCCCTCATTAACGGTTGAAATACAGATTCTGTCCTGTACGGCCCATTTGCGTCCTTCCCTTACGATAATCACGACCGTCGTACCGTACCTACTAATGTTACGGTACGTTTTGTGATTGGTACACTCGCTGAACAACCATGATGAAGCACTTCCAACTTCCAAGCTCCAACTCTTCAAGCGACAAAATTTGTCCTGCAAGTGTCCTGTCATTTAATTCGCCGTACCTGCCACTCCCTTCTATGTTGCCCGTTCCAGTTCCATGTTGCTAACGGCCGTCATCGTTCACCTGTTCCTGCTGACGTTTCACTTGAATTTGAGCACAACTGTTCGTGCTCCCGCAATCGCTGTCTCCTTCCCTCTAATTTTGATTGCATTGGTTTTTACTTTTTGCTATTCAGTATTCTTCTGTTTGCCTCTGATATTTCTCTCTCTTTTACGTTCTATGTCGTGACGTGACGTTCTTTCTGTAGGTTGGCACATTATATTCCTGTTTATTTCTGTCCTGTCCTCTGATCTCGGAATCCTCTTCTCTCTCATCCTGTCTCTGGCAGCATACCTTACATGTTAGGGCATGCCAGCCCTAGCCTTGCATTCACGTTAGCAGTCCACATTCCTCAGTATCTGCTGTGCGAGTATCAATGGCGGCTCGCATGGTTCAATGTCCGAAATGTCGAGCCATCCTTCAGGAGCCGCCAGCTGGCAATCCGTACTACAAGTGTGGGAGCTGCTTCACCGTCTTGCAAGGTGCACTCCCAGTTGTATGCGAATTTTAGGGTTTCCATTCTGTAGAACTTACCTATGTGGTGGATTCTTTGTTTTTCCAGTAATATGTAAGCTACATTTGTTTCGTATTGCAACGTGGAATCTTTAGTTGTTTATAAATTTTAGGTTTTCATGATTATGTAGAACTTATCGATGTGGTGTATTCTTTTATGTTTTTTGTAGTTTGTAAGCTACACTTGCCTCAGGTTTGATTTCTGCTCTGCTTGTTTCATGCTCTCTGTGTTTTTTTTTTTTTTTTCATGTTAGGTTAGGAAGGTAAATATGATGCATCTTTTTCTAGTATGAATTTGGTCAAAATCTTGGGAAAGAGGATGAATTTTTTGTCACATTACAAAGTACGACTGTTCAATGGTTTCGAATAATACATAGTAATATAGTGCAACTCATTTTTATGACCTTGCGGTAGAAGATGTATGGTTCTGCTATTGGATAAGCGATGTATTGAGTACCATTTTGCGTTTTCAGATTATTACTTTTGAAAGATATGAACATAAAAACCTTTTTTTTATATATAACCGCCTTACATGAGTCTACGAAGGATGTACTTGCTTGAAGAGGACTGTCCCATGGCATATACATCAAGGTAGAAGTTTCTAAGAAATACCTTAAACTAGGGTAATTACACGGCCGCGATTACTGGCAGCCAGGAATTGCAATAACTGTTCATACAAATGTACAACTTGTACTCCTTTTTGTGCGATTACTGTGATTACTGGCTAGTAATGCCAGTAAGCGCATATGTGTAATTACCCTAGAAGGATAGCTTTTCAGAAACCATGTTTATGTTATGGAAGTTGACTGGCTCGTTCAAATTCTTGTTTTTCTCTCTGATTTCCTGCAGCTAAACATGCCGACAATGGAAGCGGTGGGCAAAAGAGCCCGACGGAGGATGGACCTCGACTGCCGGGACAAAGTCCCACCCACAGGAAGCAACAATTGCAGAACCTGAATACTACTCCGCAGAATTCCTTGTTCAGACGGCAAAAAACGATGCCCTCTCTTCTCCAGGAGGGAGATTCTTCCCATGTGGATGAATCCACAGAGATGAACTCTCACCTTTCTCTCGACCAAGAATCAGAAGCTGATTCATCCGTATTCAGAAGACAGAGAACGTTGCCTTCTAGGTTACCTCATGCACGAAAACCGGAGCCTCTCTTAGGCTCCAAATTCCATGGAGGATTGAGTCCCAAGAGAAGACCAGTAGTCTCTGGGAGGAAGAGTCTGGAGAGGGGGTTACCGGACTCCAGACGAAGCTCTGACCAGGGAGCCATGGAAAATAATTCAGGTTATAGAAGTCAACAGATATCACCTTCACGCAGATCTGGGCAAGATGCGTGGCAGTTTTCCGGTGGACTACGGCCATCTGCTTCGTTCTCTTCTGATAGAATAGGTCAAGGACATGAAAGTTTTCAGATGCAATCAAGAACATCAGGCGGTTCTCTAGCCTCTTCTCCCCGATCTCTGAGCAGGAGCCTCAGCCGTAATTCCAAACAGTATAAAGAAAGCCCTGACAACTCTGTTTTCTTCCTTCGCCAAAGAACTCTTCCATCAAAAATGCCCACCTCTGAGGCCGAAGAGGAGGAGCTGTGGGACGATGAAGATGACCAGAGCCGGGCTTACATGAGACAAACGACTATGCCTCCCCGGTTAACCGATGATGAGGAACCCAATCCAGCGATTCAGAATGGAGGTGGTCGCTATCGCGGATCATTGGACAAACCACCAAGTCCCGGTCGTCATCCGGCTCAGAGACAGGTCATGCTGAGCCCGAAACACGAGCTTTTTTCGGTGAAGCAAGAACTTTCCAAACCAGAACTTCCAGCCCGTCTACGGGCGTTGTTAGATAAGAAGCTTCCATCCGCCCCAAAACCTAAGGCAAGCAGTGGGAGGGGAGTATTGGGATTAGAGGAGGAGAGACAACAGTTGGCATGGTCAAGGTCAAAAGGAGAAGCGGGTGAATCTCGGCAAGCTTTGAGGGAAGTACTTCTTGCCTCCAGGAGAAGCTCCACGGGTTCGATAGGAAGGGCTGAGGGAGAGCTTCTGGGTATGGGACAATCAGGGCCGGCCACTGTAGATGACAGTTTTCCGGGAGGAGAGCACCGAATGTCAAATGGGGCGATGGTGGATCGTAGAGGCGGTAACCGAATGCCTTTGTCCGATTCTCAAAACACAGATGAGCAACTTGATTCCCAGTCAGGTTCAATCAACGATCAGAAACGTCAGACGTTTGGAGGGTATACTTCTGAGCAAGGAGGTCCAGATGGAAAAGAATCAAATCCAAGGGCATATGGGGCCCAAGACGGGGGAGGGGCTTTTCCATCGGTTGGTGATGGAAATGGACAAAGCGACGGAAACCGGCGAAGAGGATCCCTGGAGGATACGGAGGATGATGTCATCACGAAGCAAAATAGTAGAGGGGAGTATGTAGAAACCACGACTGACAAAATAAAGAGAATAGAAAAATCAGGAAAGCCGTCTCAGAAGGGGACAGATTCCTCTGGCTTGACATCGTTAATGTCGCAATTGGGTATTAGAAACAGTGCCTCTGAATCACAAGTCTGGCCCTACCTGCCTCCACCAGATGCACCTCAAGTTGTTCAGGTACATGTGCTTGAATTGTACTTTGCTACTTTATTTTACTTGTGCGTAGTTATTATTATCTTCTCGTCTTGGACGTGGATAGCTCAACATACAATAAGCTTTGCTCATAGGGTATTTACACGAGAGAAATTTACCTTCATGTTGAGGGTGATTTGTACAGCTTTATGAGTAACTGCACGTATGTTTACTCGAAAACTATTGGAATTGTACGTTTTACCCTCAAAACAAGGGTGAGACTTTGGTAGTGCAAAAGACTTACGTTGTCTCAGTCTTCACATTAATTTACACCTCCGTTGTTGTCGGTTCTTGTGGATGCAGTGCCAGAATTGCTCACAAATGTTGGCGGTTCCTGCAAATTTACCACCAAACAAAAAAGGCATTCAAAAGCTTCGTTGTGGGAAGTGCCTCGCGGTTTCGAGCTTTACGATTCCAGCTGCTATTGATTCATATGAGAAAGAAAGCTTAGGTGAGTGAGGCACTGGACATTGTATTGTATGTATCGATGAATGTTTTTCTATGCAAGCTATATTCAATCACTTGAGGCATGGCTCAGAATTTATCACTTTGTTGGAGGGACCTAGTCAGAACAGTCAGGGAAACCCAGCGACCTGAGGGCTAACAAGTTGCATGGCGTGGGACAGGTTATAGAAGCGATGATGTTGGGCTGTCAGTAAGAGTAGGAGGAAGAGAAAGGAGTGCCTCTCCCTCTTCTAGTTGCCAGACGAGGTGGGGTACTCAGGCCTTATATAGCCCTCTAGCAAATAGCGAGGCTGGTGGGGGCGAGCCTCGGAAGCGAGTGTTAGTGAATGGTGTTCTTTTGTCGGAACGTGCCTTGGAAAAAGCTGAAGAAAAGGCGGGACCAATCCAGTCTGGGGAATTTTGGTACGTGGACTGTTTTTACTTTCGCTACCTTTTTTAGAAAGAATGTATGGTCACTGCTTCTTTTCTCACTTTCATTCTTTAAGTTTACACGCTTCTGAGGCGTTAGCTGATTCCTACTAAAAGGCCGGGGAATTTGTTGAATCGGAGGAGTTATTACCTGGTATGTCTCCTCCATTAGGATTCCTTGTTACTGAAGGTGCCTTTTGAAAGTCAGTATACGATTTGCACATGCATCCGTTTTATGATCCTGAAAATTTCTTCTATGTAGTACTACGCCTTGGCCTCTACACTGATTATTTTTCTTAAGCCCTGTGCTGTAGTCACTATTACAAGACTGCATGCAACGTGCATTTCCTGCCTTTCAACCAAAAGCATGCAGGTCATCAACCATTCACTTCTACAAACTGCATAGAGTTCTCTCTCTCTCTCCCTCTCCCTCTCTCTCTTTCCCTCCCTCTCTCTCTCTCCCTCCCTCCCCGCCCACACACACATATATATGCATGGGAGTATTTAGCAGCTCTGTTTGGTCAAGAGTCGGTTGCAGCGACAAGATATGTCGAGCAGGAAAGTGTGATTACCTGCTGGGCCCTTCCGACTAGGGGAAAGTAGAAGAAATTCAATTGTTCTTCAAATTACTAAGCGTTTGCGGAGCAAATGAAAAAAAAAACATGTTAAGTTCTTTGAGGACATGTTCTGTAGAATCTGCCTTTTTGGGGTATCATTGCTGGGTTTTTCTGGAACTTTCCCTATGTAGCCTTGATTTTCTGAATGCTTGTTGATTGGAACTGAAAAAGCTTCAACATCTTTTGAGAGTTTAGATTTAGTTCATATGAATCATACGACTTTCAATGTGGAGTACCCGAGATCCTGAGATGCTGTACACCACATAGTGTAATTAGAGTTAATATCGCTGATTGAGATGAGGGTGTTTTTACCCAAAATCATGAATTATTTGTAAGAAAACGATCAAGTTAAGTGGCCAATAATGAGGCACCTGACAGAACATAATATAGTGTTTCTAATATATATATATGCTGTTAACATCATTAGTTTACTAATTTTGTGGTCCCAGAATCTGCCTTCAGGGGATCCTGCATCCAAGGGATGCACGTGTTCCCTACTTTCTGCCTTGTAATTCTTGCACAAAAGACTCTGTTGGTGGAGTTTTTATTTTTGCCAGGCAAAAGCATTACACTGTGTTTCATTATTAGCGTCAAGGGATTACTAGCATGGGGTTTATATTAGGTTTATTAACCTCGATTTAGTTTCGAATGACGTGGCTGGTTCTTAACTGTTTATCAAATTAGTGTAAAGAAAAAAAAATGTGTCATTGACACTATTTTAGGTTTGAGCGATAGAATTTAGGAGCACAGATATAGTGTCATTGACGTTAATGACGATGCATGGTGCATGGGCTTGATCTCCTCCTACAATGTGGTATGCATAAATATCTTGCCTTGTTGATGTAGGTATGCTAGGCCCCTCCAATGGGTTGTTGTTGATTTCTATCCTCAGGAGGATGAATCTCTGCATAGTTCAAGAAAAGGCTTAGGTGCTCAATGCTATATTTAAAGAGTGTGGACTGGCTGTAGTACAAAAACTCACCAAGTCTCCTTGCTCTTCTCCATACTTTTTTCTGCTTTCTTCTTGAAGCAACACTTTTTTTGACTTGGTTCATGCATAAGCAAGAGGATGTCCTCCATAAGCTGAGATAGAAGGCCTTCCTTCTGCGATGTTCAAAGTATGTTATATATGGAACTAATTCAGAGTTGATGTATTGCAATATCAGTATATCGTGGTATGGAGACCTTGAAACTTCTTTTTATTGACTTCGCTGATAGTTATTAATATCGCGATAATTGGGGATACTTGATTGATAAACGTACACTACGTTGTATGTAAATAGTTACTGAACAGGAAATATATCTCTCCTGATCTTAGAAAACACATGATTGGCTGGAATTTCCGCATACAAAATCTGGAAATACGACTGTTGCGCTCAAATTTTATCATATGGCAATCATTATGGTACAATTTGATACAATGTAGCTTACCATGCTAAGATTTTTTTTAGTCTCTACGGCGTAAGAAAAAAAACATTTGGATAGTACGAAAAAATGGTACAGTACTGAAGATATCGCGATCTCGGTAAGTCGCGACAATGGACAATCCGCTCGATATATCAATTATGGAGACGCTTCAAAAAAATACATATCGATTAAGGCATTCATTTGTTTCTTCATCTGTGTACTTTTTTAATAGTCCAGTATTAATTTTTAAAGGACACCACAGCACATACTCATTGAAAACACAGATACTTAGTGAAAACTCTTTTTGAAACTCCACCTCTACACCGCGCATCGTTATTAGTGTCAAAGTTTAAATAGCGTAAAAAAAAAAATAGTGTTATTGATTCTAATTTAGTGCCAGAAACGTGGCAGATTATGGTCCACGTCCTTAAATAGCGTTGCTAATTTAATTTCGAAAATCATGTATACTAATTGCGGGAAAAAATCAAGATTTTAAGAACCCAAATTAGAGTTAATAACACTAATAACGATGCGCGGTGTAGTTTGTTCTAATTATAAATGCACCTTTCATTGCTTTAGAACGCAACCAAGGCTCACAAGAGAAGGGTGTGGCTGGCAAAGCAAGAGGCGAGTTCGTCTTCATACATCACTTATTCGACGTTATGGACTTAAAAGTCATAGTGGGGTATTTGCCTCCAAGTACTTTAGATCATAAAACGCCTGGTTCACCATCACCTAGTTCAGTGTTTGACCATTTAGTTCAATTTAGGTGACAATTTTTCTGAGGTCTGGATGTGGATTAGTGTGGAGCACATCAGTATTTAACTGAAAAATCCATGGTTAATAAGCTTCCTCGTAGGCCTTTTGGAGGTGCATGACTTAGCACTGAAGACCCTATCATGTCTTCGTTCATATTTTTAGTTCATTTAGGCTTAGTATGGTGGATGTCGAAGTATTTTCCTTCTTATGTTAGATTCTGAAATTACTGCATCACCTAGACCTTGCAGGTCTATGTAATAGGGTCATTACAAATAAGGAATTACTGGCATTACTGTCTTGTAGTTGTATGGAAAAATATATGGAGTACACTTGACGGTACGATTGCTGTGATGACTGGCGAGTGACTCCAGTTATCGGGTCTGTGTAATTACCCTAAAACTGTTGCCACATTGATTATTTTTGATTTAGGTACATGTACAGCATAGGGACAGACTCCACATATACAGCGGGAAGGATAGATCGATTTGTTGGGCAAATTGAAGGTAGCAAAAGGGTGTAGGATTGTACGGTCTCGTTTAAAGTTACTAAGTCCTTTGGGTAATGCAATTCTTTTATGGTAGGAACTGGTTCTTGTAGTGCTTTCATGTTTAGCTGGAGAGCATTTGGAATGTTCCTGACCGGTTATTTATACTTTTGGACGTAATGTTGAATGCATGGCTTTGGAGGAGAGGGGCTGATATTCACACTAACTGCCGTTGGTGATATCGCTTTGGATGGGGTCCATAGTTGCTGTTTTTTGTTTGTTTGTTTTTGTTTCCTGAATGTGTGACATCTACATTTTATATGTAAGAGAGGATTGTGCAGATGATGCTTATGTCTGTGTAAATGTTATGTCACAGGTACGATGTTACCGCAGGATTTTGGGGAGTCATGGGAGGGCCATGTCTCGGCATTATTCCTGTAAGACTTTTACCACTTATCTGAAGCATACATGAGAAGTCCATTTTAGCTACATGAGAAGTATAGTAATTACGAACCTAGAAATAAGTGAAACATGAAGCATTTTCTAGGATCTCTTTTTTTTGTATATGACTAGGCATGGACCATAAAGGTTTCCATCTACGCTATTAACTGCCCATACTGTTATTTTCAGCATTATGCTTTTTAGAAACTGGAATTGTTTTTCTTTTTGAGAATAAAGCTCCTTTTTTCCTAGTTATGTACTTTTTGATTATTTGTTTTCTGCTTAATAGTGCTGACAGAGTGAATTGAATCAACCGAAAGAAGTTTAATCTAACTGAAGGCAACTGAATGGAATGGAATCCAGTCGAATGCATCTGAAGGGAATTGAATGTTAAGTGAATGCAACTGAACGGAATGGAATCTAGTAGGGTAATTATACGAGCAGAATCCACTTTCAGTTACTGCCAGTAACTCCAGTAATGTACAGATTTCGGGTGACTGTTGGCATTTAGGGTAAACAATAGTAACCGTATTTTACTGGCTTGACATGCAAGACCTCTAGTATAATGCTCTAAACAAGCAGTAAAAATATTAACGCTATGGCCTGCATGGGCAGTAAATTAAGGGTTTTTTTTTTGTACCATTTCGTAGGCTGGCTGTACGTTTTGGTACAGATACTGAAAGTACAGATGCCCGAAAATCTGCACCTGTAACCCGTTTTTCGAGTGACCACAATAGCATCTTTGCATTACTGACATTACTTCACTGGAATTGGGAGTACCTTCGGTATTTTTGTTGCGTATAATTTACCCGATTACTGAATGAAACTGAACAGAATGGAATGTACTGGTAATTGATTGAAACCCTGAAAAACCATAACTGAAGGGACTGGAATCTAACGAATACAACGGAACGGAATGAGTGGTGCAGCCCGGCATACGAGAGTTGCATGCAGCTCCAATGCCGACCGACTGTGCTGGAGGACGAACTCGGGTCTACGTGAACGGGAGGGAGCTTCACAGGCGAGACTTAGAGAAACTCTCTCGACGAGGCCTTCCAGAAATTCCCGGAAAGACGTACTCTATGGATGTGTATGGCTCGGTGGTGGATGAGGAAACGGGGACGGAATTGCGAGGGCTGGGCAAACTAGCACCATCGTAAGCACCGATTTTCCTCCGTTGTCAAATCCTATATTGTGTATTTATATATTTTAGGTTATGGTGTTAATTGCTAGTTTGTTTTTTTTACGTGTTAAATTTGACGGAGTCGTAGGGGTTTTTGGTGCAGATTGGAGGGCCGCAAACGTGGCAGTGGCATGAATATTCCTCGGTAATATATAAAAGCCCAAAAGTCCTTGTTGGGGCATTTAATCTATTTAATCTTATCCTTATGGAGCTTATTATTGCTTCAATTGACTGTGGGAAGTCGGAGGCAAGCATAAAACAGAAGATGATTCTCTTTACTGAATTGGACACATCACTATATGAACAAAAGTGGACATATTCGAGTAAGTTGTAAGTTGTTGATATAAGTTGTTATCAATTTCACAAGAAAAGTGCTTATTTATATTTTTAAACTCATCTGGGTTTGATTTTACCCATTTGTAGAATATACTAGAAAAAGATACTGATATTTTGGTTGTCGATTGGTATAAATCGTGTTTGAAAAAGAGGAACAAGCTTAGATATTATAGCTTTCAGTGACTGAAGGCTTTTTTTTGTCAGCCTGGATTGTAAGAGTGATTAATAGTACTTAGAACACCATTTAGTGATTAAACACTGTTTTATGATTTAACACCATTAGTATTAGTGGTGTTGGAGGTTTGATCCTGGATCAACTGTTAAAGCTACCCAGTTCCAGTCGAGCACTGCAACAATACATGGTCAAGCCTTTTTTTTATGTGTCTTTTTTTTATTTTCTTTTTACTTTTAGGCAGGCCTTAATGGATTTATTCGTTTTAGCTTTTTTACAGCCGAACAGATTGCTCCAATATTCTTGACCTTTTAAAAGTCTGTCTGCGTCTAGTTTTGCAAGACACTTTATAATTGACATTTTCACTTAAGTTATTTACTTGTTTATTAAATGTCATGGCTATGATATCTTTGCTTTCGGGGATGAGATGATTTGCATTTTGTCACGTGCGTATTTCTCACTGAGTGCATCAGTTGCTGAGCCAGCGCTCTTTTGTCTGTAAATGCTGTGGTGAAAGAAAAGCCCCGTTTGTGATATCCTTTTGTTGTTTAGACAGATTTCAATGTATGATGTGCAGTATGAATATAGTAACAGCTACTCTGTTCAACTTGAAGCCGGTTCTAGAGTCAGTTTTTTTTTTTATTCTAAAAACTGAACGTGAGATTTGGAGTGTTTTGGACTTTGGGTCGTGTTGTTTCCAAAAGTACAGGTTTGAAGCGTTCTATTCTCGCTGTCGTACCTCGAGCTGGCTGAAAACTCTTGAAGGTTTTCAACTTTTGTCACATAACTGTATTAATAACGTTCAACTCAATTAGACACTATTGATTTAAAGTGGAGTTGTAAGACTTTATTAAATCCGAGCGCAACTTGGTGCAAATTGGAAAACCTGAGACTATTTTCAGAACAGGAAGCAAGCAGCCTGTTATTGGGACATGGAAAGGTTCACCTGGGACAGTGTCAAGGCATCCAATCTACCAGCAAAGCCATAGGCCGTTTGAAAGCAAAGCAAAAAGCTGAAGCTATAATGATGATGGCTGTTATGATCCGGCATTGTCAAACTTCCATTAATCCATATAAACTTCCATTAATCCATGTTTTGTGGTTTTTTAGGGTTTCAAGGACCTACAAATTAAGCGACTTGAATGATCAGCTTTACCGCTCGTCTGGTAGTTCTCCTGTGCATGTCATTTGGAATCATAAACGGGATACAATAAGACAAAGGATAGAAGAGTATGGCCCGGAATGGTTAAATAATGATGGGTCCGAAACGCACCCAATAATCAATAAAAGGTGGGTCTAAAGGTGCCAAGAAAAGCACAACATTGTCGTGCGTGCACAAAAGGGGAAACTACAATGTAGTCTTGAGAAAGAGGGCTACATCGAGCGAACCATAGCCTTCCACATGGGCTAAACCTTCGAGCCGTGGGTGGTCCGGAAAATTGGTTGGACCCGGTAAGGCATTTTTTTTGAAATTGGCAAGGATTCCATCGGAGTGGGTAATGTGACGATAATATGCCGATGATAGTCATCGTATTGTTTTATGTCGTATTATCTTAAGCACAAGCAAAAAAACGCAATGGCAATCGTTTCAGTCTTAAATAATGATCAGCAAGCTGAAAAATAAGGTGTGGATTATTTGGTTTTGGTTAATATTATAACCTTCGATTGAAATAATTTGTGCGCTCGATGTTTTACTTTTAGATTTGAGGTTCATCCACCTCTCCCGCCATGCGGCAGCGCTTCCAAGCGGTCGCGGAGCATAAAATTCGAATCTCGGGTTTCCTACACCCGTTTTTACCGGTAAGAATGGCTGCGTGCCGACAAAATCATCAAGGAGCGACCAACCCTTGTGTGCCTTATTTGAATCCCTTCGTCAATAATTTTTTTTACCTATCTATTAACACAATACCACTATCATGTTGTAGGTTTACCTGCTCCCGTAAATTGTGATCATTGAACCTGACATTTGATTAATAATTAGCTTTCTCTTCAGCTAATATCGGTACGAAGTTATCAATGTAAATCATATTTAAATAATGTACCATATGTAATGCGCTGGTCTATTCGTTAACTTGTTATTTCGTACAAAAGTACATAAAAAAGTCTAAAATAATGACTTCGACTAGAGAAAATGAGTGGCATCGACATGGGAAAGCACACTCAAATATAAGGATCGAAATAAAGACCATGGGAAATAGTGCAAACATGTTCTCACATCTTCAAACATAAACTATCTTTCAAACAATGTCTGCCTTACTACGGGAATGTGAATAATTTTGTGTTACTTATGTTGATTAGTGTTAATAAATTGCTAACTGATGGTCATTGCGCCCAAAACTACGTTATTTTTTTCCTCCCCTTATGTATTTATTTATAGCAATCCACGCTGTACTTTGAGAAATAAAATATAATGATCCCTCAACTACCGACTCCCTTTAAACAATGTTATTATAGTGGTGTATTGGATAATTTCATACCGCCATGAGTCCCATATCGATAAATCGATGTATCGAACGGTGTGTGGGCCCGAGATAGAGCTCCGCGACCAACAAAAATTATCGTGATATTTTGGGTTGGGAAGTAGGAGACTAGGAGATTGTGCAGGGAAAAAAAGTACGAAAAAAGTACGGAGGAATAGCGGGAGGCGAGGGGGCGAAGAAGGGAGGGTGGTTTGAGAATGTTTGGACAATCCATTTAGTACTTGTGTACGAAGATATCGCGGTGGTTATTGACCCAATAAATCATCACAATGTATCGTGAAACCACAACGATATTATCCTTATCGATATACCCGGCCAAAATATCGAGTACCTAAGGTCAAAAACAAGTGGATATCGAATATTGGTAAGAGGGCTCTCTACAGAAAACAGTACACTGTGTATCGCTACGGGTGTTAATGTTTTTTTTTCCGCTTATAATATTTTATCTATGTACAAACATGTCGGATTCAAGATCCGACGGTTTCGATGGAAAGACAAGATTCTCGCCTTCTGATTGGCGTTGGACAAGTGTGTGTACGGAAATAGGATGTTTTAAGTGGCGAAAAACATATTAACACTAATGGCGATACACGATGTAGTTAATAATAACCACTTAAAATAGTATAATCCCTAAAAATCAGCTTAGGGTAGCGTTCCATCAGGATTTTCTGTAAGAGCATTGTTCCATTAGGCGGTCTCAGTAAATGTCGAAAATTCGTTTACTGAAGCCATCGTTCCATTGTGTTGGGTCAGTAACCGACATTTTATTTGCATAACACACTTTGATTGGTCCACCTAATAGATGAATACGATTTTGGTAATCTTCAAAGAATCTCTGACAGCAAATTGTGACCACATATTTGTACCAGCGAAGGTAAAAAGTGACCCGTACGACGTATTGAATAAAATATGTACGGTCGGACGAAACTTAAGATTTATAAAAGCGTACGAATATGTTTGAATGGTTAGTGGATGGCAACAGACGCGTGAAACAATATCCTCCGTCAAAGATTTTCTTGCGGCTTCCGATGGCCTCTCATCCTCCCTGGCGAAAGGTACATGTCATATGCGACGTGTACCCAACTAGTCGCGCGGTCGTCGTGAATATTTGTTCACTTTTCCACAAGGCACGATGTTATACATTCAGTCGCTTAGAATTGACCACCTCCGGGTCACTTGTTGCGAACTGAAAGTGGTAGACGATGGCGTATCCGATTATGCATCCGGCGGTCCACCTTTATGCCAATAAACTTGGAGAATCAAATCCTTCATGCAGTAGGCTTGTTTTTTTGACATATTATTTTTTTGGTACGACATTGTACGAAACAGTACGGCTTTCACTAAAAAACGACATTTTTCCCCTAATGGAACCTTACCCTAATTGTACGGCCAACATTACAGGATGTTATATTTTGAACGATGTTACATCGTGTAGAGTTTGTAATCCACGTGCTCGGGAATGAGTGGTACCACGTAATATAAGATTGTATATTGAAATTCGTCAAATATTTTTTACACCGACCAACTTCAACTCGAAATCATCTTTTGCATACCATGTATGTGCGGACGAGGGCATCGTACCACACAAGTTTTGTACTTTTTGCAAACGCTTGTCAGATGCCAGCTCATTTTTTTTAGGGTTTCTGCTTTTTTGGTGTGACGAATGAGCCCTGCCACAAATAGTGTTACGAATGGCTTGTAACAAAAATAACACGACGAAAGCTCGTTACAAAATTATTTTCGTGATTTCGGTTGGATTTTTGAATGTATGTATCATGTGCGAAATTTTTTGATTTCCGTTGGTTGCCGTCCTGACACATATGCTCATTATCCAACGTGTCGTCGCTCAAAATTTTTTGTAAATGGTGATGTACCTCGAGGAGGTACATCACCATTTACAAAAACTTTGGAAGCGAATGCTTCGCGAAAAAGCATCCAACGGCCATTGTTATATTCCTCGAGGAGGAACATCGCCATTTACACAAACTTTAGAAGCGAATGCTTCGCGAAAAAACATCCAACGACCATTGTTACCTCCTAGACATTTGGAGAATATTGGCAAGATTCTCTGTAATGTTGTTCGCGTATAAAAACAAAATATGAAGTACAACGTAGTACGGAGAGGTCCGAATTTTTCTGTAAACAACCTCACTTTTCGTCTGATAGAACGCCACTTATACATAATAGTTCAAAAGTATGTGAAAGTAGGCCCATACAATATGCCTATTGTATGCAAAACATACAATATGACCTTAAGACCCATATTGTATTCGGACCTATTCATACCAATTAAAACATTCGGACCATAAAATTTTATTTACACCGTCAGATTCGGACGATCGGACGGTCCCTGATACAAGTAGCGATCTAAGAAAATCACATGAAAAGCCCATAACACAACTTACGGTAAAGGCGCAGACCAAAGGCCTACCATAAAAACGCCTACTTTTGAACTATGTTATACATCATTCAAATGAGAACTCAAATGAGACCGTACTAATTATTTGACCAAGAAAAATAGTAAAATACTCTTTTGGTGCGCACTTGTCTCGCAAATTGGCCCCATGGAGCCCCAAACCCACGGTGGAAAATTGGAAACCGCGCTAAAGGCCTGAGGCGCCGACCAGCATTCGCGGGTGCGCAGAATCTTGTCGCTTCTTGCGGCTGGCGCTGAAAATCGAAGCAGATTTCAGAAGATCCGGACCAATGCGATGCATCTTTGTGACGGATGTCTCGCTGGGGCAACAAGCTACTGTACCTTGCACAATAATTATATGTACGGTGAATCTGACCATATAGATCCGCACAGGCACAAGATCCTCATCGTATACAAAAGATGTTAGGGTGAACCTCCATTAGGCGAAAAGTGGGGTTGTTTATCGAGAAAAGTGCATTTTTGTACAAATCAACCTCATTGCCGTACAAGGCTGTACTGTTTTTTTTTTTTTCAAAACATGATAACTAAAGATTCGTTTAGATTCTCCATAATTTTGGGCGATAACTTCGACGGTCCGATCATGAGTTTTCGAAGCAAAAGGTCAATTCGTCCGGTAAATGGCTAGTGTTCTTAGGCCATTTACCGGACGAGTAAAACGTTTACGCGTGAAAAGGTCACATATGAGCCGCGCGCCTTCGAACATATGCCACACGCCTTCAGACAGGCGGGAATTAGATACGACAATAACCACCACAAAAAGTTTGTTGAAGAATGTGTCGTGACGCCTCCACCACCATCTTTCGTCAACCAGAATTTGTTGTGTCTGCTTTCTTCAAAATTTCCAATTTGGTTACAATACAGGAACATAGAAATTGTACAACGTTGGTACAACGACAAAACACGTGTTGAAATAACTATTTTTAATTGGGTATTTTCTAGGTCTAAATAGATTAGTGAAAAAG
This sequence comes from Zygnema cylindricum, assembly GCA_037447655.1. Lineage (NCBI taxonomy): Eukaryota > Viridiplantae > Streptophyta > Zygnematophyceae > Zygnematales > Zygnemataceae > Zygnema > Zygnema cylindricum. Next base: position 399 of record JBBHKE010003521.1, on the reverse strand, counting down.
ACAAAAAGGTGCAGGCAACCTACCTCCATCCTTTCTCTCTAGCCCCCACACTTGTTGTAGTCACTGAAGTAGAGAGAGAGTGATGGAGCCATGGCTGCCTCAGCTCCATAGGGAGGACTAAAGAGTGACTTACGTCACTCTCAACAAAAGGTTGAGTCCGGCTGGACTCGAACCTCCGACCATCAGAGCGCGGCGTAGTCGTTAGTGTTGGTTTTTGAAAAGTTGGTTTCGTGCACACACGACGTTTCGTGAGTGCGCGTGTTCGCGTGCGTATTTAATTAACGAAATTAATGTGGTGGTTCGAATGGTTTGCGGATTGGGGGAGTACATGTACGAGGAAAATTAAAAGGACGTGAAAAAGGAATTAAGTGGGACGCGAAATCGCGTCCATCACATGAT
>JBBHKE010003519.1:428484-498965 GCA_037447655.1 Zygnema cylindricum | reverse complement strand
CCAGCACTTTTTTTAAGGCACTTGTTTTCCAACATGACGAAAATCCTTTGCCTAGAATAGTGTGACGAAACAGCGTTGCTAGAAATAGCGCGACGAAGGACCGTTTTGAGATTACTTTTTTAGTTTTCAGTCGCATTTTGAAAAGTACATACCATGTGCAAATTTCGTCAACTTTCGTTAGTTTTCCATCGTGGCACGTAGCTTATTCGTCCAGCGTGTCACGATTAACTTTTTTTCTGTATATGCCAACCCACCTCCTACAGGTACATTGGCATTTATTGAGAAAAATGAAGTGAACATTGAAGCCAACGCCTCATAGTTACAGAGAAAAATGAAGCGAACAATGAAGCCAAGCGAACAATGAAGCCAACGCCTCGCAGATGAACATCCGACGATCAGTATTACCTCTTAGACCTTCGCAGAGTATTGGCAAGATTCTTTGTTATGTTGTTTCGCGTATGAAAACAAAATAAGCGGTACGGTTTGGTATGGATAGTCGCGGATTTGTTTAAACTACCCCACTTTTCGACTGATGGAACTTGACCCATAAGTTTTTTTTTACGTACAAGACTACACCGCCAATCGTTATTAGCGAGTAGAAATTATTACTGTTAAAAATTAATTAGCGTTATTAACGCTATTTTGAGTTTTTCAAGATTTCGAAAGAAAAAGTTTACTCTAATTGATCTAAAACGTTGATTTGGGTACAACAAATCTGCCATCATCTTCTTCACAGTAAAACCGGTTCTTCACAGTAAAACAAGTAAAATTACAAAATCTGACAAATCGCACATGGTCGTGTCTTTTTACTCTAATTTATTCATAACTCTAATTCGGGTTTTCTCGCGTATAATTAATACCCGATCAATATCTATACACTAAAGTAGGTACGATCGCTTGACAAAACGTACACCGTCGCGTCTTTTTAATCTAATTTATTCATAACTCTAATATGGGTTTACTCCCGTATAATTAATACCCGATCAATATCTCTACACTAAAATAGATAGATCTCATTCTACCTTTTCTTTTGAGCGTTGTTTTACGTGCGATCACGATTATTTTAATCCGTATTTCATACTTTTCTACTTAACAAAGTACCATTTTGTACGGACTGACACGTCCGTACACCACAATATTAAACAAAATCAAAAACTAGAATAATTAACGTTAATTCACCAGAACCTTAATCAACGTAAAAAAAACAGTGTTATTAATTCTATTTCAAGTTTTGAAGTCAAAATTTGGGGGTGTCGATATAGCGTTCATAACGCTTATAACAATTGGAGGTGTAGAACATACACACTGAATCGCTATTAGCGTTAAGAAATAAATAGTGTAAAAAACCATTCGTGTTATTAACTCTAGTTTGGGTTAGGTTAGCGTGATTTTCCTCTGTCTTTATCACAAGGAACAAATTTGAGAGTACTTTTTTGTGTCGACGCTCTCACTTTCCCGTGCGGACGCCTTTATTTGACACTCTTTCTATATGATTAAAAGAATTAACAAGAAATTCTAGTGCGAGGTGACACATTTCATACACTACACCGTGTAAAAACTTGTCCAAAAAAAAGTTATTGGGCTTAATTAAAGAGTACCTACTTAAACAAAGAAGAGAAAAATAGAGTTATTAATTCCATTGTAGGTTGGAGGGTCAAATTTGGGGGCGTCAAATTAACGTTAATACAACTAGTAGCATTCACGTGGTATTGTAGTTTTCTTTCGAGCAGTAGTGGTTTGCGTGCTTTCTTAATGTGTACGGTTGAGTTGTTGGTTTTTGTACTTGTTGATACATTATTTGAAAAACCAGGCGTCCATGGGTTATTCGATTTCACATCCGTTAGGAAATTTGTGTTTCAAGTCGTGGCATTCTTTATACAGCCGATACAGAGTTAGTTTATAGGAAGGTTAGTGCAGACAAGCCATATACGGCGCACTTATGTGTGAACTGGGTCGCTTTTATGTTGATTTGTATAATTTTATTTTTTACTTTGTTTTTTGCCTTGTTTTGTTCGGGTTGCTAGTTAGTTGGATATAATGAGTGAGAGAGAGTGCGAGAATCAAAACTTTTTCGAGAGAAAAATGCATCCCTTTTCGTGATTCGAAACGCCCCTACTAAATAAAAAACTTTGGTTCGCATTCACAATGTTTATGCTTTCGCTATTGTGACTTGTTTAATTATTAATTCTATGAATACGTAATAAATCGGGCTAGTGCTATCATGATAGGGCTAGTACTCATGATTTTGTATGACTGATGGTGACTTTGCGAATGGTTCGAAAAGGGATTCAAAGCAAATAAAGCTATATTTTGAGGAGTTCATGATAACTATCATAAAAAATAACTATAAAGTACACATACCATATAACTTTTGAGTGAACATCTAACCAACTAAAAGAATTGCTTATACCTTTTGTTTCATTTGCCATTTATTTTAAGTATTAATAAAACGTCAACTTGGTAAAAAACTAAATTGACCGACTAACTTTTTTATATATCTCCTAAAGTTACTTTAGTTTAGATTAAATGCCATTTAAAATATACGTTTCACAATTTTAACCCTCGGAACATGATTTCAAAACTACACCATTGTCTGTGAGAATTGATCTAACACTATAGTTAGTGTTTTGTTTACTCTCTCAGCTACATTATATTTTTCTAAAGATTACAAGGTTGAAATTTCATGAGATGTTCCACTTTCTTTCAAGTAAGTGATGAAGTCTCGTGGCAAATATTCCTCCCTATTGTTCGATCTCAAGGTCAAGATAGGAATTCCATGAATTTCATCACTCTAGAACCTGAATTCTTAAAAGTGACAAAACACTTCGCTTTTCTCTTTCATAAAAAATATTTCTTTGTGCCTTGAACAATCTTTGGTGAACGTCACCATGTATCTAAAACCTCTTGGTGATGAGATCTTAGACGCTCCCTATACATTTGAATTAACTAGTCGTAATGTTCTTTTTATCGTATCGATGGTCTCCTAAAAAAAATGTGTTTTATGCATCATTCCAAATAGCATATCCACCACAATTTTTTCTTCATTTTTATTGATTTCCTAACCTTCTATGATACCTACTATAATTATTTTATCAAGATTCTTATGGTGCACATTATTGAAAAAGGTATTTTGTATGTCTATCTTTTGTTATTCTTTGATGTTAGTGAGCCCGCATACTTTTCGTAGTCATTGAGAACTTACAGGTAGCCATGACTGCCTTAGGCGGATAGAGAGACAAACCAATGGAGTAGGAGGAACAATCCCCTACAAAAGTTAGGCAGTCACTTTAGGACTTGATCTTGGGCCATTCTGGGTAACTACCGTACGGAAGAGCCTTTCGCCTTATCCGCCAAGTCGTAGAAGTATCGAAACATATATGGGACGTGATAAGTATTTAACGAATTTCATGGCGGCTAATTCATTTAACGGAATGAACGGATGAGGCAGTACATATAAATGTACGAAATGAACAGACGGGAATTGGACCCTACAAATTAGCGTGATCAGAAGGTCGACATTCACGCCGCCAAACCGGAATGATCTTTGGGCGGCTATTCGGGAACAATGTCACGCAATGCCATGTGGCGGCATGTCATTGGCCACTAGAGAATACGTGAGGAGGAACCATGACTCCGAAGCTAACAAGTGTCAACCAGAAGGTCATGTCGTATAATGGTCATACAAGGAGTACAGTGGCCAGTGTACCTTCTTGTATTATATTATACTATACAGTCATCCCATTGGTCTAAGGTTTAATAGTAGGTAGCTGTGAGTAGAGGTTTAGGGACTAAAAGTTTTTGAGGGGCCTCTTTTCAGGTGACCTTTTGTATTTTTAAGTCATCTTTGGCCAACAATAACTTATTGCTCAGGGGAGCAAATCTACTGATTCTTTTTGCGTTCGGCTCAGGGGAGAAGGGAGTCGGGCCTTCACAAGGGTGAAAGTGGTTAGAACACTTGTGTGTCTGGGCTGCACTTATTCAGTGGGAAAGTGAAAAGGGCAAATGTTATCTTAGAGGCTTCATATATGCTGGATACTTTGTGGGCCAATGAAGGTCACAAACGTTATGGGCTCATCCTTTAACGTGCCCATTTTAAATGGAACAAAGTTCATATATTGGGAAACTATGATGAGGGGTGTACTTTTTGAAAAACAACTATGGCGCATTGTGAGTGGTAGTGTGCGACGACCAGCTACAAATTTGGGAGTCCTACCAGGGTTTGGAGGAGCTCTATTCTCATGAGGAATCTGCAACGGTAGAAAAGGTAGATGATGATGGAGAAAGCATCATGTTGGAGAAGGGAAGGAGAACGGGAAAGAGAAACTCACACCGATAGCAACTAGATTGGTACCGGTAGTAGTTGTTCAAAAAATCGAGGCAAATGATACTAAGATTTGGGATTGCAACAACACCGTGGCAACTTATTTAACTCTTGGGCGTCTCACTAAAGCAGTTGCCACACCTCACCTAAATGTGTGTCGTGCATGCGTTAAATAACGTGAAGATGCATGCAATATCATCACCTGTGCTCCACTTAAACCCAAATAATGACAAGCTATTGTGAATGAAATAAGACATAAAAGTGAAAAATGGATAAATACAACAACAGGCAAGGTGGGAGAAAAAAAAAGGTCAACGACTTAGCTAGTTATGGTCAGGTCGGTTTATTCCCCACTAAGCCGATGGATGGCCACTAGGCCCCACGGTCTATTTATATTCCTTGTAGGATTTATCCTATCGAAGACAATCTGAATTTAGACTTAAAGAGAATAAATCAAAATAGAAACAACCGAGACGGAAAACAAGAACTGAAAACAACAATATACAAAACACTTATGAGGTTTGAGATAACCAACCTCAAAAGATGCGCATTAGCCAAATAGAAATAAATACAAAATCACAAGAAATAAAAACAACAATATGATATTCCCAATATGCAACTTCCACACTAATTAAAGTTCAGCCACATTCAGGAAAAGAAGTTTGTGTTATGAAGACTCTATTGAAATCCATTCAAACAGACAAAAAAAGGTGAAGGGAAACCGTGTAGGTCTTCGTCGAAGCCATATTGATTAATATGTAAGGCTTTACAAGAGATTGATAATGTAATAGAAACTAGACGCTTCACGCTAAGGAAGAAAATTGCCTCTAAGCTGTTCGGACAATTTTACAAAAAAAAAGATGGTTGCAGAAAATCTTCAATACAAAAATATAATAATTATTGCACTTGAAAATTGTGTGTAGGAGATAATCTAAAATCAACTAAGTACCAAAGCCTACACCTAGCGAAAACAAGCCAATAAGATTACAACGTGCTATGTAAGTATTTGCGTCTAGTTTGGATTCAGCCAATAGGCGGCCGGAATCCTATGTCATACGTTACAAAATCTATAACCTACAGATTAAAACCCTACCTATCTACGCGTAAACCTCCAAATCGTTAATGACTTAAAATGGTCCAATCGCGTTGCGTCGTCAAAACTGACAGTCGGCTCGTTTCTACATCGCGTCAACGGTCGAGATGTTAAATTTCGAAAATTGTATATTTTTGGGTCGACGGCCAAGATGCTCCTTCGCGCGAAACGATGAAATTGGCTGTCGGTCGAAATTTCGGGAGATACAAGCATAATAAAATTTTAGGTACAGTAAAATCGTAGGTACGGACGTGAACGGTAAAATTTGTTGTTGGCTGAAATTGCGAGAATAATAAATATGCACGGTCGACACGAACGCGACGATAAGTAGTCGGCGGAAATTACGGCGAGAAATAAATATGTACGGTTGATACGTACAGCGGTGTAAATATGTACGGTCGACGCGAACGCGAAATGTAAGTATGTACGGTCTTGCAAAACCCGAATAACACACAAATACAGATTAGTGTGGCGACCGCCCATTCTAAAACCTGAATATAAATAAGTAGAGTGGCTGACGAGATGCGGCATGACAGCTGTCCTGCATGTGTTAAAAAACGTGAAGATGCATGCAATAAAATCAGCTGTGCTCCACTTAAACCCAAATGATGGCAAGCTATTGTGAATGAAATAAAACATAAAAGTGACAAATGGATAAATACAACAAAGAGCAAGGTGGAAGTAAAAGAAAGGTCAACGACTTAGCTGGTTATAGTCAGGTCGGTTTATTCCCCCCCCAGCTCTTTAGCTGGCAGAGGAGCTAGCCAACACGACCGGAAACTCGCGACATCCGTGAAAAAACCTGTAACCATCCGGAACCGCCAACAATGGTGGCACCAAACACTCCATGTGAAATCCTTGATTGCAATGATCACAAAGTAACATAGTAGTTTCCCCGTCCGATCAATGACAAAAGGTACATGCCGTCGCCTCCGTAATCGGCATCCGCATAGGATCCATATCCTGCGAAAAATCTGGTAAATAACATGGAGCACGATTCTTGGAGTGCTCTCAAAAAGTCCGTGTGTCCGCTCCTTGTAATCCCAACATTCCGTTCGGATCCACCTCGATAATCCATAGGATGTATGCTAAAATATTCGTGTCCAAAGTGTCAAAAGATTGTCTGCGAAGATACACATAGTCTCCTACCTGATAGGGCTTCTGTTGCGGCCTGTAATTGCCGCTTCGAGTGGTGGCAAACCGAAGTTTGTCTCAATGTTGGGCAATTTGCAGATTATCAAAAGCCATGGGCATTTCACGGGCAAAAAGCAAAGCACGACGAGTGAGTTCTTCCAAAAAGATAGTTTCAAACATCAACGAATGCGGAAAACTTGTAGCTTTCTGAATGTTGCGACCGAGCAACGGTTGTCGCCCAAATAAAACATAATACGGGCTAAAATTAGCCAGAGAAGCTTGAACTGACATGCGATATCCCATGGTAATGTAGCCGAGGGACTCGTCCCAAAATGAAATGTGTTTTTCTAGGCAATGCTTACGCAAGGCACGCTTAAATGTCTAGACTGCCCGTTTAGCTAGGCCATCGGCCTGAGGGTGATTGCAATGAGTACGACGAAGATCCATGAGAGCCTTATCAAACATATTTTGAAATTCTTCCCGAAATTATGTACCTTGATCCGTAAGGACCTCAGGTGGGGCACCGTATCTCATAAGGACATGTTCCTTAAAGGCTACGGTGGTTAACTTTGCTGTCTTGTGAGGCAAGGCGACGACTTCTACACACTTACTAAATTTTTTGATCATAATCATGATGTATTGTTTTCCTCTACGTGAGATGGGAAAAGGTCCTGCCAGATCGACTGATCATCGATAGAATAAACCCCTAATGGGTGGAGGTTGGAGCGTAGTGTGCCGATTAGAGAAAGTTGTTTGGGGACGGTCGCAGGTGGCACACTTGTGTAGATTGGCAGCAACATCGGCTTGCAATCCTGACCACCAACATCGGCTTGCATTCCTAGCCACCAATACCGTGCCTGAACTAGGCTTATTGTCCGTTTGGAACCGTAGTGACTAAGCTTGGTGTGAATGTCTGCTTGGAACCGTAGTGACCAAGCTTGGTGTGAATCTGCTGAATTAGAGAAATCCGCTCGGTATGATGAGGGACGTGTCTATAGCTTCTGTCTGCTAGCAACCGAACTAAAGATCCTCCGAGCCAAAGGTAATTTTTGGCTCTCTTTTTCACTCTGTCTTCTTCATCAAAGGTAGTGTCAGACTTGAAGGTCTTGGAGGATAGGAAAAGAATGAGAGGCCCATCACACCAAAGAGGACGAGGGTTCGGAATAGCGGATAGAAAATAAGTAAGATAAGAACCCATTGACATGACGGGAATCTCGTCGTCCTCAAAATCCTGTCAAACTCCGTTATCCGTCGTTCTAGGCAAAGGATTGCGAGAAATTCCGTCCGCATTTATACTAAACAGATCGGGTCGGTGAATTATTTCAACGTCATATTCTTGCAAAATTAAAGCTCATCGGGCTAATTTCTTGGAAAACTTATCGTTAGTCATCAGCCAATGTAAGGGCTTATGGTCAATTAGAAGTGTGAAAGGCTTTCCGTACAAATAATGACAGAAATGGACGACTCGCCAAACCGCAGCTAGACATTCCCCTTCGTAACTACTATAATTCGATTCAGCACGATTATTGCTTCTACTTCCGTAAGCAACTACATATTCCTCTGCGCTCAACTCTCTTTGTGTCAAAATAGCAGCGATTTCGAGTTTTCCAAAATCTCTTTGGAGACAAAAAGGGAGTTTGTGATTGGGGGGACGGAGAATCAGAGCACTCGATAAGGCGGTTTTTAATTTTTGAAATGCCGAAATCTGATCGGGACCCTATATGAAGGCCACTTCCTTATTGAGAAGGTCATTTTAAGGAGATGCAATTGTACTGAAATTAGGTACGAACCTGCGATAATTTTTAGCAAGCTCGAGAAACGCTCGCAGATTTGTGAGGTCCGTGGGAGCCGCAATTTTACGGATTGCCTCTACCTTTGCTTCGAGAGGTGTGATCCCCTCAGCCGAGATGAAATAGCCGAGTTAAGGCACTCCCTCGGATCCAAAGGTGCATTTTGCGAGATGACACTTTAATGAAAACTTTTTTAATTCAGTTAATACCCATTCGATGTGAGCTGCATGCTTTTCAATAGTAGCGGAGGCAATTATGAGGTCATCGATGTAACACTTAGCAAACTTACAACCTCTAAGAACTGAGTCCATGAATTTTTGAAATACAGTTGGAGCATTTTTCAATCCAAACGACATTGCCGCCCATTCCCATCGGCCGTCACTACCCCAAAAGGCAGTTTTTTGCCAATCTTCTTCCTCTATCTCAATTTGATTGATTCCTTGACGAAGGTCAAGGATACTAAAATAATTTGCTCCGCCTATGTGTTCAAATATTTCCTCGGCGAGAGGCATGGGGTAACGATCTTCAACAGTTATAGCATTCTGTTCACGATAATCACCGCAAATTTGACGTTCATTAAAATTACCCTCGGAATCATTTTTTCGAGGCATGACAGTGGGAGCTGCAAATGTGGAGCTTGACTGAAAGATTAGGCCAACTTCCTATAGCTCAGCACATAACTTGTCTACCATTTCCCATTCGGTTTCTGATAAACGATGTTTCGGTTTAAATATTGGGCGGTCATCTTCGAGATCTATCAACGAGAATCTATCAATTATTAACAGATTTAAACAGTGTGACGACCCAAATTGTTCATAGAAATAGCAAAGTCATCGACATTTCGTAAAACTACATCATTTAGTAATTCTTGTTTGGCCTTTGTTAGATTGGTGCCAAATTTCCATTTAGGAGCCTTGGGATTCTCAATTGTCATGGCCTTTATGGCTTGTGCAAAGGTCAACTACTCATCTGCAATAAGCGTTTGTCCTAACTTGTAAGCCACATGTGTTTGTTTAAGGCAATTAACCGAATGATTCCAGCAGCGTGTTGGAAAAGCAGTAGTCCATTGAGGACTGGGTGGATTATGCATGGAACTTGCAGACTGGACAACGATGTATGCAAGGATAGACCAGGACATATGGCTAGGATTGAAGAAATTGTAGATAGAGTTTTCCGAAACTGGTGGAATTGGAGAAGGAGAGAGGAAAAATTGAAATGTGGTTCCTTTGAGAGTGGGACAGAACGATTTGTTTAATGATGCATTCCCCCCCCCAGGTGGTTCAGACGGATGGGCCTGATAGTGGCGACCAGCTGCAAACCCAAGACCTAAAACAAAAGACAAAGACTGCGGGTCCATGACATGACCTAATAAATTGCATCTTTGACGTTCCCTAAGATCAGCAACTGCTGTAGTGCCAAGGATGAAATGCATGAGGTGTTCTCGCTCTGTAGAGTTAGGGTCTTTGAGCTCACCGGTTTGAATGTTTCGGAGCATGCTAGGACCGTCATTAAAAATGCTCGCGAATGTGGGTAAGAAACTAAGGTAGGAATAACCTTGAGAGGTATACCCGACACATTGATATTGGAATTAGGGGGACACTCCTTTTGAATGCAAGGGTGCACCTTATGGAAAGGAAGAAGGGCAGCCTTGATGTTTGTAAGAGGCGAACGCACTAACAGGTTAGCCTCAATGGGTCGACCAATATCAATCAAGGTCGTCCATTTGGAGCGAACCATGTGTGCTAATGAACCATGGCGAGCGGCGTCAATAATAAGGGGCGGACCAATTAATTGTTTGATCAGTTGATAATCAGCCAAGACCGTGGGTCTAGGATAGTTATAGGCCGCGACATTTTCCAAGATATATCGTATTGGATGTTCTAAAGTTTTTTGGAAATGAAAGATGGGAACTAATTCAAAAAATAATTTTGTGCGAGGATCGGCCAAATCGAGACCTTTCCTAGCACGCGACATTCCCTTGCACTCCCATACGACAAAAACTAAATTGATTGGATCAATATCTGGTAACTGATGGTTTGTAGAAATTAATGGTTCTTTTAGTATTTTCTAGGTCTAAAATGAATTGTTGAAAAGAGGTAATTAATGTTTCACTTCTTTATTTTAGATATAATTTAAAGCGAGAGAGTGAGGATCAAAGGCATGCCATGGCTGCCGCCATATTTAGAAAGTGGCAGATTTTGAAGTAGATGATATTTTACCAAAATGTTGCCTAAGTCCGGATTTGAACCTGCAACTTGTGGATTCTTTTTAGCCGAGAACCTTAACCGTTATGGCGCTACGAAACGATACACGTGACGGATTTCAATAATAAATAAACATTAACAAAACGGCTAATTAACACCAAACTAACGAAGAGTAACAATTCATGTGTTGAAATTAATAGATTTCTAGAATATTTTATAGGTTTAATATGTTAGTATAAAAGAAAAAGAAAAAGGATGGACAGCCTGCCTCCACCTCCTCTCTCTAGCCCCAATACTTGTTGTAGTCACTAAAGGATAGAGAGGGTGGTTGATCCATGGCTGCCTTAGTTCAACAGACAGCTATTTTTAGTAGGTTACTAAAATTTTACATGACGGACTCGGGATTTGATCCCGGTACCTGCAGTTCGTCAAGTTGGCCGATAGCTGTCAGCTTTATCCTATTAGATAAGGACCAATGCTAAGTGCTATAGTATGTGATAGATATATATATTTTTAGGGAGGAACAAATCCATTTAACTAAAACTGTATACGGCGTGCATAGATACAGATTTATGAAATTACGAAGTACGACACTATTTCAAAACGGATACCACGCATTTTGTTTCGACAAGAAACAAATGTCGCGCAAGTAATTATTACGGCTAAGATTGCGCCTCGCTCCAAATCCAACGGCGCACATCATCGTCGGAATCTCGGAGTGGTCACTTTGGCGTTTTGTGACGTGGCTTGACCTGGAGCCACGAGAGAGATGACATTCGGTCACAAGATTTCCAAGGAATGTACGGACGAGTGAAAAGCAGACAAGCTTCCGCTTAATAGCCTTGTCATACATAGGCGGTACAAAAGGTACAGCGGTAAAAGTACTTTTTGGTACTGACACTAATCTGATTGGTCCGTACTTTAGTAGATTGAAGTTATTAGAGGGAATCAGGACTTAGAAAATTTTGGTAGGTAGTCACCTCTCCCTTTGAGAGTTTGTACAAATTGGCATTTTTACTGCCTCATAACTTATCGTCTGGTTGGGCGTTTTCAGAGATTTTTTTTCCTATAAACTCAAGGGAGTCCAAGCTGCACAGGGGTGCAGTCATATTGTCTTTTTGTCTACTCGGGTAGCAGTGGTTGCCATTAAAAGTGGGTTAGTTAATAACTATCTAGGGGCTTCTTGTATTCTCTAGTCCAATGGAGGAGACAGAGTTTCAGGTTATGGGCCCACCCTTTAGGGTGCCCACCTTGAATGGATCTGGGTTCATCTGTTGGGAAGCCATGATGATGGGAGCTTTGTGCGAAAAACGAAACTGGGGCATCGTCAATGGACAAGTGAAACGTCCACCTTCGTGAACTCCACCAGGATTTGGAGGAGTAAGGTTTCCTACAACAACAACTGCCTCAGTGGAGGAGGCAGATGATGGGGACAGCAGTGTGTCCGAAAAGGGGAAAGGGAAGGAGACACCCTTTAGTCTTATTGCCACAGTACCGCGAGCGGCGACCGTGAAGACCGCGGAGAACGATACTCAACTATGGGAGGATGTAAACATGGCTACCCAGAACTTCATTCTATGGCACCTCACTCAAGCTTTAGCCACCCCTCATCTTCACATTTACAAGGCCGAAGAGTTGTGGGTGAGTTTGGTGGAGATTTATAGAGCTGGAACTATTCAAGAGTTCCAGTTGGCTGAGCAAAAGCTAGTGAGCTACACTTACAAAGGAGGAAAGATGTTAGATTAATGTAATAATCTATCTTGTTTGTATATGGAGATAGAAAGTGCCGCGTGGAGAGGTACAATGAAAATGAAAGCTAACACCCTTATCATGAAGTTACCAAATGAGTACGAGAATCAAATGTATCGAGTATAGGAAATGCTTGATAGTTCATGGAAATGGAAAACCGTGGGTAGGATGATACTTGTGTAGGAAAACACAATGGAGATTAGGAGAGGAGGAAAAATCATTCAATCTCTAGCAGCACAAGGGGACAAATGGGGGAAGGACCCAACAAAACCGTACAAAAGGGAAAGAGATCAATATGGAGGACGGAGGCCCCCAAAAGGTCTTTGTCATTTTGGCAAAAAACCGGGACACTTCATCGCAGATTGTCTCAAGCTCTCAGAGCTGAGACTCCAAGAGAACCGTGGAGGGGGTTCCTCCGGAGGGAAGAAAAAGGCACTTATGGTTACAAAAGTGACAGGAGAAACCGAGGATGAGTCCTCTGAGGATGATGGAGAGCTTCTTCTTGATGAGATTCTGGAGGAGAAGGAGATCCCTCAAAGACAGAAGTGTGCCTTTGGAGCAATTCGGGAAGCTCCACTAGAAGGATGGATTATCCACTCAGGTGCATCCATGCATATATGTCGTGATAAAGAACTCTTCACTAAGCTAAGAAAGATCCCTACAGTAGAGATAGAGTATGGGGATGGGAAAGTGGTTACTACAGATCTAGTGGGATCAGTAGATCTCAAAGTCTTAGTGGAGGGTAAGATTTCTATACTAACATTGTTAGATGTACTCTACATTTGTCAGCTGAGTAAAAATCTTGTCTCTTCGTCTGTGCTAGATGACAAGGAGTTTGATACCTTCATTAAAAAAGGAGTCTTTACAGCTAAGTATGAGGATAAGGTTAAATTCATTGCAGATAAGGGTAGCCAAGGAATGTTTTGGCTAAACCAAAGTAATGAAAAGAAGAATGCTTATTATGTTGGTGTTCCTAAGTTGATGATTTGGCATAAGCGGTTAGGGCATGTGCATTTTGATTGGTTAAAGGAAATGAAAAAGCTTGGGGCAGTAGAAGGCATTCAGTTTGGGGATAATGAAAAAATGGATGATTGTAGTGGTTGTGCTCAAGGTAAGGCTCATAGACTTCCGTTTCCGAAAGCCGCCACATATAGAGGTGAGAAACTATTAGATTTGGTCCACACAGATATTAGGGGACCTGTAACAGTACCTTCGGTTGGAGGAAAAAGGTTTATGATGACAATAACTGATGATTGGTCTAGATACTCTAGAGTCTACTTTCTAAAAACAAAGTCTGAAGCATCATCTTACTTGAAAGAATATAAGGCCTTGAGTGAGAAGTTGCATGAAACCCCCATTAAGAGGATAATGAGTGATAATGGGGGGGAACCTCTAGCTAGTTTGCGGAATATCTGAGAGATGACGGAGTGCAGCACGAGAAAATTGTACCATATAACTTGGAACAAAATAAGGTAGCTGAGAGGTTGAATTGAACACTAGGAGATAGTGCATGCAATATACTGGCCGAGAAGAAAATAGGAAAGAGATTTTGGGTAGAAGCAATGAACTGTGCCAATTACATTAAGAATAGAATCCTTACCTTAGAAGTCAAGGGAGTGACACCTTATGAGAGATGGGTTGGAAGGAAACCAGATATCTCACACCTTAAAGTATTCGGTAACCAAGTTTACAATCTTGACACGGATAGGAAAAACTGGAAACTAGATGCTAAGGGAAAACCTGGATACTTTGTGGTATATGATGAGGATGTTAAGGGATATAGAGTCTATGACTTGGCAAAGAAAGATATCATTATGATCAAACACTTAGTTGTCATGGATGAAAGAAAGTCATTTGACCCCTTCAAATATACAAAGAAGATAAAAATCAGATTTGAGCCCGAAAGTGAGGAGAACTCGGTCGTTCCCAAAAGGGACGTGAGTGAACCTGTGATTGCAGATTCAGGGGAGATCCAAAATACACGTGACTCACTAGAAACCTCACATACTCCTATAGACTTCGAGGAGATAGAAGAAGTGAGACAAGAACCGGCTTCCATGGACAGGGAGCCGATGAGACAGTGAGAAGAAATCCAAGGCTTCCATCCATTTCAGCTTTAGAGTTTGAGGGAGGAAGGAGGAGCAGCAAAAGGATACAGGAAAAACAAACTGCTCATAAGGTAACTAAGCTATCTCACCCAGATGAGCCTCAGTCTTACTCAGAGGCCGTGAATAGTCCAGAGAAAAAAAGATGGATTAGAGCCATAAATGATGAGATGGCTTCTATCATAGAAGCAATTACTTGGGAACTAGCGGATTGTTCTCCAGACAAAAAACCTATTGGGTGTAAATGGGTATTTAAACTAAAACTGAACCCATATAATACCATTGAGAGATACAATACTCGATTGGTAGCGAAAAGGTTCACCCAAAAAGAGGGGATTGACTATGAGGAGACCTTTGCTCTAGTTGTTCGGTTCCCATCAGTAAGGATTCTCCTTAGTCTGGCAGCAGTGGAAGAAATAGAAATACACCAGATGGACATTAAACTGCTTTTCTTAATGGTGAGTTAGAGGAAAAAAATTTCATGAGGCAACCCGAGGGGTTCGTGGAAGAAGGAGAAGAGAACAAAGTCTGCAGGCTCATAAAGTCCTTATATCGACTGAAGCAAGCTCTCCGATTGTGGAATAAGAAACTAGATGAGTTTCACACCGGTCTGGGATATATCCGGATCAGCTCTGACCATTCTATGTATATGTTTGAAGATGAGAATGGTGTCATTTTTATTGCAGTTTATGTGGATGATCTGCTTGTGGTGAGTAAGTCTTTGGAGAAGAACAATAGGTTAAAGAAAGATCTTAGGAGCAGATTTGATATGAAGGACTTAGGGGAGGCAAAATATATTTTGGTGATCGAAATGGAGAGAGATAGGGGGAAAAAGATTATCAGACTTACTGAGAAAGAAACAATAGGAAATATGCTTGAGAAATTTTAGATGGAAAATGCTAACTATTGTACCACTCCCATGGACTTGATTGTTAACAGGAACAGTGACAGTCTCTGGTTCTTTATACGAAGGATCAAAACTACCTATCACATCAGAATTACATTCCTTCCCTTTATCTATAGTCACATCTCGGCTAACATGAACTTTCCTTGTAACTGGGTCATAAATTCTGTAAGCTTTTCTATTTATGTCATAACCTACAAAGACTCAAGTCCAACTCTTCTTATCAAATTTCTTTCTATTCTGTGTTGGGATGTGAACAAAGGTTTTCCTTCCAAAAACTTTAAAGTGCTTAACACTTGGTTTAAAGCCTGACAAAGCTTCTTCAGGTGTAATATCTTTCAGAGAAGTACTAGGAGAACGATTTTTGAAATAAACTGCGGTAAGGATAGATTCAGCCCATAGGTTTTGACTTAGTTTTACAGTAAGTGCTTATTTTGTCGTGGAATTAATCTATCTTCTTTCTTGTTCAGTAATTAAGCTTTGCTTTCTCATAAAGAGAATTGTTTTTCCTTAGCTTCTTGTCTAGTAATTGATCGATCCTATGGCCACTATTTTTGAATCTCAACATGGTATCGGAGCTTTAGGTAAAATTACAAACATCCATAAATTTAATGGTAGTAATTATTTACTATGGAAAGCTAAGATCACCCGTATTTTAAAATATAAGAATTACTGGGGTATTGTAGCAAGCACTGAATTGAAACCTACTAAAGCTTTAATGGCAGCATGTTATGATAGAAGGGAAGCAGAGGCAGCGACATTAATTTTTCTAGCAGTGGAAGACAGTCAACTTTTACACATAGTTGAGTTAGAAAAACCTAAGGCTATGTGGGATGAATTAAGGACTGTACATGAGCGTATTAATCCTTCAAATATCATGCAATTAAAAAATAAATTGCTGGATTTTAGTATCGAGAGTGGGGATAATATGGAAACTCATATAAATAGACTGAAAGAGCTTAAACTACAACTAGCGCCAGTCGGCACAAAACTGAATGATGAAGATTTGATCCTTACAGTGTTTAGGTCATTACCATTACAGTATGCTATGATGATCACGACTTTAAAAAGTTAACCTACTTTAGACTTTGATACAGTATGTCAACATTTCATTTAAGAAGAAGTTGAAATCAAAAGAAAGGAGGAAAAAGAGTCAGATTCAGCTCTTTATTTCAAAGGCAAACAATCAATCAAACATAATGAGTCAGTAACTGCTTGTGCCATATGTGGCAAAACCAATCATCAGACTCCTGATTGTAGATGTAAAAAGAAAAAAACTGAAAACTTCAAGAAAAAGATTATTTGTTACAATTGTGGAAAACCATGTCATAAGTCTTCACTTTGTCGTAGTAAAGACAAAAACAGACAAAACAAACCATCATTTGCCATGTCTATTTAGGATGAGACTAAACTTTTTCTCACACACTCAAAAGCTCAGAAAAGTAAATGGATTATAAATTCTGGAGCGTCTCATCATATGTGTAATGACAAGTCCATTTCTACTTCTATCACGGCTTCACTGAATCCTCGACAAATTGCATTGGCAGATGATAAGATTCTAGAGACCAGTTTAGTAGGCGAGGTTAAGTTACAGTTATACTGTGATACTGGTAGTCATGAAGGGCATTTAAAAGATGTTTTATACTTACCAGTTTAAAAGCATAACCTTTTTAGTGTTATGAATGCTGTGAAGAGTGGACTAAAAATCGAATTTGAGAAAAAGAAAAGTGAACGGTGTGAAATCAAAAGTGAGGGGAAGCTAATCGCTCTTGGATATCGGAAAGGGAATCTTTTTGTTTTACGTTTGGATGATGAAGTTTCATAGATGAATTTCAGCAAAGAAGCGGAGACTTTGGAGCTATGGCATCAACGGTTTGGTCATCTAGGAGAGCAGAATCTCAAACGACTCATCGAAAAGAAGATGGTCCGAGGACTTGAGGACGTCAACGCCAAAGACAACCTTAAGGTGTGTGAAGGATGTGCTCAAGGTAAGCAAAGAAGGCTTCCTTTTCAAAAAGATGATGAACCTAAACATAGAAGGAAGCTCGAGCTTATTCATTGTGACTTGAGCGGTCCTCACCCCTTAAGTCCTAGAGGTTCTAGATTTTTCATCACATTTACGGATGAGTGCACTGGAAAAGTATGGGTGTATTTTATGAAATCCAAGAGTGAAGCCCTTGAGAAATTCAGAGAGTTTAAAACCATGGTAGAAAACGAGGTAGGAGAACGGATCTTAATTTTAAGGTCAGATAATGGGGGAGAATATACCTCCATTGCTTTTAAGGAAAACTACAAAACTTGGGGGATACAACAAGAATTTACAGTAGCTTATATTCCACAACAAAACGGAGTATCAGAAAGACTTAATCGAACTTTAGTTGAAATTGCACGTTGTTTAGTACATAGTGCAAAACTAAGTCAAAACCTATGGGCTGAAGCTATCCTTACTGCAGTTTAAATGAAAAATCGTTCTCCTAGTACTTTTCTGAAAGATATTACACCTGAAGAAGCTTGGTCAAGCTTTAAACCTAGTGTTAAGCACTTTAGAGTTTTTGGAAGCAAAACCTTTGTTCACATCCCAACAGAAATAGTGGCCATAGGATCGATCAATTACTAGACAGGAAGCTAAGGAAAACAAATATCTATATGAGAAAGCAAGGCTTAATTACTGAGCAAAGAAGGAAGATAAATTAATGACATGACAAAATAAGCACACACTGCCAAAATAGCAACAAGGAAGAATCATTCAGTATATTGATGATTAATTTTCAATGTGTGCATGAGTACATTTTTATGTGCCTAGATGACGTAGGTGCTACGCTACTTGTCTTTCACGTAAAGAAGTACAATCTTAACTTGTGACCTACATAAACAAATCAACGGTCACACTTTACTACGTGAAACATACTCAAAATCTGCGACAACTTAACTTGCCGTACAATTCAAGTAGACCATTACGTTTTCACCAAAAAACTTGACGTCTACGCAAAGTACCGTGACGTCTACCAAATCATACTTTACATCTAATCAACCGTACAAGACTTCGGTTGATTATTTTTCACGTCACATTGACTTCTCTCTCACGTAACTTCTCTCTCACGTAACTTTGACCATGTTTGACTTTTTGGTCCTTCGCTGAAAATGAACGCAGAAATCTTAACAACGAAGCCATGTACTCAACCTCCATAGTGGACTGAGCAACTACTTTCTGTTGTTTGCTACTCCAACAGCATGCACCGGATCCAATTTGCAACACATATCCAATTGTACACCGCCTTAAAGGCACTTCCCCATAACTGGAATCACTCCAAGTAGAGATGTCACTGTGCTCCCCTCCCAAATGCAACCACAATTCCCTTGTTCCCACCAAATATCTCATCACTCTTTTGGCTGCTTTTCAGTCTCTCTTTTTGGGCTCATTTAAACTTCTATTGAGGACACCTACAGCTGCACCTATAGTTGGACGAGTATAGTTCATAAATTAAATTAAAGTGCCTACAATCAACCGATACGGAATCCCTTCAATACAATTATTTTCCTCCTCATTCATCTCATCATTCAAAATCAATATTCCTCCCTCTTCACTCCCCTGTGATACTTGCTTTAGATCCCTAGATCCTTGGGAGTGGTACATCCATTTGCTTTATCCATCAGAAAATTTTCTAGCATATTGCCAATAGCTTCTTTTTGAGTGAGTCTTAAAATTATGTTCCCTCTATCCCTCTCTATTTCAATCCGGAAAATATATTGGGCCTCGCCGAGATCTTTCATGTCAAACCGACTTGTTAGATCCTGTTTTAGTTTGTTAATCTTATCTAAGGACTTGCTTAAGACTAAAAAATCATCCACATAAATAGCAATGAATATCACTACATTCTCATCTTCAAATAGATATATGGAGTGATCCAAACTAATTCTGATATACCCCAAACCGGTCAAAAATTCGTCCACCTCTATGTTTCATAATCGTGGGGCCTGTTTAAAGCCACAAAGTGATTTTATATTTTTGCATGCCTTGCTTTCTTCTCCATTTTCCACGAATCCTTCCGATTGCCTCATGTAGATTTCTTCTTCCAACTCTTCGTGTAAGAAGGCGTTCATAATATCTATCTGGTGTATTTCCATATCTTTTGCTGCGGCTAAATTTAAGAGGATTCTGACATAAGGGAATCTGATTACAGGTGCAAAGATTCTTCATAGTCTATTATTTTTTTATGAGTATAACCTTTAGCAACTAACCTAGCTTTATATCTTTCAATGGTATTTTCTGGGTTTAGTTTAAGCTTATAAACCCACTTACATCCAATCGGTTTTCGGTGTGGTGGACAATCTACCAACTCCCATGTATTGGCCTCCATGATGGTGGCCATTTCTTCATTCATAGCAAAGATCCACCGGCTACTTTCCAGGGTGTTTATGGAACTAACCTAGCTTTATATCTTTCAATGGTATTATCTGAGTTAAGTTTAAGCTTAAAAGCCCACTTACATCCAGTCGGTTTTCGGTTTGGTGGACAATCTACCAACTCCCATGTATTGGCTTCCATGATGGTGGCCATTTTTTCATTCATAGCTGTGATCCACCGGCTACTTTCTAGGGTGTTTATGGCCTCTAAGTATCTCTGAGGTTCATCTGGGTGAGACATCATTGTGAGTTGGTTATTACTTTGTCTTTCTTGAAGGCGTTAACTACTTCTTCCCCTTTCAAAATTTGACGATGGTATGGAAAGCATCCTCAGGTTTTGTTTAGGAAGATTTTTAGCTCTCCTATCTTCCAATTCCGCTGTCTCAATCGGTTTCCACTCTGAATTGTGGCGTTGCCTCGGATGTTGTCCTTTCTTCTTTCTTCTTTGGTATATCTGTAGGTTTTTCCTTTTCTCCATCTTCCCTCTCTTCATTTCCAAAGTCAATGTCAAAAAATTGATCCGGTAGAAATTTGATTTTGACTTCCTTATTATATTTGAATGGATTATTGGACATCACTTCATTCATCACCGCTATGTGTTATACCAAAATTATATCTTTTTTTTTCAAGTCATACACTCAGTATCCTTTTGTGCTCTGATCATATCTTACAAAACTTCATGGTTTCCCTCTTCCCTCTAACTTCCATTTAGTCTTATCGGAATCCAAACTGTAGACTTGACTTCCGAAAACTCTCAAACTAGACAAATCTGGCTTTTATGCTGTCCACCTCTCATACGGAGTTTCCTCCTTATTTGCTGAAGTTATGACTTTATTTTTGATGAAATTAGCACAGTTCATAGACTCGGCCCAATTACAATCCTATCTTCTTATCATTTAGCATACTTCTAGACATATCTCCTAAAGTTCTATTCACTCTTTGTACTACTCCATTTTGTTCCTGATTATAGCGAACATTTTTTCTCATGATGAATTCCTTCTTCTTTAAGAAATTTTTCAAATTCCCTTAAGGTGTATTTTTTCCCATAATCACTTCTTATCTTTTTTTTTGAGGTTTCATGTAGTTTTTCACTCCACACTTTATATTCTTTGATACATCTCAATACCTCAGACTTATGTTTGAGAAAGTATACCTTGGTGTATCTAGACCAATCATACGTGGTGGTTAACAATTTTGAGAATAAAGAGCTTAGCAACCTTGTTCTTATAGTTCCACTTTTCATACTCTGACCGTTTATTCTAACTCTTTATTCTACCTCTTTGTCACCATTGCTGGTGGTGTTGCTGCCGATATCGTCCTTGAAAAAAGAGTCTTTTGAGATGCGACTCTTTTTTTTTCTCCCTCTATGATAATCTCCTCCCCTTCCTCGCCATCATCAGTGATGGTGGTAGATATTTTGGCAACAGTAGGGAGGGAGGAGCCAGAAAAACGTGTTCCTCCCAACCACAATGGAGGTGGGCATCAATTTGTCCGGACACAATGCCCCATAGGTGCTTTTCAAAGAGTTCTCCCTCCATCATCATATTCCAACAAAGAATATCTGATTTATCAAATATAGGCACTCTAGAGGGTGGGCCCATAGCTTGCAATTATGTGGTCTCCATTGACCCACAAAACCGGCAACTATGTAAAGCCTCTAGGATAATGTATGTCCCTTCCTCTTTCCTAATGAATAATTGCCACCTTGGCACACAAGTATTCTAACCACCCTCACCTCTATGAGGACTTGACTCCTTTGAGCCAAACGGAAAAAGAATCACTGAATTTGCTCCCTTGAGCAGTAAGTTATGGCTGGTCAAAGATGACCTTTATAGTTAAACCCTATCTCAGAGTAAAAGTTGCGAAGCCAAATAGCTTCTTTTGCTACTTGAGTAGCCGCCACGTATTCGGCGGGGGGAATTTTCCTACCTATCATCAAGCTATGATTCTAATGAGAGGGCTTACTAATGAATATAATGGAGCCGCGGAACAGTTAAAGAGGTTAGAGAAGAGTAAACGGAATATATATATAGCTCAAGCTTATATCTTAGAGGAAGAGGCCACTCAGATAGCATTAAATGGTGGACAGTCAGCGGTAGCTTACAATGCTTATACATATAAGCCGACTAGATTTTCGGAATAAGGAACTTTAACCCTAATCTGAATGATAGGCAATATGATAGGTGTGTCTATTGCTTTGGTCAAGGTCATGTTTTCCGGCTGAGTCCAAAATTTATAAAAGCGTGTGAAAAATAAATTTATTGTGCAGGATGGAAGGTGCGGTCAAAGGATTCATCATCCAGAGTGGCAACATCAAAATTGTCGGTTAAAAATGTGGCGTTCTTTGCAACCGACGAGACGCCACAAGAAGAACCGGTGGAGGAAAAAAACGACGTAGTCAGATTTCCGCAATCAGATGACAATGAGTTCTTTGCTCTCGCAAAGAATCTCATGGAGGGACCTCAAGAAAACGGGTGGATTATGGACTCCGAATGCTCTTCCCACATGTGCGGCAACCAGGCTTACTTCAAAACCCTCACTCCAATTCCCACTTGCTGTATTTATTTTGCGGATGATACCGGTGTGGATACTATGGAAAAGGGAAGCATAGAGTTAGCTTGTGATATCAATGGTCAGGTTGTAAAAAGGACCTTCCATGATGTTCTTTATATTCCAAAGTTTAAGAAAAATTTGTGTTCCACTTCGGTGGCTGAAATGAAAGGATTTGAAGCTTTGCAAAAGAATGGGAAAAAGGTAGTAAGCAAAGAGGGAAGAGTAGCCTTGGTAAGAACTTGAGGCCCAAACGTTTTGTACCTGATGGACTTGGCTAATGAAATTGACTTTGCATAC
The DNA here is from genome assembly GCA_037447655.1 of Zygnema cylindricum. NCBI lineage: Eukaryota > Viridiplantae > Streptophyta > Zygnematophyceae > Zygnematales > Zygnemataceae > Zygnema > Zygnema cylindricum. The sequence goes on along the minus strand of JBBHKE010003519.1, from coordinate 476,411 downwards.
TCCAGTGTCCTTCCGGAAAATGCTTTGTGGCATAAGAGGCTAGGTCATGTTCATCGCGAGAGACTTGATAAAATGGTAAAACAAAATATGATAGATCGTGTTAATTTAGTCCAAAAGGACTCTCATGTATGTGATGGGTGTGCTTTGGGAAAGCTTCATAAGTTACCCCTACCTCAGGCCGCGGATAACCGGGCTACTAATTTGCAGCAAATTATTCATTCGGATGTGTGGGGACCGTCAAAAGTCCCTTCCCTCAGTGGCAGCTGGTTTTTGGTCACTTTTAGTGATGATTTCTCCCGATACAGCAAGGTTTAATTTATGAAGGAGAAGAGTGAAGTGTTCACTCAATTCAAGCACTTTCGGGTTTGGGCAGAAAAGCTTCATGGGAAGTCGATCCTCTCCCTTCGGTGCGACAACAACGTGAATATATTTCCCATGCATTCTCATAATATTTAAAGGAAAACGACATTTCTCGGCAATATACACTTCCCTATACTCCGAAGCAAAAGAGAGTATCGGAAAGACTCAACCAAACTTTAACGGAAAGTGCAAAATCTATGATGTTAGATAAAGGGATAGATTTCAAGTTTTGGGATGAAGCTTTCTCTTGTGCTTCGTATATAAGAAATAAAATAGAAACTAGAGCAATGAAAGGGAAAAAACCAAATGAAGTGTGGACCGGAATAAATCCTAATGTTAGTTACTTTCGGGTTTTTGGGAGCAAATGTTTTATTTTGAATAATCTCCCTATTTCTAAGCTTTGTCCGAAATCGGTTCCTGTGATTTTTATGGGATATGATGATGAGTCCGTAGGCTATAGAGGAAACAATACGGATAGAAAAACTCTTCAAATTGCTATTAATATTCAGGTTAAGGAAGAAAGTAAATTGGTTGATGTGTATGGCATGATAGATTTATAAAAAAATGTCAAAATTCAAGAATATGTTAATTTTGAAAGTGTTCCTTTTACATCTTCCACCACATAATCCTCATCTATCGGTGGTGGAACATCTCTTATTCATACTCCAAACACTCCGACTGCTCCACTTGTCCAGATACTCGACCTCCTCCAACTCCTCCTCCTCCTCCTCGGTGGCCACGTACGAATCCGACAGTTCCAGCCTCAGATTTTCCAGGGGGAAGAAGGCAGAGCAGTAGGTTGCGAGGTGAACCATTTGTTGAAATTTCAATATTTTTTGTCTATATTAGGATACAAAAGGGGAGAGACAGTCTGCCTCTAACTCCCTTCTCCAAGCCCCCACATTTGTTGCTGTCACTGAATGCTAGATAGGGAGCTAGAGCCATGGATGCCTAGGACCCCTAGAGAGAAAAGGAGTAGCTTTGGTAGATTTACCAAAAAGGAGATTGACAAACCCAGGATTTGTTCCTAGAACTTACCGTGTGTCAATTAGCTTGTAGCCGTTAACTGTGGCGTATAGACTAGGACCAATGCTAAGATATATTTGGTTCGATATGTATATTAAATTTAACGCGTAGACTAATTCATTTAACGTAACAAATAAGATTCTTAGCATATAGATATAGTTAGATTTAGTACAAATTAGGTTAACGCACGAAACAAATGTGCTGCATATTTATTTCGATGGCTAGAATTAAAAGCCGGTCTTTATCGGACGGCCATGGTAAGAGCTGATATCACGGGGTGGGCGTTTTGGCGTTTTTCGGTCACCCCCACTCCGGATGACATGTGGCAACATCTTACTAATTTGCGGAATCTCCAGAGTGCACGATAACAAGTCTGGATGTGACAGACGTCATCGTCATGGCCATGCCATACAAATTCCGTACAGAAACTACTCCGGCACATGTACTTTATGTACAGAATAGTCATTTTATTGGTGTCGTACCTCATTAGTAGAGGGTTTAGAGTGTGGATTAGGACTTAGAAAAATAGTAGGTAGCCGCTTCTTTGCGAGAGAGCTTCTGTGTAAAAGGTCAACTTTGACCAGCTATAACTAACTGCTCAAGGGAGCAAATTCAGAGATTATTTTTGCTACAGACTCAAGGGAGTCCAAGCTACACAAGGGTATAGTCGGTGAGAGTTTTTGCCTACCAGAGTAGCTGCATATATAAGGGAAAGTCAAAGTGGGTGAATGTGTCCAAAAGTCATATTCTAACTTTGCATTCTGTGGTAGAATTGAGCACACAGAAAGTCTTATTTCATAAGGGTGAAGCTATAATGGGTTTTTGATTGTTAAGGGTTACTCATTTGGGTTTATATAATCTTGGAGTTAGCACTACCTAGATTAGCTTCTTTGGATCTGCGAATTTTTGGGGACAATGGACCCCATAAAGTTTCAAGTTATGAGCCCACCATCTAGGGTGCCTATGTTTGATAGAACATACTTCACTTATTGGGGATTTATGATGGAGGGTTTGTGTTTCGAAAATCAGTTATGGGGAATTATTTCGGGACAAGTGTAGTGTCCGCCACCGAGCTTCGGTGGAGCACACTATGGTGATTCATTTGGGGCTTCTTGGAAAACCAACCTTTCCTAGAAAACCAACCATAGTTTAATTGCAACGAGAGGTGAAGGGAAAAACATTGCCATGGAAGCGGGAATAGAAGAGAAGGGTAAAGTAACACTTATGGTGAGGGGAGCTAGGCTCTCGGCTATGGTTCCACCTGTAGGAGGTACAACTAAACCAAAAATTGAAGAAAATGATAGTAAAATTTGGGAGTAGAAAAACAGTGTAGGAAATCATCTCATACTTAGAAATGTGTCTAAGTCTATAGCTATCACTCTTATTCCTCTAACCAAATCTTCAAAAATTTGGGAAGGACTAATTAAGACTTATAAGAGTGAAATTATACAGAGGTAGCAATTAGTAAAACAAGAAATAGAGGCCTATGTTTATAAAGGCGGTAGCATGATAGAGTTTTGCAATAATATTGCTGCGTTATATATTGAGATTGCTAGTGCAAGATATGTAGAATCTGAGGAGAGAAAAATTAACACACTAATAATGAAACTCCAAGATGAGTACGAAAACATCATTAACCGAATGCAGGAAAAAGATGGCTCCTCATGGACTTGGAGCATTACCATGGGGATGATTCTTGTGAGGGAAAACACTTTAGAGCTTTGTAGGGGAAGTGACAGGGTGAATGCACTAACACCTGGTGGTAACTAGCGGAAGTATGATGAGAGGGATGGTGGTGACGGCGGAAGCGTGAAGAGAGGAATGATGGTGACTCGCGGAAGGGAGATGAGAGGAAGAAAGACAAAGATAAACCTTATCGGAACTTCGGTGGAAAAAGAGGGAGAGAAAAAGAGAAGGGAGCTTTGAAAGGAGGGGTTTGCTTCTTTTGTAGGGAACCGGGTCACTATATGGAGGTATGTCTTTGTTTGGAAGAACTTAGAAGTTGGAATGTAGATGAGGAGGAAGTAAAGGAAGAGGAGAAACAGGATGAAGATATTTTAGAGCTTCTTCGCATCGGTAGTATGGGGAAGAGAGAATAGCACACAGAAATTCCACGAAAGCAACAGTGTACCTTTGGAGGTATAAGTGAAGTAAAGAGAAACAAGGTACTTGAGGGAGTTAAGCATGATGAGTTGGTCAAGGAGTGTAGGGTAAATGACTTAGAAATGAGAAAGTCAAATCTAGAATCAAAGTTGGAAAATGGGAAAAATCAAAATATTGAGGATATATTCATAGATATTTTGGAGACAGAAAATTGGTCGAAATAGGAGACTTCAACATATTCCATGTAAATGGGAGAAGTAAATCTAGAGGGGGCTCCTAAAGATAGGGTAGAAAAGGAATATTTTATGAATGGTTTAGGGGAGGAGAAATATTATTTGGGAATCAATATTTATAGTGATTGTGGAAAGAACTCCATAGGAGAGACTGAGGGAAATTCAAAAAATGGGGTAATTATCATGGACAAATTTATGAGGACGGACGATGTAGACTTTATGAGGAACTTAGTGGACACTCTTGATTTGAGGATAAATTTGGGAGGTAAAAACATCACTAATGGGAGTGATGCCATTTATGAAGGTGTGCTTATAAAAAAGGGTTAGCATCTGGGTATGTGTTGCATGTTGGGGATGGCGCAGACTGTTGGAACAAATAGTGGGAATTTGGGTTTAGCTCGGATGAAAAAGGGATGAGGTGGATAAAATCCTTGCTCCAAAACCCCAGATTTATGAAAAATGAAATGCAAAATAAAATGTGTGATGCAATTATTATTCCAGTTCATCTAATACAATGTTTCAAATACGAGGGTATATTCTTAAACATTTATGAAAAGAAAAGAAAAAAAAAATGTTGTTTTTTTTTGTTCTGTTATTAAGTGTAAGTTTAAAGAAAAAGGAGACTAGAAAATAAGGGGAGTGTTGAAGTTTCAGTATTTTTGTGGTTTGAATTAGGATAGAAAGGAGCAGAGGCAGTCTGCCTCTATTTCCCTTCTCCAAGCCCCCACACTTGTTGTAGTCACTAAAGGCTAGATAGGGAGCTAGAGCGATTGCTGCATAGGCCCTCTAAAGAGACAGGGAGTAGCTTTAGAAGATTTACCAAAAGGGAGATTGACAAAAATGAGATTTTATCCTGGTACCAGTCATCTGTCATCTGTCAATTTGCCTGTAGCCGTTAGCTCTAGCCTATAGACTAGGACCTGTGCATAGACTAGGACCTGTGCAGAGATTTATATGGTTTGATATGTATTTAAAAGGTAACACGTAAACTAATTCATTTAACATAAAAAATAAGATTCTCAACATATATACATAGTTAGATTTAGTACGAATTTGGTTACCGCACGAAACAAATGTGTTGCATATTTATTTCGACAGCTAGAATTAAAGGTCGGTCATGATCGAACGACCATGGTAGGAGCTGATATCACGGAGTGGGCGTTTTGGCGTTTTTCGGTCATCGCCACTTCGGATGACACGTGGCAACATCTTACGGGTTTGCGGAATCTCCGGAGCGCACGATAACAAGTACGGATGTGACATGTGTCATCGTCATGGCCATGCCGTACAAATTCCGTACTGAAAGTATTCCAGCACATGTACTTTATGTATGGTACAATCCTTTGATTGGTGTCGTACCTCATTAGTAGAGGGTTTAGAGTGCGGATTAGGACTTAAAAAAATAGTAGGTAGCCGCTTCTTTGTGAGAGAGCTTTTGTATAAAAGGTCAACTTTGACAAGCTTTAACTAGCTTAGGGGAGCAAATTCAGAGATTTTTTTTGCTACGGACTCAGGGGAGTCTATGTTACAAGGAGGTATAGTCGTTCGAAATTTTGACGAGGTGGTCATATCTAAGAAAGTAAAAAGTGGGTGAATGTGTCCAAAGTCATATTCTAACTTTGCATTTTGTGGTGGAACGAGCACACTGAAAGTCTTATTTCACAGGGATGAAACTATAATGGGGCTCGATTTTCAAAGTGTCGATCACTTGGGTTACATAAACTTGAGTCCGGCTTCTTTGATCGCCATTTTGTGGGACAATGGACCCCATAGAGTTTCATTGGTAGAGTATGCTCTATTTTCTGTTAGCATAATAGAACCGACTACCATAGAGGAGACTTTTTCAGCTCCAGAAAAAGATTAATGGATCTCCGCGGCGAACGATGAAATACGATCGATTACAGAGTCTCACACTTGGGAGCTTGTGGAACTTTCGTTGAACTGAAAGGCAATTGGCTGTAAGTGGGTCTTCAAAGTAAAGTTGAATCTGGATTCCATTGAAAGATATAAAGCTAGGTTTGTGGCAAAAGGCTATAGTAAAATAGTGGGAATTGACTATGAAGTGACTTTCTCTCTGATTGTCCAGTTTCTTACTGTTAGAATTTTGTTGTCTATAGCGGCTATTGATAATATGGATTTACGTCAAATGGATGTTAAAACCGTTTTCTTTCATAGAGACTTAGAAGAAGTGATTTATTTAAAACACCATGAAACGTATGCAGACACTGCAAAAGAAAATCTGGTCTGTATGCTGTTTAAATCCTTGTGCGGCCTGAAGCAGGCTCCTCGTTAGTGGAATCTGAAACTAGATGAGTTTCTAACTGGTCTTGGATTTGTAAGGATTAGTTCAGATCACTCAGTCTATGTTATAGAAGGGGAAGATGGGATTATTTGCATTGCGGTATATGTAGATGATTTGTTGCTTCTAAGTAAGTCATTGAATGAAATTAATATAATAAAAGCAGCTTTGAATTCAAGATTTGAGATGATTGATTTAGGGGAGGCAAAGTATATTTTTGGAATTCAAGTAGAAAGGGATAGAGATAGGAGATTAATTTATCTAACGCAGCAAGAAGCCATAAGGAATGTGCTTGAGAAATTCGGCATGGCAAAGGAAAAGGGAAATGCCACTCCCATGGAATTTTAGCAGAAAGTGGAAGGCATGGAGACCGACGAATGAGTCATTTTTGGCGACACTTTGGAGTTAGAGGAGGCAGATTTTATGGCCACCATTCCATACCGGCAGATTATCGGCAGCCTAATCTACTTCATAAATTGCACGAGGCTGGACATTGCGGCAACAGTTGGTGCTTTGAGCCGGAGTTTGCAAAATCGAAGGAAAACATATTGGGAGGCAACAAAAAGGGTTCTTCGGTACCTTGTAGGGACACGAAATCTTCGACTTGCTGTAGGTGGGACGAAGTAAAAATTAAGTCTTGGAGCGATGTTAGCTACGCAGACATGCCAAGCAGCCGTTCCACCACCGGATTTATTTTGAAGATTAGAAGTGGAATATGCTGGTGGAGCAGCAAGCTTCAAAAGGTAACGACTCTGTCTACAATGGAGGCTGAATATATGGCGGTAAGCTCAACTGTCAAGGAGTACGGTGGGTAAAGTCTCTCCTTCAAGATCTTCATTTTATGCAATCCGGACCTCAAATAGTGTGGTGTGATAACCAGGCAGCTATTGTGATTGCATCTAATCCGAGTCATCACTTCAAAAGCAAACACATTGATATCAAGTTGCATTTTGTGAGAGAGAAGGTGATGAACAGAATTTTGAAATTCAGTTTCTTACCGGATGTGATGATGGTAGCCTATATGATGACTAAGGCATTACCTGCACCTTAATTGAAGTTTTGTAGAGAGCAGTGTGGACTTAGTGGCTGAAAGAGTCTAAATGTTTAAAGTAGTGTTGTTTAGGAAACCTTTAGTCCTTTATATATCTCAAGTGTGAGAAAGAGATTTCAGACTTAGTCGTTTTGTGTGCAGGCTGATTTATCGTAGAAAGATTTTTATTGTGGTATGTAAGTCCAAAGGGAGTACACGGGCTGAGTACACTCCAGGCAAACGTGTCTGTCCGTGGGGAAGTAAGATTGTGTGTTTCGAATTGTGAAAAGTACAGTTTTGGTTGGGGACCGATTTTACACGTGGAGGTTCACCTTCAGTGATGGAAAAATGCGCGGACATCGAACGGAGTCCGCTGTCATTTTTTGGAAGAAGAATATTGACTGTGCCATCAAATCAGCCAACGAACTTTGACCGCGTACTATTTCATTTTAACGGTTGTTAGTTTTAGGTTTGTTGTAAATATTGTGTATGGTTGACGATGGGTTTTTGTTTGATTAGGTTTAGTGTAACGGTCAACCAACGATGTGGATCAGCTGCAGGTTCACTTATATATATAGGACTTAAAATATTTTGGAGTTAAGAATTCCTTGTATGGAAAAACTGGAAAAGCAGTTTTTGGGGGTTTTTGAATTACAACATTATTATGATCTTTAGGCACAACCTTGTGAAATTATGCATGTGGTTTATTTGTTGTATAATCTACATTGTGGAAAGTTTTCAAGACTAGGGTGTGTCTGGTTCGCTTGGGGCTTCATTGTGAAGTTGGTCTTTTGTGTGTTTTGGTGAGAGTTTCCTCTTTTTGTATTAATTAATATGTCTACTGCCTCTTCTTCTTCTTCTGGGGCACCAGTTTCCTCAAGAAAAAAACTACGATAAAGGTGCATTGTTTGAAAAACGGATATCGGGCATTGTGAGTGGCCTTTTGCGTCGGCCATCCTCAAAACTAGGAGTTCCATTAGGGTTTTGAGGATCTCGGTTCAAAGGAGGATCTGCGGGGGCAGAGGAGGTATAGGATGTCGGGAAAAGCATCGTGTTGGACAGAGGGAAAGAGAAGGGGAAGGAGAAACTCTCAACGATGGCTACAAGATCGATTGTGGTAGTAGATGTTAAAAAAAACGAGGCTAATGATTGTGAATTATGGGATATCAACAAAACCGTGCATTTTACTCTCAAGCATCTCACTCAGGCAGTGGCTACACCTTATCTTCATGTGGACTGGGCGGATGAGTTGTGGGAGGCTCTTGTGAACATTTACAATAGTAGTACGATTAAGCTGCAGAAGTTGGCAAATCAGAAGGTACAAGCATATGTGTACAAAGGGGGAAAGATGTTAGATTTTTGTAATGACTTGGCCGGATTATTTATAGAGTTGCAGATTGCACGAAAAGGGAGACCAATAAAGAGAAGGTTAATACTTTGTTGATGAAACTCCCACATGATTATGAGAACATTGTTAACAGCGTTCAGGACTTGCGAGATCAGCGATGGATCTAGAACTCTGTTGTGGAAATGATTTTGGTTCGAGAAAGCTCAAATCAGATTCGAAGAGGAGGAAAGAGTGTTCAAGAATTGGCTGTTCAAACTAATTGGGGGGATAAGGATTCTAAGAAACCTTATGGAAAATCAGGAGGAAGAGGAGAGGAAATAGATCGGACGGATCTGGATCGAGGCCTCCGAAGGGGCTTAGTCATTTTTTTATGAAGCCGCGACATTACATGGCGGAGTGTTTTAATTTGACAGAGTTGAGATTGAAGGAGGAACAAGTCCGAAAACCAGCCGCAAGGAAAAAGAAGGCATTAGGGGCAATACAAACTATCGGAGAGGATTTCGATGATGACGATGGAGAACTCCTCCTCAACAAGGAGCTGGAGGTGAAAGGTGAGTTAGAGATTCCAAGGAGGCAAAAGTGTGCTTTTGGTGGAGTAAGAGAAGCTCCTGAAAAAATATGGATTATTGATTCATGAGCTTCTATGCATATGTGTAGAGAAAACCATTGTTTACCAAAATGTAAAAGATCCATACTGTAAAGATAGAGTGTGGTGATGGGACAATAGTGACCACTAATTTAGTGGGATCAGTGGATATAAGAGTGTTAGTTGATGGTAAGACATCTATAGTCACTTTATCCGATGTTCTTTTTATTCGAAAGTTGAACAAAAATCTTATCTCAACGTCAGTCTTAGATGATAGAGGGTTTCAGACTAGTACTAAAAAAAAACTCTTTGTTGCTAGCTATGAGAATGAAGTGTACTTCACTATTGAAAAGGGTAGCCAGGGAATGTTTAGGTTGAATTTGAGTAATGGAAAGACGAGAGTTTACCATACTGGTTTAACTGATTTGAGGATGTGGCATAAAAGATTGGGACATGTGCATCTAGATAGATTGAAAGAAATGAAGAAAATGGGTGTAGTTGAGTGAATACATTTTGGAGATAATGAGACTTTGAATGATTGTAGTGGGTGTGCTCAAAGAAAAACCCACAGATTGCCTTTTCCAAAATCCGCAACATATAAGGGTGAAATGTTTTTAGATATAGTTCATACTGGCATACGAGGACCGGCCAAAGTGCCATTAGTTGGAGGGAAAATGTTAATGCTTATTATTATTGATGATTGGTCTAGATACTCTAGAGTATATTTCTTAAAAAACAAATCTGACGCTTCCACTTATTTTAAGGTGTATAAAACATGGAGTGAAAAGCTTCTTGAGACACCTATAAAGAGAGTGAGGAGTGATAATGGGGGGGAATTCACTTCTAATGAGTTTGAGGATTACTTGAAAGAGGAAGGGGTTCAACACCAAAAGACTCTCCTAAAGAACCCAAAACAAAACGGTGTTGCCGAGAGACTAAATCAGACATTAAGTGATAGTGCCCGTAGCGTGTTGACATATAAAAAGATAAGAAAAGGTTTTTGGGCAAAAGCTATGAATTGTGCTAACTATCTCAAAAATAGAGTTTTTACCTCGGCGGTAAAAAGACAAACACCTTATGAAAGATGGACCGGGAGAAAACTTATAGTTTCACACTTAAAGGAGTTTGGAAGTCAAATGTTTAGTCTAAACACAGAAAAATCTGATTGAAAGTTAGATGCAAGAGGACAGTCGGAATACTTACTTGGGTATGATGAAAATGTAAAGGGGTATAGAGTTTATGATCTCGGAAGAGAAGACATAATTCTAGTAGAACACTTAGAGAAACCCGAGATTACCCTCTATCCCAGCATTGGAGTTTGAAGGAGGAAGGAGAAGCAGCAAGAGACTTCAAGAGAGATAAGTGAAAAGGTAAGGTAACTAAGCTGTCACATTTGAGCGAACCTCAGACTTATTCGGAAGCAATTAATAGTCCGGAGGGTTATAGATGGGTGACAACTATTAATGATGAGATGGCTTCCATTATGGAAGCAAACACATGGGAGTTGGTGGATTGCCCTCCCGATAAAAAGCCAATAGTATGCAAGTGGGTATTTAAGTTGAAGCTCAATCCAGACAACACTATCGAGCGATACAACGCCAGATTAGTGGCAAAGAGGTTCACACAAAAAGAGGGGATCGATTATGAGGAGACTTTTGCTCCGGTTGTTAGATTCCCTTCCGTCCGGATTCTACTTAGTCTTGGGGCAGCGGAAGACATGGAAGTGCACCAGATGGACATCAATATCACTTTCTTATATGGAGAATTAGAAGAAGAGATCTTCATGCAACAACCGAAGGGATTTGTGGAGAAAGGAGAAGAAAGCAAGGTGTGTAGATTGATAAAGTCCCTTTACGAACTAAAGCAAGCTCCATGCCAATGGAACAAGAAGCAAGACGAGTTTCTTACAAGTTTGGGATATATCCAATCATCCATCTACTTATTTGAGGATGAGGAAAGTATAATTTTCATTTCCATATATGTTGATGATTTGCTTGTTTTGAGTAAATCAATTGAGAAAATTAATGGATTGAAAAAGGATCTAAAGAGTAGATTTGAAATAAAAGATTTGGGGGAGGCAAAGTATGTTTTGGGAATTCAAATGGAGAGGGATAAAGAAAAGAAAACAATAAGACTAACTCAAAAGGAAGCAATTGGAAATATGCTTGAAAATTTTCAAATAGAAAAAACAAATAGTTGTACGACTCCAATGGACTTAAATAAGAGAAATGAGGGGAGCTCAGAAAAGGGAGTCATGATCTTGGAAAACGAGTTAGGACCTAAGGAAAACAAGTTCATGCAAACTATTCCGTACAGACAGGTTGTCGGTAGTTTGATTTATTTTATGAAGTGTACTCGTCTTGATATAGCAGTAGTTGTGGGAGTATTAAGTAGGAGTGTGAATGATCATAGGAAGAAAGATTGGGAAAGCGCCCAAAAGGGTCATGCGGTACTCGATAGGAACAAGAGATCTATGGTTGCATTTGGGAGGGGATAATACTGACATCACCACTTAGAGTGATGCTAGCTATAGGGATGTTTTGATGAGGAGGTTTACTTCTAGGTATGTATTATGTGTTGGGAATCGAGCTTGGTATTGGAGTAGTAAGCAACAAAAGGTGATTGCTTAGTCCACCATGGAGGCTGAGTATATGGCTTCTAGTTCATATGTGAAAGAATTAATGTGGGTGAAATCTTTGCTTCAAAAATTAGGATATATGAAAAATAGAGTGCAAAAGATGTTTTTGTGATAATCAAGCTGCGATTACAATTGCAGCAAATCCTAAGCATCAATTTCAAGCAAAGCATATGGATATCCGTTTGAGCTTTGTTAGAGAGAAGGTTGAGGATAAAATAATTAGTTTGGAATATAAACCAGATGGAGAGATGGTAGCAGATATGATGACTAAACCGGTTCTTTCTCCCAAATTAATATTTCGTAGGATGAAGTGTGGACTGAAGCAAAAGATAGACTAGAAAATAAGGGGAGTGTTGTAGAAGGTATTTTAAAGTCTTAATCTTTTGTTCTTACTGCAACCCTCATACTTGTCGTATTCAATGAGGACTTGCAGGCAGCCATGGCTGCCCCTTGCAGCCAAGGAGATAGGTAGATGAATAGAGTAGTTTTCTGCAAAATATAGGCGGTCACTAGTAGGATTTGAACTGGTGACCTCCGAATGACCGCCATAGTGATAAACCGTTTACCTTATCCGGTAGGTCTTGTGAGACCAATACATGTATATGGTATGATATTTATTTAAACAGATATCTCACAATGTATTTCATTTAACTAGTTACGGGACAAACTGAACATAGAAATATGCCGGAGCGCACGAAATCCGGATTGCACTGAAATTACAAAATGACTTTCAATTTCGAGGGACGAAATCGAATGTGCGGATTAGATCGAACGACTCAAAAGGAGTTGGAATACAGGAGTGGTATTTTGGCGGTTTGCGGAGCAGATGTTGGCGGATGACACATGGCAATACATGGTTAGACAGGGGTTATCGCGGGAGGAGCAACTACAGCTCTAGAACTGACGCGCGTCAGCGGAACGGCCATGCCGTACTATGGCTATACAAGAAGTACAACACTACCTGTACCTTTTTCTACTTTACAATCTTCTGATTGGCTAGGTACACTAGTAGTAGACTTGAAGAGGGAGTTTAGGACTTATAACATTTTTAGGTTTTTCTGTCTCTCTCTAAGAGAGCAGTTGTATTTATAGGCCAACTTTGGTCAGACATAACTTAATACTCAAGGGAGCAATTTTAGTGATTTTTTTTGCTAAGGAGTCAAGGGAGTCCAAGCTACACAAGGATGTAGTCGATCTAAGTTTGTGCGTCCTAGGGTGGGACTTATTCTATGCCAAAGTCAAAAGTGCAGATATTATCCTAGAGATTTCACATAAGTTGGACATTTTGTGTACCAATGGAGGTCACACATTTACATATGCTACCATAGATGTCGAACTCGTATGGATTTCGATTTTTTTAAGAAAATTACTTAGCTTTCCTGTTTTTTCATACTTCTAGTAAAGTTTGTATTGTTTTCATTGTACCATTATACAAAAATGTACGAAAGCTTGACCCTAGAAAATCCTTAAAAAAACTGAAACTTTACGGACAAAAGAGGGAAATGTTCCAAAACTATATCAAAAATCTATAACAGTTATACTAGAGTATACGAAAACGAACGTGAATGTACCCAAAAAAACCTAAAATCCCGCTTAAATAACCCTAAGTATGCACGTAAATGTACAAAAAAAATGACGGTAGAAAATCCTTAAAAAAATTGAAAATATAATATAATATACGGGAAGTACAAAACTATACGGAAATGTGCAAAAATATACGGAAAATTGACGATAGCTGTACTAAAATGAAAAGGAATTGATCATGACAGTGACTGTTTTGGCTGCGCATAGTCACTTACGTCATTTTGTCAAAATTTGTACGTTTGAAGTATATATTGGTACCCATAAAGTCCTGTTGAGTACAAATTTAACGGTCTATCGGTTGGACAACTTCGAATTTCAAAATATTGTTTCAATCGCTTAAAATTTTGCCGCACTTGCGGCTTCGATTGTCATAATAAAAAAAAGCAATTCATATGGCAGACGACTGTTCACGGTAACAAAACTGCGGCAACCACATGTAAATAAAAGTGTTGCAGACACTCACTTTTTGTCTTTACGTGAGGTTCACGGTGATAGCACTTAGCCGCAAAATTGAAAATTAATCGTGTAAGCGTTACATTAAATTTAGACACAAAGTGAAACGAAACCTCTTTAAACTAAAGAACTATAAATCTTGTACAAGTTTATTAAAACGCACGAAACGAAATAAACTTTGTACACTATAATAAAAAAAACCAGCGTAAAAATATCAATTGAAATTAAATGAAAAAAATGTGCGTCGTCACGCGCGACGAAATCGATCCACATTATCTATGAATAAGCATTCTTATATTGACAGCAAAATTTTGTTTGCGTGCGTATTAATATTTCTGTGCAAAACTTACAATAGTTCAGTTTACTTTAAAGAGGTTTCTTTTCAATTTGCGTTTAATTTCAATGTAACGCTTACACGATTAAATTTTAATTTTGCGGCTAAGTAATCTCATCGTGGACCTCACGTAAAGACAAAAAGTGACTATCTGTAACACTTTTATTTACATGTGGTTGCCGCAGTTTTGTTACCGTAAACGTTCGCCGACCGTGTGAATTGCTTTTTTTATTATGACGGTCGACGTCCGCAAGTGCGGCTAAATTTTAAGCGGTTGAAAAAATATTTTGAAATTCAAAGTTGTCCAACCGATAGACCGTCAAATTTGTACTCAATAGGATTTTATTGGTACCAATATGTACATCAAACGTACAAATTTTGACAAAATAACGTAAGTGACTGTGCGCTACCAAAACAATCATTGTCATGATCAATTCCCAAACAAAATATACGCAAACGTACTTAAATGTACCTTGAAAACCATAAAATCTCGGAAAATCTAAGATAGTTGTACTGAAAATTTGAAAAATGCGAAAACGTCTAGGAATGTTTTTTGAAAACCTTGAAATCTCGCTAAAATAACCTTGAAATACACGGAAATGTACAATACCTGTATGGGTGCACAGTAAGGCACAAATATTATTTACTTTTCCAAATCGTTTGATGCGCACTGTACGTAGTGTTGTTTACTTTGTGCGTTTTATATGCATAGGACATCTATGTATGCAAATGAAGATTTGAAGTTTAAATTGGACAGTGTGAAAAATCTTTGATTTTTTTAATAGGAATTGCTAATCGCAGAGACAATTTTTGCTGCGTGCAGGTAGTTGTAAAAAATTGTACATTTGAAATACGTTGAAGTACAAGTTACCTACCTTTGAGCACAGATTTGACATTCAATCCGTTGAACAACTTTGACTGGCGAAATATTGTAACGACGGTTAAAAAAATGTCGTGCTTGCGAATGTCGACTGTCATAAAAAAAAAACAATTCACACGGCTAGCCAAGGTTTACTGTAACAAAAGTGCGGCAACCACAGGAAAACAAATTTGTTGCGCCCAGGCAGTTTCTCTCTTCACGTGAGCTGCAGTGTGAGAGAACGTACTGACAAAAATTAACTTAGCCGCAAAAATGGAATGTAATCGCAAAGCATTACGCTCTACTTCGACACAAATTATTGGACTACCTTCTATAGATTAATTAACTTGTATGAAACAAAATAAACGTTGTACAAAATAATAAAAACGTACCCACGTAGAAATATCGATTAAACTAAATGATAAAAACGCGCGATATGAATATTATCCTATAAGTGCGTACATTTTTTTAACTTTATATGTGCATCTATCATGCGCGGCAAAGTTGTTGAAGTGAGAAACTTTCTACTCGCAATAATTTTATTTACACAAGTAAATAAACGCCCGTTACACGGGCATGTACCATGTCCTATTTATCATGCCCGATTTCATGCATTTTTTCCATCCTTGTTTTTCATACTTGTTACAAAAAATGAAAACCCATACCTTTTCCCTGGATGGTCTCGTACCTTTTCACGTTGTCGTTCGTAGAGTCAATTGACGACAACATTACATTGTGCTAGCAGTATAGCAATTAGTTGTTAGTAGATGACGACAACGTCATGGTGTGCCAGCGGTACGGCGATTAGTCGTTCGTAAATGACGGTAATTTTACATTGTGCCAGCAGTACAACGACATGTCATTCGTAGATGATGGCAACGTTACATTGTGCCAGCGGTAGGGAGGCTAGTCGTAAGTAGAGTCAGTTGACGACAAATCAAGGACATTTCTTGTTCCAAAACTAAATCGACAGCATATTGACGGCAAACTTCTATATTGCGGACGGACAGAAAAAAAAAGATGACAAACACACCGCCTATATAAAGCTTTCTTTGAAGGCGACCAAACGTCTATAATTTATATATTGATGTGGTTGCCGCAATTTTATTTACACGTGGTGTCTAGCTCGTGTGCCTTCTAGCACACCCACATATATCCTCGATTGCCGGAACCCCTTTTTCCCGTACGGTCATCAACGTACGGATATTGAGGCGTAAGAGACTAAACTGGATTCTTATATTTTCCACATAAAGCGCGACGCAATTTGGTTTACGCCTAACGAGGGCCGGAGGACCAAGTTATTCCGGTCCCAAGATTGCAGTTTCTCCACTTGGAAGCAGTTTCCCACACCCCTAGCGGATGGTACATTGTGGAGTTACACGTAACTTTTGGAATTACAATCTAGATTTTGTTGTAAGACGTTAGTCGGATTTTAGTTAGGTCCAACAAGCTTTCGATTCATTAATTACCTTAGGTATTGGTTCGGCTTTTCAGTGCCACCTAAGTACTTTTGATAGATTAGTGGATGCGATTTGGACTCTCGGTTCCGGATTTAGCCGGAATCTGAAGTAGAACTTTCTGCCCCGAGTGTGGTACGACCTTATTTGTCCCATTTCAGTTTGATAGCATTTGCTCTCCGCTAATTGGCCCCTTTCATTGCGTTGACCTTTTAGGATCTGAAACTGGACAAACTCTATTGTATAAGGCACTTGTGGACGAAAGATACAGATTGTTGTTTCAGTACTCTCTCATGAGAAAACCCTTAGGAAATTCCACTAAACTTATTTTGGAGAACTTTTTTTTTATAGGGCGATCAAATGTCATCCCTCCGCGTGGCGCCACGTCATGCCACCTCCATAAACGCCAAAGTGGCCATTCCGTGATCTCTGCAGTTATATACGCAGTCGGATGTAAATCCAACATTAAATGTACGCTGTCAAAACAAATGTCCGATTCATTTGATTTTGTGCGAGATAATGTTCGCACAATATAAAATTGGTTTTATGTTCTTTTGTTCGTTATCCCGTTAATTAGAATCATGGTTTTAACACTGTTTATATAATTATCAAACCTAATGTATCCTAACGGACTTATACGACAGATTGTTTAGAGCTACCAGCTACGCCGCGCCCTGCCGGTTAGAGGTTCGAGTCTTGCTGGACTCAACCTTTTGTTGAGAGTGACATAAGTCACCCTTTAGCCCTGCCTGCTTAAGCTAGGACAGCCATGGCTCAGCCACCCTCTCTATCATTTAGTGACTACGACAAGTATGGTGGGTAGAGAGAGGAGGTGGAGGCAAGCTGTCCGCCTTTTTCCTTTTTCTATTTGTATTAAATTTAGACCTAGAAAATACCATATAAAAATAATTTCAACAGACCCTTCACAATTTCCATGAGTTAAATGTGACGAGAGATTTTGATCAAAGGGCAGCCCACACCGATTGAGCTTGGGTAGTTAGGCCGGTAAAAGGGGTGGTGGAGATTATGAGTAGCCCTTCAGAATGTAGTTCCTCTTAGTCTGTAGCGGACCGGCATTGGAGGGATCTAGCTTCACGTCCCCAGGCTGATCAATTATAAGACACGGCCACCAATAGGCCTTCCTGGGGTCAAACTACTTTTCGTAAACGGGAAGGAACCAACATGCAAAGCTTCTAGGAGCCCTTGAGAGGGAAAAGACTTGATCGTCGTGAAACTGTTGAAATTTATGTATTTCTAGGTCTGTATTGGAAAAATAAATAGAGTAAGTCAGCAAAGGCAACCTGCTTCTCGCTCAACTCTCTCCGGTCCCCATACTTGTTGCAGTCACTGAAGACCAGAGAGAGAGCTAGAGCCATGGCTGTCTAAAGAGGATAGACTAATTCGTAGTTTGTACCAAAATGGTTATGACGGTTCCAGGATTTGATCCTGGTACCTACATCCTACTCTAACGTTAGCTTTAGCCTATAGCTTAGAGTAAACGATGGCATATGTAGGGTACAATAGGTATTTATACATGGACAAGAAGAGAGTTCTAACAAACTAACAAATAACCAAAAACTGCTCCAAACCAGATTTGAACCATGGTCTGTGGTTATATTTGTAGACGTAAGCCTTAATTAATAAGGCGTTATCGAAACATTACACGTGAGGTGTTTCATAAATACATAAACGTTAACGCAACAGTTAATTAACTGCAGACTAACCAAAAGGAGCAGTTCGTACATGTACGCGAATCTGAACCGTGTAAAATATGTTTTGATCGGACGCCTGGCATTATAGCCGCCACGCGAAGTGAGATTTTGGCGGCATACAGAGATAGCGTCACGCGGTGCCACGTGGCGCCACATTATTTGATACCGGAGAAGATGGGAGGAGGAACCATGGCTTCCGATTTGACAGGTGTCACCTTGTAGACCTTGTCGTACAATGGTCGTACAATAAGTACATCGCCCATTGTACCTTTTTGTACTATATAGTGTTCCTATTGGACTAGGGTTTAGTAGTAGGTAGTCATGAGTAGGCAGACTAAGACTTAGTGATATTTCGGTACCTCTCTCTAAGAGAGCTTGTAACTATAAAGGTCATCTTTGACCAGCCATAACTTAATGCTCGGGTGAGCAAATTCAGTGATTCTTTTTGCTGCCGACTCAGGGGAGACTAAGCTACACAAGGGAGTAGTCGGTCAGAGTCTTTGCGTGGCGGTCAGGGTGGCACTTATTCAGTGGGAAAGTTAAAGTGGGGAATATTGTCCAAATCACATATTCAAGCTTTGCATTCTGTGGTGGAACTGAGCACACAAAAGGTCTTCTTTTCACAGGGGTGAAGGTGTATTGGGGTTCTTATTGTCAAGGGATCATTTATTTGGGTTTATATCAACTTGGAGTTGGCACTATCTAGATTAGCTTCTTTTGGATCTGCGAATTCTGTGGGCAATGGAGCACATAGAATTTCAGGTTATAGGCCCACCATCTAGGGTGCCTTTGTTCGATGGAACAAACTTCATTTATTGGGAGTTTATTATGGAGGGATTGCTTTTCGAGAAGCACTTATGGGGAATTTTTTTCGGGACAAGTGAGATGTCCGCCACCTGGCTTTGGAGGAGGTTACTATGGAGAATCATTTGAGGCTGCCCAAAATATAAACCGGAGTTCAGATGAATCAAAAGGTGAAGGGAAAAACCTTTTCGTGGATGGGGAAATAGGGGAGAAGGATAAAGGGACACTTATGGTGAGGGGAGCTATGCTCTCCGCCACATCTTCACTTAGAGGGGTTATAAGTAAAACTGAAGAAAATGATATTAAAATTTGGGAGTATAAAAACACTATAGCAAAACATCTTATACTTAGATATGTGTCTAAGTCCATAGCTATCACTCTTTTAAGTCTTACCAAGTCTTCGGAAATATGGGAAACACTAAGGCAGATTTATAAGAGTGAGACTATTCAGAGGCAGCAGTTAGTAAAACAAGAAATAGATGCCTATGTTTATAAATGCGGTAACATGATAGAGTTTTGCAATGATATTGCTGCGTTATATGTTGAGGCTGCTAGTGCGGGGTATGTAGAATCTGAGGAGAGAAAGATCAATACACTACTCATGAAACTCCCAAATGAGTACGAAAACATCATTAAACGTATGCAGGCAATGGATGGCTCCTCATGGACTTGGAGCTTTACCATGGGGATAATTCTTGTGAGGGAAAGCACTTTGGAGCTTCGTAGGGGAAGTGAGAGGGTAACTGCATTTACAGCTGGTGGTGATTGGCGGAAGCGTGATGAGAGGAACGGCGGTGACGAGTGGAAGCGTGATGAGACGAAGAAAGACGAAGGTAAACCTTATCGGAATTTTGGTGGAAAGAGGATGAGAGGAAAAGAAAGGGGAGCTTTTAAAAAGGGTGTTTGCTTCTTTTGTAGAGAACCGGGTCACTATATAGAGGAGTGTCCTTGTTTGGAAGAACTTAGAAGTTGGAATGTGAAAGAGGAGGAAGAAGGGGAAGAGGATGAAGAGGATGAAGAAATTTTGGAGCTTCTTCACATCGGTAGAATGGAGAAGAGAGAGAAGTACACAAAAATTACACGAAAGCAACGATGTGCTTTTGGAGGTATAAGGGAAGTAAGAGGAAGGGAGGTACTTGAGGGAGTTAGAAATGATGAGGATGTGAAAGAGTGTAAAAAGTATGACTTAGAAATGAGAAAGTCAAATCTAGGATACATAAATGAAAAAGGGAAAAATAAAAATAATGAGGATAATTTTATAAATATTTTGGAAACAGAAAATTGGTTGGAAAGGGAGACTTCAACGGATTTGGAGGAAAGGGGAGAAGTAAAACTAGAGGGGGTTTTAAAGGATAGGGGTAAAAAGAAATATTTAATGAAAAGTTTAGGGGAGGAGAAATACTCTTTGGGAATCATTATAGAAAGTGATAGTGGAAAGAATTCCATGGGAGAGAGTGAGGAAAGTTCAGAAAATGGGTTGAGTATCATGGATAAAAATATGAGCTCGGAAGATGTAGATTTTATGAGGAACTTAGTGGGGAATCTTGATATAACGATAAATATGGGGGGTAATGGTTTTGACATCACAAATGGGAGTGATGGCATTTATGGTGGTGTGCCTGTAAAAGGGATAGCATCTGGTTGTGTGTCGCGGATTGGGGATGGTGATGGTTTTTTTAATTGCAAGAGGGAAATCGGATTCTGTGTGGATGGAAAAGAGATGAGTGGGATAAAATCTTTGCTTGGATTTATGGAAAATTGTATGCTTAATAAAATATGTGATCAGCAAGATGGAATGTTTATTTCAGGTCATCTAACGGACCTTTTAAAATACGAGAGTATTCACTTAAAGTTTTATGAGGAGAAAAGAAAGAGGAAAAAGAAAAGAAGGAATTTTTTTTTTTTATATATATTTTTAGTGGGAGTTGAAAAGAAAGTAGACTAGAAAAAAAGGGGAGTGTTGAAATTTATGTATTTTCTAGGTCTGTATTGGAAAAATAAATAGAGTAAGTCAGCAAAGGCAACCTACTTCTCGCTCAACTCTCTCCGGTCCCCATACTTGTTGCAGTCACTGAAGACCAGAGAGAGCTAGAGCCATGGCTGTCTAAAGAGGATAGACTAATTCGTAGTTTGTACCAAAATGGTTATGACGGTTCCAGGATTTGATCCTGGTACCTACATCCTACTCAAACGTTAGCTTTAGCCTATAGCTTAGAGTAAACGATGGCATATGTAGGGTACAATAGGTATTTATACATGGACAAGAAGAGAGTTCTAACAAACTAACAAATAACCAAAAACTGCTCCAAACCAGATTTGAACCATGGTCTGTGGTTATATTTGTAGATGTAAGCCTTAATTAATAAGGCGTTATCGAAACATTACACGTGAGGGGTTCCATAAATACATAAACGTTAACGCAATAACTAATTAATAGCAGACTAACCAAAAGGAGCAATTCCTGCATGTACGCGAATCTGAACCGTGTAAAATATGTTTTGATCAGACGGCCGGCATTATAGCCGCCACGCGAAGTGAGCTTTTGGCGGCATACGGAGATAGCGTCACGCAGTGCCACGTGGCGCCACATTATTTGATACCGGAGAAGATGGGAGGAGGAACCATGGCTTCCGATTTGACAGGTGTCACCTTGTAGACCTTGTCGTACAATGGTCGTACAATAAGTACATCGCCCATTGTACCTTTTTGTACTATATAGTGTTCCTATTGGACTAGGGTTTAGTAGTAGGTAGTCATGAGTAGGCAGACTAAGACTTAGTGATATTTCGGTACCTCTCTCTAAGAGAGCTTGTAACTATAAAGGTCATCTTTGACCAGCCATAACTTAATGCTCGGGTGAGCAAATTCAGTGATTCTTTTTGCTGCCGACTCAGGGGAGACTAAGCTACACAAGGGAGTAGTCGGTCAGAGTCTTTGCGTGGCGGTCAGGGTGGCACTTATTCAGTGGGAAAGTCAAAGTGGGGAATATTGTCCAAATCACATATTCAAGCTTTGCATTCTGTGGTGGAACTGAGCACACAAAAGGTCTTCTTTTCACAGGGGTGAAGGTGTATTGGGGTTCTTATTGTCAAGGGATCATTTATTTGGGTTTATATCAACTTGGAGTTGGCACTATCTAGATTAGCTTCTTTTGGATCTGCGAATTCTGTGGGCAATGGAGCCTATAGAATTTCAGACACCAAAGGCAAGTTCACCACAGTAGTTAGGGAAGAGACGTTCCCTACTCCCGCAACAGCCGCATCTGAGGAGTCACCTCCAGATGCCCCAACTGTTCGACCTCCGGAGGATTGTGGCAGTCAAGACCTAACAATCTAGGACCCTGATCCAGAGGTCCCGATCTGGGTATAGCAAACTTGACCAGGGTAATTAGCAGGGCTCATGAATTGGTAAATGTTTTGGCATCCGGTAAGGCTACGGTAGGGGCCGGACCCGTCACTGTAGACTAGGAAGCAGCAGAGGCTGAAAGAAAAAAAATCGTTGGAACAAGAGTTGAACCTTATTCGGGAAGCGTGGTGTAGGTCTAGTGGGCTTCTCAGCGAGCAAATACTCACTTCTCCTATGACAAGATCGTACCCTAGAACACTTATTCAAGGAACCACTCCTATCTAGGAGACGCAACTAGGGCTTCCTCTCTCAAAGACTAACCGAGATACTCCTCTTCCGTGGGAACGGGGGGAAATTACACGACCTAATGGGAAGAGTTTGGGTGCAGATTCTCGTCCTAAATTTGTTGCTTCTCCTTGGTACGCTCCCACCTTTGTCACGATAGAGGCCTCATCTGTTGCAAAAGCGTTGGTGGAATTCCAACCGGACGAGAGGATTCACATTTCATTGAGACCGACCACTCCTCCATCACCTCTTTCTTCCCAGCCAACGAGGCCTTCGGCCGACCTAAAAGAAATCATTGTCGCCTCATCTGGGTTAGCTGCGCAAACTCTTGCTGTTTTCGCCTTTCTTCAAACCATCATCGCAACCTATTCACCTTCTTATCGCCGATCGCCCTCATCCAGCTACTGAAACCCACCTTCATCCTGATTGAACGCACTGCTCGTGGACTTACATCGTATCCGAGGCAAAGGCCTCCATCTTTTCGTTTATCTTCATCACTCCGAGGGACTCATTTGAACAGTCCCAAATTGAATCTTCCACCTCTCAAAACCGGTCGTCGTTCTAGGACACCACTTGAACCCAGGAGGATCGCAATAAGGCCAGTTGGAACCACTAACCCTCTAAATATATATTCAACAACAAAAACTTCCTCATTGGGGGGAGGATCCCCCTCTCTCAGGGCAATCTCTTCTACTGGAGGTGGAAGCGGTTCAGATCTCGAAGAGGAGGATCCATGGTCATTTCACCGGCTCAATTTGTTAGTTCCTACAAGCCTTCCTCGGACCAGTTCACCAACCTTGCGGAGGAGGAGAAAGAAATTAGGGACGTAAGGATTTTTACAGGGGCCAGTTCACGGATTGTATTCTCCGATTTTGAACAGTTGTGGGAATCTTTCACACAATCCAATATAAAAAAGTATAGAGGAGGAGAAATCCTTGATGACTTCAAGACTACACTTTTCCCGATGATGGTCAACTACCTCTTCGGGGGGGCTTTGGTGGACTTGAAAGAGGTAGAAACCATTCTAATGGCGCGAAACATCAAGATTTCAAACCCAATTCTTGACGCAACTGTCTTCCAAGCGGAAGCAGATCTGGCTTCGGCTGTAGTGACTCCAATCACACCTACATTCACAGAAGACGTAAAATTACAAGCACAGGGGCTAGCTTTTGTCAATCAATTGCATGCTATCCAGGTTGCTCGGGCTATTGCTACGATGGTCGCAAACCCTACACCGTGCACCACTCTTTTGAACATCTAGAGGCTCCTCTTCACCGAGAGGAATGAATATGCTATCAAGGAATTTACGAATACCATTGTCTCCAAAGTGAGACACCACAAACACTTTTTAACACACTGTTAAGCCTTTGTCAAAAGACCAAACTTTCGGCTATGGATACCAAATATTTCATCGCAGTCCAGAATTCTTTCAAGCCCATGGGGCATACTACACTCGACAATATGATTGCATTCCAAGCAATCTAGGATATCATTCCATCTGCTAAAGAAATTTTGCTGATCACCATGAAACTCATCGACCACTTGGTTCAAAGTGAAACCAGAGAAAAGGCGGTAATATGCAAAGGCAGGGGAAGTTTTGCAGGGATTGTCGGAGAAATGCATTCTGACAATGAGGAAGCAGTGGAACTTCTAGCTTTGCGGAAGCTAAAGGGGAAGCAGGAGATTGATAGCGGATCATAACCAACTATGGAGGCCGACGACCGAGTCTTCCTGTACAATTGATTGAACTGTCAGCAAAACTGGTCATAGGTGGAAGGGCTGCCCACAAAATCTCAAACCTGAACTTGCCCTAAAGAAAAAGGAATGGGAAAATGAGAGAGCTAAAGGGCAAAGAAACACCTGAAATGGAAAGAAGGAGGAGGATCAGAAGATAAAACATAGTAACCAAGGACAATTACCGTCCAACTCCCCTGTCCAAATTTGCCAAAATGTCACAAGCTCAGTTTAGACAAATCAAACTCCCAAAATTTGATGATGCGCAAATATCCAATGAGTTAAAGAGAAAATACACCAGTGAGGGCTCCAAGTGTGAGGCTTGCGGCTTCATGGGATATAAGTAGGTTTAATGTTTCCGAAAGAATGGGGTCCCAAAGGAGATGATGTAGTACGGTTTGTTTCGCTGCAGAGGAAAAACTATCGTTAATCCTCTCTCCCTCCTGCTCCTTTACCTTTAAGGGGGTCGCACAATGGAAGAGCTAGAAGGAGCACCAGCAAGTCAAGCAAGACTCACACCAGAGAATACCATCCAGCAACAAAGCAAGCAAATGGTCGCGATGGCTACAGAATTAGCCGCCCTGCGTTTAGAATCTTCCTCTCAGACTCTTGCTTCGACGGCCCCTCAAAAACTCCAATGTAGGAAACACTGGTTACTACAAAAGCTAGCAGAGCTTAAAAAAGAATCCATAGCGGTTGGTGATCATGACGATGTTATGGGGTGGGATATGGAACCTCCTAAGGCTCACCATGCTCGTACCTTTGTGTCAAGAGCTTGAAATGTAGGCGTGGGAGACAGTCGCAAACAACTTTGCAACTCAACATTGGAGCAAAGAAAGGACAAGCAGAAACTAGACCAAGTGGACTATAACAGAAAGGTCACGCGACCACTGTCTTTCTCTCCCCTGTCGGTGATTCTGAACAACGGCATCGATCTTGGATTCAAACCCACCAATCTGCCTCCCCCTACCGTGAAGAAATTGCCTCCCGAATTCAAAGATTACAAAACCAATAAAAAAAGGGAGAAGGAAAAATAGGTAAAAGAGAACAACAAACAGAGCAACCAAGATTAGTTCGACGGGTATATGGTAGAACACCCGAAGGATAACACACCAGAAATGCTTCTCGCAGAGGAACCAGACAATGAAAGTGAGGAAGTAGGGGGGGGGAGCCAGAGAAACTGGTCGAACCAGGCTCCCCCATTTCATCACCAAAAACTCAACTTCCTTCCTCTAAACCAGCAGTTATGCTAGTAAGGCACCTCATGCACTACGCCCTCACCCATGTGAAAACACTAGCCTTGTCCGTAACCTGCCTGAAGAAATCCTCATTGAGGCACGGAAATTCACTCGGGAGGGGAGAAAAGAAACTTGGCAGACCAATCAACGTCAGTTTCATTCTCCGCAGACCCAAATACCTCTATGATGGATATGGATTATAAGACGTTATCCGTGGCGCTTATCCTGAATCAGACACGAAATTTCAAAATCAACGGATACGGAAGATACTACGATGCAGGTGTTGACAGCGGAGCACTCCCAAATTTAATAATGACTTCGGCTTTGCAGCAAATGCATGAGGAACTTTAGCCGGAAATCTGCCCCAACAACATATGCCAGAGCAGAGTTAGCAGTGTGAACCAACCGGTCCACGGGATGATGAATGCTATGCTAATCGAGTTCTTCGATGACACGGGTCAGCGAGTCCAAATCCAACTTCCCTTCTAGGTGGTGGAAGGTAAGCAGTTTGAAATTTTGTTGGGGATGGCCACTTGGAAAAGGTTGAATATGGATTTAAGTGTGTGTATAGAGCAGCTTACAGTTCAGAACCTTAAGGATCCGGAGGGGACCAAAGTGGCGGTACCCTTAGATTTATGGAATCGAGGGAAAACCAATGCTTCCGTTTTCGGATGTTATCTTGTTTATACCACCCACACTCCATGATAACTCCTCGTCAGCGCCACAAACATCGCCATGGTAACATAGCAATTCCTTATTTCGAAGCGGAGGGAAGAGGGATACTAAAGCATATTATCACAGGTATCCACACATTGGCGGGAAGTGGACTAGTCTTTCTCTGCTACTTTTGCCAAGGATAAGACTTCCAAGCCTCGGTCATAATCTTTGGAGGATCTGCACGAAAGCCAAAAATTTAATCGACAAGTGGTGTCATTATCAGTTCCATATTCCGGAATCCGGATACAATCACTTTTCTCTAGAATCAGCTTGAACCTAGAAGCTGTTTCAAAGGCAAGATATAAGGTGGAGTCTTATGTAGCCGTGGAAATGTCAGTCGAAGCTTGGGCTCTCAGTGAACACTGACTACAACAACTTCACCAAATTTATCCCCAACAACTTCCCGTATTCGCAATCTGCATAGCTCACTGAGGTCTTCCCCAAAATGTTGACAACATCATGGGACTGTATTTAACCATGCTGGAACGAGTAGATTTGGTAGAAACAAGATGGTGGTGTCAAGAATACTCTCTAGCAAGGAAAGGTGAGGCACATCAAGACAGCGGAAATCAAAAATTCTTTCAGATGATTCTATGAATTTTCGGCTGCAGAAGCTTCAAGACACACCAGTGGGGTACGTCTTGGAGAACGTCTATCCGGGAGATGATAAAAGAAAACAGGTCGCTAATAGCTGGAATCAAGTTAAGGAGGTTCTAGGGGCTCAACTTGTTTTCGATGCAGCGTAAGTGGGATCAAGGGCTCACAGAGTTACGGCTTATTGGACTAATCTAATCCCTTCTCGAGTCCTCCACCAACTCTTACAAAACCACGAAACAGATCCCCAGATAACTCTGCAACAAATATTTGGACTAGGGCGGATGGCCACTCCAGTGACAAAGGATGATCTTCCTTCATTCTTATAGTGCAACAAACTAGAGGCCCCACCGCAAGCCCTGCCAACCCTAGTTTCCTTCCCCAATAGTCATGCATTTCGAAAGGGAGAGGCAAGAATGCTATTCAATAGCAAGGCAGGAGCTTGGACAATACCGACGGTCGAGGAACAAGAATAGGCAAAGGGATTCCAACCTGCAACAACAGCAGCACCAAGTATTTTAGACTCCAGAGGTGTAGACTACCCGGACGGGCATGGATCGAATGCGGTCACATGGGTGTTAATCATTCTCTTGCCTTTTCTAGTCTATAGTCTCCTCAGTCAGGGATAGTTACCTTGGCTCCAAAGTTGTTAGCAGTGCGGGCAACTTGTAGCTTGAGGGGAGAGTGGCAGGAGAAATACATTTTCCATTCCCAACAACGGGGTTTGTGGGTGGGATGGAGATGGAAGTTTGGCGTCGCGGTGGATGCCGTGGAGCCCCGAAAGCTTTGAACGATGGAAAAGGAAGATAATTGGACCAAAAGCTCTGACCTCAGCTAAGCCCGGCCCTCAAAAGAGGAGAACAAAAATGTTCTCATGAAACCGACGTTGGCATTTACAAAGGTACACCCTTCCATATCGCTTTGATACAGGAGACGGCGACTATTTGGTAGAAGCAGTATCCCTTCAGCTTCAAGGAAAAAAAAAAATTCACGGCTAAGGTACAAATCCTAGTGGAAGCAGGATTGGTGCAAGAAAGTACAAGACACTATAGGTTTCCATTCCCAACCGTTCTCCCACCCAAGTGTAGAAACTAATGGTTTTATTAGTATTTTCTAGGTATGAAAAGAAATATAGAAGTCGAGGCAGTCTATCTCTAACTTCTCTCTCCAAACTCTCAAACTTGTCGCAGTCACTGAGAAGTTGGGGAGGAAGCTAGAGCCATGGCTACCTTGGCTATCCTGAGGTTTACGGGAATTTAATATTAGGGTTTATTTATTTAATTAAAAGTTATGCGCCGGCGACAGGATTTGATCCCTGTACCTACCGGCCGGCAGACAGGAAGTTGTCGGTAGCCTTAGCCGTTAGGTCTAGCAGTAGTGTTACGTACTATATAGTTTGATAATTAATTATATGACTATTTGTACGATAATTCATTTAACTATAACACATTACGGGATACATAGATCCAGTAATACATAGAGTACGGATTACGGTATGGACTCAAAATCAATACCGCGCATTTGTTTCATAAGTGAAACAAATATCGCGCATGTATTTATTACGGCTACGATTAAATCCGAATTTAATCGGACGGCCGGGATTAGCGCCGAGATCGCGGAGGAAGATTTCGGCGGTTTGTGGCCATCGCCACATCGGATGACGCGTGGCGAAATTTCGTTGGATCGAGGAATCTCCAGAGATTATGGTACCGAATCCAGATATGACATGTGTCGACATTTAGGCCATGTCGTACACTGTCCGTACCTAAAGTACATCGGCAGCTGTACTTTTGCGTACGGAACTCAATTCTGATTGGTTCCGTACATCAGTAGATAGAGTCTGTGAGAGAGATAGGACTTAGAAAAATTTAGAAGATAGGACCCTCTCTCCCAGAGAGCTTCTGTATAAAAGGTCAACTTTGACCCTCCATAACTTACTGCTCAGGGGAGCAAATTCAGAGATTCTTTTTGCTATCAACTCAGGGAAGTCTTGCCTTCACAGGAGTGCAGGTGGTCAAGGTTTTTGTCTGCCAGGGTGGCAGTTATTTTTGTTGGAACACAAAGGGGTCAGGATTATCCTAAAGGCTTCTTGGAAGCTGTCTACTCTGAGGACTTATGGAGGTCTCAGAGTTTCAGGTTATGGGCTCACCCTCTAGGGTATCAATGTTTAATGGAACTGGCTTCATATACTGGGAAAGTATGATGATAGGAGCTCTATGCGAAAAAAGGTTTTGGGGGATAGTGAGTGGACGGTTGGGGCGTCCATCAAGTCTTGGAATTCCTCCAGGGTTTGGAGGAACCAGATTCACCAATAAAGAGGACCCACCTTCAACGGAGGAAACAAAAGAAGGAGAGGTGGTGGACAAAGGAAAGGAGAAGGAGACGACCACACCAATAGCAACTGGTTCGACATTCATGTCACCTATTCCGAGGAATGAGGAGAATGATACTGAAACCTGGGACTTCAACAATATGGCGGCAAAGCACTTCATCCTACGCCATCTCACTCAAGGACTTGCATGTCCTCATTTGCAGGTAGAAAGAGCATCCGATCTTTGGATGGCTCTCATAGAGATGTACCGAAGTGGTACGATTCAGCAACAACAGTTGGCTGATCTGAAAGTTAAGGAGTATGTATAAAAAGGGGGAAATATGTTGGATTTTTGCAATGAGCTTGCTACACTCTTCATGGAGCTACAGAGTGCGGGAAAAGATTTTAGTGAAAAAGCAAAGGTTAACTGTTTACTAATGAAGTTACCTGATGAGTTCGTGAACATAGTTTACCGTGTGCAGGACTTGCCTGACTCAAGGTGGATATGGAACTCAGTGGTAGGGATGATTCTCGTTCAAGAGAATACAATTGAAATCCAAAGGGGAGGAAAGAGTGGCCAAGCCTTGGCAACAGCGACTGATTAGAGGAACAAGGATTCCCGAAAACCGGTCGGAAACTATGGGGGTAGGGAGCAGAAAAAACAGGCCGATGAGATCGAACCAAGGGCTCCCAAAGGTCTATGTCACTTTTGTAAGAAACCGGGGCACTATATGGCAGAGTGCACTAAGCTAAACGAGCTTCGGTTAAAGGAGGGGCAGACCGGTGGTACCCCGAGAGGAAAGAAAATGGCCCTTGTGACACAAGTACTTGAGGCTGAATACGAGGACGAAGACGATGAGCTCCTTTTAGATGAGGAGTTGGAGGCGAAAAATGAGGTCGAAATTCCACGAAGGCAGAAATGTGCTTACGGTGGATTGAAAGGTGAAGCAGGCTGGATTGTAGATTCAGGTGCCTCCATGCACATGTGTAACGATAGACACCTGTTCACTAAGATAAGAAAGATTCCCACCGTAGAGATAGAATACGGGGATGGGAGGATAGTCACCACTACTCTTGTAGGATCGGTAGATCTAAAAGTGTTAGTAGAAGGAAAGTCATCCATATTAACATTCTCCGATGTATTGTTTATTTCGGAGCTAAACAAAAATCTTATCTCTACATCAGTATTAGATGATAAGGGTTTTTTTACTAGCACTAGGGAAGGAGTCTTTACTGCTAGTTTTGAGGATGATGTCTATTTCATTGCTGAGAAAGGTAGCCATCGGATGTTTAGGCTGATCTTAAGTAATGAAAAGAAGAAACTTTATTATGCTGGTGTTCATGATATTATGATGTGGCATAAGAGGCTTGGGCATGTGAATCTAGATAAGTTAAGAGAGATGAAAAAGATGGGAGTGGTGGAAGGGATTCAATTCAGTGAGAGTGATGATATAAGTGACTGTAGTGGATGTGCTCAAGGTAAAGCACACAGATTACCCTTTCCTAAGTCAACCACCTACAAGGGAGAAAAAATCCTAGATCTAGTACACACAGATATTTGGGGACCGGCTAAAGTGCCCTCACCGGGGGGGAAGAGATTTATGATGACTATAACTGATGATTGGTCTCGGTATTCCCGGGTATATTTTTTGAAAAACAAATCCGAAGCTGAGGATTGTTTTAGACAATATAAAGCATGGAGCGAAAAACTCCATGAAACTCCAATCAAGAGAGTAAGGAGTGACAATGGTGGAGAGTATACTTCTAACCAGTTTGAGGATTTTCTGAGGGAAGATGGGGTTCAACACCAAAAGACAATTCCAGAAAATCCGGAACAGAATGGGGTAGCTGAAAGGTTAAATAGAACACTAAGTGATAGTGCTAGAAGTATGTTGTCAGATAAAAAGATAGGAAAAAGGTTTTGGGCAGAAGCAATGAACTGTGCTAATTACCTCAAGAATAGAGTTCTTACTTTAGCTATAAAAGATCAAACACCTTATGAGAGATGGACAGGCCGGAAACCAGACATATCTCACTTAAAGGTTTTCGGCAGTCAAGTTTTCAGTCTAGATACTGATCGGTCCAATTGGAAGCTAGATCCTAAAGGAAAACCGGGATACTTATTAGGATATGATGAAGATGTTAAAGGATATAGAGTTTATGATCTAAAAAGGGAAGATATAATCTTAGTAAAGCATCTAGTAGTTATGGATGAAGGAAAGTCTGTAGATCCCTTCAAATATACGAAGTCAGTAAAAATCAGATTTGAGTCAGAAAATTCCGATGACTTTGAGCTTCCTAACTATCCAGGTTTTAGAGAAGATGACATTCTTGCAGGAACAAATCAGACCGAAAAGGACTCGGCTGTGGAAACTCCAGTGACAACTCTACTCGAAGCGGAAGACGTGGTGGAAATTGATTCGGAATCAAGGGATAGGGGAGAAGTCGAGTTTGTTCGAAAGAATCCACGAGAACCATCTATTCCGGCCTCAGATTTTGAGGGGGGGAGGAGAAGTAGCAAAAGATTGCAAGAAAAACAGGTTAATAACAAGGTAACTAAACTATCTCATCAAGATGAACCTCAAACTTATGGAGAGGCGATGCACCCGCTCGTCTCAGCGGAGGAGAAGGCGGTTTGCATGCCGAAGACGCAAATCCAGGGGTCATTTCACCTGTTCAATTTGTCAGTCCCACCCGCCCTTCGTCGCCCCAATTCACTAACCTCGCGGAGGAGGAGAAAATGGGTGACGTAAGGATTTTCATAGGGGAAAATTGGGGGATCGTTTTCTCATATTTAGAACTGTTGTGGAAATCTTTCACACAATCCGAGATAAACAAGTATAGGGGGGGAGCAATCCCATATGACTACGAAACTACCCTCTTCCCAATGTTGGTCAATTATCTTGCTGGGGGCGCTTTAGCAGATTACAAAGAGCGATAACCTCTCTTGATAACTCCCAGCAACAAGATTTCAAACCCGATTCTCTATGCGCCAGTATTGCAAGCATAAGCCGACTTCCCTGCAGCAGCAACCGCTTCGTTAACGCCGCCTTCAGAGATGACATGAAACTGCAGGCCCAAAGTCAAGCCTATGTCAACGAGCTGTAGGCCATCGAAGCCGCCAAAGCCGTCACCCAAATAATTGCAGACCCCACACCTTGTAATTCTCTTTTGAACATCTAAAGACTCCTTTACACAGAAAAGGATGAATTGGCTATCAAGGAATTCACAGAATTCTGATGTCTCAAGAGTGAAACCCCCCATATTTTGTTCAACAAAATGTCAAGCCTTTGCCAAAAGACAAAACTATCGACCATCGATCTCCCAGCTATGGCAACCAAATACTTTATCGCGGTCAGGAATTCGTTCGGGCCCACAAGGCAGATTGCCCTTGACAATTGGATCACATGTTAGGCCATCCAAGACATCAATCCTTCCGCTAAAGACATCTCGGATGCCGCAATGAAGCTCTACGACCACTTCGTTCATAGTGAGGCCCGAGAGAAGGTGGTAACAGGCAAAACAAGGGGAAGCTTTGCAAGATTTGTTGGAGAAATGCCTCTTGACATTGAGGAATCGGCAAAACTTCTATCGTTGCGGGAGCTTATGGGGAAACAGGTGGTGGATAGCGGATTTGAACCCTCCATGGGACCGATGACCGCGTCTTCGTATACAACTGTTTGAATTGTCAACAAACAGGTCATGGATGGAAACGCTGCCCTGAAAGCTCAAACCAAAATTTTCCCTTAAGCACAAAGAATGGGAAAAAGAGAGAGCTGAAAGGAGCAATAAGCAGCAGGAAAGGAAACAAGGAGGGGGATCGGAAGACAAAACAACGTTGAACAAAGACAATTACCATCCCACTCGCCGGTCTAAAACTGCAAAAATGTCACAAGCCCAATTGCGACTAATCAAACTTCCAAAAATTCAATGATGCGTAAATCTCCAATGAATTAAGGGGCAAATACACCACCGAGGGCTCCAAATGTGAGGCTTCTAATTTCATGGGTCACAAGGAGGGGCAGTGTTTCCAAAGGAATGGGGTCTTAAAGGAGATGATGCAATATGTATTGTTTATCGACGAAGGTGAAACTGCCGTAAACCCTCTCCCTCTCCAGCTTCTTTACCTTTAGGGACGTCGCACCACATAAGAACCGGAACGACAGAAACTAGGTCAAGCAAGGCTCATCCCGGAGATTATCATCTAAGAGCAAAGTGAACAACAGGCCGTAATGGCTACAGAATTCTTTGCCCTGCGTTCGGGTTCTCCCTTGAGGACTCCTGCTCTAACAGCAAATCTGAAACTCCACCGGAGAAAAAAAAAACTACTACAAAATGTGGCGGAGCTTGAACAAGAATCCTAGCAGGTAGAGACGATGACGATGTGATGGGGTGGGATATGGAACCTCTTAAAGCACATCACGCACAAACTTTCCTTTCCGGAGCATGGAATGTCGGCGTGGGAGACAGTCTCAAGCAACTACGTAACTCAACATCGGAGCAGTGGAGAGACAAGCAAAGACTGGCTTAAGGAGATCACAACACGAAGGCCACTGGACCTTTGTCATTCACCCCCATGGCATTTATTCTAAACGGTCAAACAGGTCTCGGAATCAAACCCACAAATCGGCCTCCCCCAACTGTAAAGAAATTACCTCCCGAATTCGAGAATTACAAAGCATATAAGCAAAGGGAGATGGAAAAATAGGTGGAAGAGGAGGTAAAACGAAAAAACCAAGACTGGTTTGAACGATATTTGGCGGAATGCCCGAACAACAACACACCAGAAACGGCCCCTAAATTGGAATCCTACAAGGAAAGGAAGGAAACAGAGGGGGGAGAGTAGGAAAAACCAGAGGAACGAGGTTCCCCCATTTCGTCGCCAAAAACTCAACCTCTTTCCTCAAAACCTGCAGTGATGTTGGTAAGGCATCTCATGCCCCACGCCCTCACTCACGTGAAAACACTAACTTCTTCCCATAACCTGCCGAAAGAAATTCTCATACATGCCTTTGGAGAAGAGATTCAATTAGGAGGGGAGAAAAGAGACCGGGCAGATCAGCCCAGGTAAGTCTTTTGGTCAGCAGATCCAAAGACTCTTATGCTGGATAAGGATTATAAGACATTATCTGTGGCTCACATCCTCAACTGGACGGGAAATTTTAAACTTAGCGGATACGGCGGATACCAAGATGCAGTGGTCTGCACCGGAGAACTTCCAAACCTAATTTCAACTTCGGCTCTGCTTTAAATGCCCGAGGAACTTGGAGCAAAAATCTCCCCCAGTAACATCTACATGAGCAGAGTGAGCAGTGGGAACCAACTAGTTCACAGAATTATCAAAGCCATGTTAATTGAAATCTCGGTTGACGCGGGTCAAAAGGTCTGAATTCAACTTCCGTTCTTGGTGGTGGAAGGTAAGCAGTTTGAGATTTTATTGGGAATGGCCACCTGGACAAGGGTGAATATGGGATTAACTGTGTGGAATGAGCAGTTTACTGTTCATGATCCTGAGGATCCCGAAGGAGTCAAGGTGGTGGTTCCTCTGGATCTATGGAATATGGGGAAAGATAATGCTTTCGTCGCAGGATGTTATCCCGTCTATGCTACTCACACACCCACGGAACTGCTCGCCAGCGCCACCGATATCGCAGACATAATATAGCATTTCCCTATTTCGAAGCGATGGGAAGAAGGATACCAGAACAGATTATTACAAATAACAAAACTTCGGTGGGAAGTGGACAAATCCTTGACAGTTGTTTTTGTGAAGGAAAAAGAACTGCGGTTGGAACCTTCAGAAGTTTCGACCGAAAATCAAAAATTTAATCGACAAGTGGTGTCATTATCTATCCTAGATTCTGGACTCCGAATATTGTCCTTATTTTTTGGAATTAGCTCGGACCTCGAAGCTGTCTTGAAGGCTGGGCATAAAGTGGAGTCATATGTGGCCATGGAAATTTCACCGGATGCTCGAGCTGTCAGTGAATACCGACTCCAACAACTCCACCAATTGTATCCCCAACAACTTCCGATATCGGCCATCTGCAGATCGCACCAAAGTGTCCCGTAAAATATAGACAATATCCTTAAGCCACATCTCGCTTTGCTGGAACGGGTAGATTTGGTGATTGCAAGATGGCCATGTCAAGGATACTCTCTAGCCGGGAAAGGCGAGGGACATCAGGATAGCAGAAGTCGAACCTTCTTCCAGATGATCAAATTACTTTCCTGGCTGCAGCAATCCCAAGACCAACCAGTGGGGTACGTTTCGAAGAATGTCCACCCAGGAGATGATACGAGAAAACAAGTCGCAAATAGCTGGAATAAAGTCAAACAGATTCTAGGAGCTCCACTTGTTTTCGATGCGGCTCAACTGGGATCCAGGGCTCACAGAGTTCGGGCGTTATGTACCAATTTGATACTTCTGTCAGTCCTGAACAAGCTCTTACAGAACCACAAAACAGATCCCCAGAATACCTTGCAACAAATTTTAGGGACAGGGCTGACGGCGACTCCCGTAATTAAGGTTGATCGTCCCCCGTTCTTCCAGTGCAACCAACCACGAGCACCTCGACGAGCACTGCCAACATTGGTTTTCTTCCCTAATAGCCATGCGTATCGAAAGGGAGCGGCAGGAATGATATTTGACAGCAAACGTGGAGTTTAGACAACGCCAACAGTGGAAGAACGAGAACAAGCCATGGGATTCCAACCAGCTAGTACAGCGGCACCAGGTATATCAGACCTCCAGAGGTGCAGCCTACTCGGACAAAGCATGGATCTCAATGCAATAACATGGGTGATAAAACATTCTCTGGCCTTCTCTAGCCTTCAGTCGCCGCAATCAACGGATTGTTACCTTCAAGCTCCAAAGTTGTTAGCGGTGCAGGCCCACTTGCAGCTTGAGGGGGGGAGGGAGGTAAGAAAACAATTTTTATCATCAAAATTTTCCAGTCCCAAAATTTTACCGAAATTAAGGGATTCCTCAGTGGGGGGAAGCGGAGGCTCGGAGAGAGACAGCTTAGCGGAAGCTGTTAGCAGCAGCATCCTAACGGGAGGAGCTGAGGTAAACCCGCTGGTAGAAATGGAATTCGATATCTCCCGCTGGGGTAGACCCCCAGAGGCCTGGGCAGCGGTGGAACCCGGGAAGATGGATTGGACCTTAGGGGAGTAGTTGAACCCTCAACAAAAGGCCCAGCTCTCCGACCTGTTGGAAAAGAATAAACAAGTGTTCTCTTGGTCAGATACCGACGTAGGCATCTACAAAGGAACCCCTTTTCGAATTGATTTAATAGACGGGACGGCTACTGTTTGGCAGAAGCAGTACCCTCTCAGTTTCAAGGAAAAGGAGTTCATCACGGCAAAGGTACAAACTCTGGTGGAAGCAGGATTGGTTCAAGAAAGTACCGGACTCCATGGATTTGCGTCTCCAACCGTTCTTCCACCCAAGAAGGACTCATCTGGGAAAACGGTAGACTTTCGGATGTGTGGAGATTACCGGATGCTTAACACGGCCACTGTATCTGACCGATACCCAATGCTACCTCGGAAGAGATTTTTGACTCGCTGGCCGAGGCCACCATTTACTCCAGACTAGACATGAAGAATGGGTTCCACCAGATTGCGATGGAGCCAAAGCACCGAGAAAGGACAACTTTTTGGGCAGGGTCCAAGTTGTATGAATGGCTCTACATGCCTTTCGGGCAGAAGAATGCACCAACGAAATTCCAACGGGACATGGACAAGGCACTCCGAGGAATCAACTGTGTACGGTGCTATATTGACGATGTGATTATCTTCTTAAAGACCTTAGATGAACACTTGGAGTACATACAGATTGTCATCCGTGGCCTCCAAGCAGCTCGCTTGAAATGTGACATGGGTAAGGAAATTTTTGGGGTGCAGAACATTATTTACCGGGGACATGAAGTTAATCCCGGGACAGTGGGTCCTCATATGGTAAAGGTTGCAACCCTTGATGCCCTTCCTCCTCCGCAAGACGTTTCGGCACCCCGCATGTTTTTAGGCCTAGCCAACTACCATTTGAGATTCATCCCCAAGTTTAGCACTCATGCCTAGCCATTGAGCCTGTTATTGCGGAAGGACCAAGAGTGGCAGTGGGTAGAAGTACAACAAATTTCATTCCAGTTTCTAAAGGATTCCCTTAAACAACACACTGTGGTCTTCATGCCCAATCATTAGAGAGCTTTGTATTAAAATTGATGGTCCTACACCGGAAGGAGTTCAAGGCAATTGCAGATAGATTCTTGCAAAGAGTGTTGGTTTTTGGAAACCTTTAGTCCTCTCTGTATCACATTGTTATTCTGCCATGCTGCGGTGGTTACATCAGAGCCATAGCAGCGTGTGCGATAAATATATTATGTTGCCATGTTGCGCTGGTCACATCGCAGTCATAACAACTTGCGTACTATGTGCTAAGTTTATTGACACGTACGGAATTAGACTTCATGAAACACGAAGACACATAGACGAAAGTACGGTCTGCTTAAAGGGAAATGGACGGCAGATCGCGAAGCGATCCGATGTTAGATAATCGACGTGGTTGGAAATGTATGTCGCACGTACGAAACGAAATGCAACGGGCGACATTTTATGAATCGGACGCCGCCTGAGCTACGGATTTCGGCGCCGTCAGTTTGGTCATTTTGGTGAGGGACGCGAAATCGCGTCCATCACACGATATTTATTTTGCACGGTTCAAATTCGCTTGACGGAATTCATAAGACTTGTAAATATTTAACAATGTTTTGTTTTGTGTATTAATGATTAATGTAGATTTCGGGTACACTCACATTAATAAAGGTAGTTGATTGACTACGTACGGCTGGTATGCCTCCGTACAGCTAGTAGTAAGCTGTAGTGTATATTTGTAGGACTTAATCATTTTGAGACTTAAGAACCGTTAGATGAAAATCTGTTTTAAGTCATTTATGGTATTTTCATCTGAAAATTGCTCTCAATTTTATCGGCATATTTTTTTGCAATTTAGCATGTGTGTTCCTCCTTGTGTTGAGAATATTGTGGCAAATTTGCAGACCTATTGTGTGTCTGATTTGCTTGGGGCTTCATTGTGAAGTTGGTCAGATTTATCAAAGTTCTGGCAAGCTGTTTTCTGCAAATTTGACTGAGTGTTGTGATTATTCGGTTTGGTATTATTATATGAAATTTGGTGGGAATACTTAGTGGCCTAGGATCTATCTGGTTGAGCAGTTTTAGCTTGGTTAGGATATTCGGTAGAATTCTGAGTGGAGTCAAAGGAGGCCATTTTGGGGTAGTTAGTGGTGCTTCCGAGGGTACATTCATGGCTGACAAGGCCAAAAACCTACAAAGAGTGTTGTCCCAATTTGGGGCACCAGCCAAAGTTCTAACTGACCAAGGTTCCGAATTTGCAGGGGAATTCCCCAACTTGTTGGAATTGTGACTTATCGACCAAAGATTGACAAGACGAGACCACCCGCATGCCGACGGTTTTGCAAAAGGTTTGGCAAAAAGGTGCTTACATATAGTGAAACGGTCACAACGAAAATATGTTGTTGAAGAGGATTTAGGAGAGTGGGACAAAAGGGTGCCTTAGATTGCCATAGGGTACACATTCAGTCGAAAAGCTTCCCTCTATACCTATAGTCATTACTCTATCTTGTTCGGACGACCTCCCATCTTACCTACCGCTACCTCATCCTAAGAAATGGTCCTTGCGGAAATGGATAACGAAGGAACACTCGAGATATTGATTGCCGTTAGGGCAAAGGTATTCCACCATGAAGTGCCTCTTTCCATGGGGAACTTACAGGCACCTCAGCGCCAAGATCAACTCTCGTATTTGCAACGCCGGCGCGGGAATTTTATCACATGGCAACG
Organism: Zygnema cylindricum; assembly: GCA_037447655.1. Taxonomy (NCBI): domain Eukaryota; kingdom Viridiplantae; phylum Streptophyta; class Zygnematophyceae; order Zygnematales; family Zygnemataceae; genus Zygnema; species Zygnema cylindricum. Next base: position 437,479 of record JBBHKE010003519.1, on the reverse strand, counting down.
GTACTTTATACCCAAGGATTTCATGTACACGATGCAACAGAAGAAGGAAACTTTAAATATTTCAGCGGGACAGGTGATTTTAAATGTGGTAGAGGTTTCCAATAGGGGTGTTGTGACACTCAAGAGGAAGGATGGTCAAAAAATAAAGGAAAATCAGATCAATGTGGCTCCTTGTCGACTAAAGTGTTTAGAATACGTGACGACTTTCCACCTTACCTATTTTGCCGACCTACTTTCATGTTCTTCGTGTAATTCTGTGATCTCCATTGGTACACAGAATGTTCAGCTTATGTGAAGCCTCTAGGATAGTATATGCACCTTTGACTTTGACAGTGGATAAGTCCCACCCTGGGACGCAAAAACTTTGATTGACTACACATCTGAGTAGCCTGGAATCCCGTAAGTCTGCTGCAAAATAATCAGGATTCACTCACACGAGCATTTTCGTTGTGGCGTTCAAAAGGACGACATATATCTGAATGGCCTCTGGGAGAGAGGACTTTTCAATATTTTTCCAAGACTTGAAAACTCCTAATAACTACTCTAAACCAATCAAAGTGCAGTGCCCTAATTATTGTGCATATAAAGTACAACAGCCGCCGTACTTTATGTACGGATATATTTGGCACCATTCCCGGTCTGCCTCGTGGCAAAATAGGTTAATGACATGCTGTCCGTTTTCTCTTCCAGCATCTTATAGGATGATGCCACGTGTCATTTCCTCCCATTTCGCCGTTCTTCTCCCAGATAGTCGTTCCGACATCCCGTCACTCACGCTTGCCGTAGGTTCTTTTCACGGTGATCAATTGCAGCCGTTCGATTTGACGGCGCGCCAAATACATGTTGAATGCTGAATTAAACTGGTAAAAGTTCCGTGTTGACCGTTGAATTTTGACGGTCAACATTTCGTGTTGACCTCTTAAATTTTCTTCTTGCTTCGCGAGCCGTCGATCGCGACATTTAATTTCGACTGTCGAAATCAAATGTATGTTTCATTTATTTCGTGCGGTACTGCATTTCGTGCGGTACCACACGTTCCATGTTTCGTTTCATTCCGTAAGTCGCTAAAAGGAATATGTCGTTATGTCATCTTTAAATAGTTATGAAACATAACGTATGTATCGATTCATTAAGACCTAACGGATAAGGCGTACGCCTTTTTCCTTACAGCCTTCGTGCGGAGGTTACAGGATCAAACCCTCTATGTGGCAACTACTTTTGCAAGAGCTTTGTCTTCTGTCTATCTTCTCATTTGTCCAAAGCAGCCATGGTTGCTTGTCAATTTTCAGTGACTACAACAAGTATGAGAACTGCAAGACTAAAAAAAAGGGTAGAATACAAAATATCACTTTTCAACACTCCCCTTATTTTCAAGTCTATCTTTTCTTTCAATCCACACTTCTCCCTACAAAATTTTAATTTGGGAGAATGAACCGGCTTAGTCATCATATCTGCTACCATCTCTCCATCTGGTCTATATTCCAAACTAATTGTTTTATTTTCAAACTTCTTTCTAACAAAGCTCAAACAAATATCCATATGCTTTGCTTTAAAGTGATGCTTAGGGTTTGCTGCAATTGTAATCGTTGCTTGATTGTCACAAAATACTTTTTGCACTCTGCTCTTCATATATCCCAATTCTTGAAGCAAAGATTTTACCCACATCAATTCTTTCACAGCCGAACATGAGGCCATATACTCAGCCTCTATGGTGGACTGAGCAATCACCTTTTGTTGCTTATTGCTCCAACAACAAGCTCCATTCCCAACATACAACACATACCCAGAAGTACACCTCCTCATCGGAGCATCCCTATAACTGGCATCACTCCAAGTGGTGATGTCAGTATTATCCCCTCCCAAATGCAACCATTGATCTCTTGTTCCTATCAAGTACCGCATGACCCTTTTGGTCGCTTCCCAATCTTTCTCGTAGGATCATTCAGACTCCTACTTAATACTCCCACGGCTGCAGCTATATCAGGGCGAGTACAATTCATAAAGTATATCAAACTACTGACAACCTCTTTGTATGGAATAGTTTGCATGTACTTGTTTTCCTCAAGTCCTAACTCATTATCTAATATCAAGATTCCCTCTTCTAAGCTCCCCTCATTTCCCTTCTTTAAGTCCATTGGAGTTGTACAACTGTTTGACCTTCGTACGAAGCGCTCGCTCTCTTACCCCCTTCGGCCGGGATGGCTCGGCCTTTTTCCATTTGAAATATTTCTTGTATATTCTCAATTACTTCCTTTTGAGTTAGTCTAATTTTTTTCTTTTCTCTATCTCTCTCGATTTGAATTCCAAAGATGTAATTTGCCTCTCCCAAATCTTTCATTTCAAATTTACTTTTTATATCCTTTTTCAATCTATTAATTTTCTCCAATGATTTACTCAAAACAAGCAAATCATCAACATATATGGCAATGAAAATTATACCTTCCTTGTCCTCAAATAAGTAGATAGAATGATTCGAATTGATTCGAATATATTCCAAACTTGTAAAAAACTCGTCCAACTTTTTGTTCCATTGGCGTGGAGCTTGCTTTAGTCCATAAAGGGACTTTATCAATTTGCACACCTTGCTTTCCTCTCCTTTCTCCACAAATCCTTCCGGTTGTCGCATGAAGATCTCTTCTTCCAATTCTCCGTGTAAGAAAGCGGTTTTGATGTCCATCTGGTGCACTTCCATGTCTTCCGCTGCCGCGAGACTCAGTAGAATCCGAACGGAATGGAATCAAACAACCGGAGCAAAAGTCTCCTCATAATCGATCCCCTCCTTCTGTGTGAACCCCTTTGCCACTAATCTGGCATTGTATCGCTCGATAGTGTTATCTGGGATGAGCTTTAACTTAAATACCCACTTGCATCCTATCGGCTTTCTATCTGGAGGACAATCCACCAACTCCCATGTGTCTCCTTCCATAATGGAAGCCATCTCATCATTAATAGCTGTCACCCATCTATCACCCTCCGGACTATTAACTGCTTCCGAGTAAGTCTGGGGTTCGCTCAAATGTGACGGCTTAGTTACCTTGTTGTTCACTTGTCTCTCTTGAAGTCTCTTACTGCTTCTCCTTCCTCCTTCAAACTTCGGCATTGGGATAGAGGGTAATCTTGGGTTTCTCCGAATGACTTCACCTTCTCCCCAATCCGTGGAATCCATCTCTAAACGTTCATCGTCCATTCGTGGTCTTTCCTCGTTTTCTTCCTCGGTTTAAAGGGGATGTTGTGGCTCCAAGAGAGAGTCACTCTCGGTCAATTTTTCCTCTTCTTCTGCATGGTCAGGCTGAACCGGAGTTCGATTAGAAGAATCTGAATCTAACTCATTTTCGGATTCAATTCTAATCTTCACCGATATGGTGTTCTTAATGGGATCTATGGACTTTCCCTCATCCATAACTACCAAGTGTTTTACTATAATTATGTCTTCTCTTCCGAGATCATAAAATCTATATCCCTTTACATTTTCATCATACCCAAGTAAGTATCCCGCCTTTTCTCTAGCATCTAACTTCCAATCAGATTTTTCTTTGTTTAGAATAAACACTTGACTTCCAAACTCCTTTAAGTGTGAAATATTAGGTTTTCTTCCGGTCCATCTTTCATAAGGTGTTTGGCCTTTTATAGCCGAAGTAAGGACTCTATTTTTGAGATAGTTAGCACAATTCATAGCTTCTGCCCATAAACTTTTCCTTGTCTTTTTATCCGTCAACATACTACGATCACTATCACTTAGAGTCCGATTTAGTCTCTTGGCTACACCGTTTTGTTCTGGATTATTTGGGACAGTCTTTTGGTGTTGAACCCTTTCCTCTTTCAAAAAATCCTCAAACCCATTAGAAGTAAATTCCCCCCCATTATCACTCCTCACTCTTTTTATAAGTGTCGCATGGAGCTTTTCACTACATGCATTATACTCTTTAAAATAAGCCGAAGCCTCAGATTTGTTTTTCAAGAAATATACTCTAGAGTATCTAGACCAATCATCCGTGATAGTAAGCATAAATCTGATCCCTCCAACTGATGGCACTTTGGCCGGTCCCCATATGTCAGTATGAACCAAATCAAAAACCTTTTCACCCTTATATGTTGCGTCCTTTGGAAAAGGCAATCTGTGGGCTTTTCCTTGTGCACACCCACTACAATCATCCAAAGTCTCATTATCCTCAAAGTGTATTCCCTCAACTACACCCATTTTCTTCATTTCTTTTAATCTATCTAGATGCACATGTCCCAATCTTTTATGCCACATCATCAAATCACTTACACCAGCATAGTAAACTCCCGTCTTTCCATTACTCAAATTCAGCCTAAACATTCCTTGGCTACCCTTTTCAGCTGTGAAGTACACTTCATTCTCATAGCTAGCAACAAAGACTCATTTCTTAGTAGTAGTCTCAAATCTTTTATCATCTAAGAATGACGTAGAGATAAGATTTTTGTTCAACTCCGGAATAAAAAGAACATCAAAGAAAGTGATTGTAGATGTCTTTCCATCAACTAGGACCCTCAGATCTACTGATCCCACTAAATTAGTGGTCACTATTCTCCAATCCCGATACTCTATCTCTACAGTAGGGATCTTTCTCATTTTGGTAAACAATGGTTTTTCTCTGCACATATGCATTGAGGCTCATGAATCAATGATCCATCCTTCTTCACTCTTTCCTCCACCAAAAGCACACTTTTGCTTTCTTTGAATCTCATGCTCACCTTTCACCTCCAACTCCTTATTGAAGAGAAGTTCTTTATTATTATCATCGACATATTTTCCACGACTTGTGTCACAGCAAACGCCTTTTTTTCCTTCCGGCTGGTTTTCCAATTGATTCCTCCTTCAATTGCAACTCCGTCAACTTAGTGCACTCCACTATGTAGTTTCCGAGCTTCTTACAGAAATGGCAAAGCCCTTTCGGAGCCCTTGGTCCAGATTCATCATAGTTTCCTCTTCCTCCTCCACCAAAGTTCCCATAGGGTTTCTTGGAATCTTTACCCCCTCAGTCAGTACCTGTAGCCAATGCTTTAACACCCTTTCCTCCCCTACGGATCTCAATTGTGCTTTCCCGAATCAAAATCATCCCCACAACAAAATTCAAAATCCAAAGATGATCTGACAAATCCTCGACCCTGTTAACAATATTCCCCTAATCATCTGGGAGTTTCATTAGCAAAGTGTTCACCTTCTCTTTCTCAGTCTCCCTTTTCCCTGCACTTTCTAACTCCATGAATAACCTTGCCAAATCATTATAAAAATCTAACATCTTTCCCCCTTTGTACACATATGCCTGTACCTTCTGATCTTCCAGCTTCTCTTGCTGAATCGTACTGCTCTTGTAAATGTCGACAAGAGCTTCCGACTACTCGTCTGCCCTCTCCACATGAAGATAAGGAGTAGTCACTCCCTATGTGAGACGCCCGAGAATAAAATGAGTCGCCATGGTATTGTTGAAATCCCAGATTTCAGTATCATTCGCCTCTGTTTTCTAAACAGGTGCTACTAGAGCCGATCCACTAGCCATTGGTGTGATTTTCTCCATCCTTTTCTCCGACATGGTGCTTTCTGCATCATCCTCCACCCCCTCTGCCCCTGCAGATCCTCTAATGAACCGAGATTCTCTAAACCGTGGTGGAACTCCCAATTTAGCGGATGGCCGACGCACACAGCCACTCACAATGCCCCATCGTCGTTTTTCAAACAATGCACACCTCATCATGCTTTCTGATTAAATGAACCCTGTTCCATTAAAAATGGGCACCCTTTAGTATGGGCCCATAACCTATAATTGTGTGACCTCCATTGGTACACAGAATGTTGAGCTTATGTAAAGCCTCTAGGATAGTATATGCACCGTTGACTTTGACAATAGATAAGTCCCACCCTGGGACTGAAAAACTCTGGCTAACAACACCCCTATGTAGATTGGACTCCCTTGAGTGCGTTGCAAAATGAATCACTGAATTTGCTCACCTGAGCATTAAGTTATGGCAGATCAAAGACAACATATTTGTATAGATGGCCTCTGGGAGAGAGGACTTTTCAATATTTTTCTAAGTCTTGAAAACTCCTAATACCTACTCTAAACAAATAAAAGTAAAGTACCTTAATTATTGTGCATACAAAGTACAACAGCCGCCGTACTTTATGTACGGATATATTCGGCACCATTCCCGGTCTGCCACGTGGCAAAATAGCTCAATCACATTTTGTCCCTTTTCACTTCCAGCATCCTATAGGATGATGCCACGTGCCATTTCCTCCCATTTTGCTGTACTTCTCCCAGATAGTCGGCATCCTAACACTCACGCGTGCCGTCCGTTCTTTTCACGGTGATCAATTGCAGCCGTTCGATCGAAGGCGCGCCGAATAAATGTTGACCTTTGAATTTAACCAGTCAAAGTTCCGTGTTGACTGTTGAATTTCAATGGTCAACATTTCGTGTTGACCTCTTAAATTTTCTTCTTGCTTCGCGAGCCGTCGATCGCGACATTAAATTTCGTCCGTCGACATCAAATGTCTGTTTCATTTATTTCGTGCGATACTGCATTTCGTGCGGTACCACACGTTCCATGTTTCGTTTCGTTTTGTAAGTCGCTAAAAAGAATATCTCACCATGACATCTTTAAATAGTTATGAAACATAATGTATGTATCGATTCATCAAGACCTAACGGATAAGGCGTACGCATTTTTCTTTACGGCCTTCGTCATGAGGTTACACGATCAAACCCTCTATGTGGCAAATACTTTTGCATGAGCTTTGTCTTTTTGTCTATCTTCTCATCTGTCTAAGGCAGCCATGGTTTCCTGTCAATTCTCAGTGACTACAACAAGTATATGAACTGCAAGACTAAAAAAAAAGGTAGAATAGAAAATATCACTTTTAGCCTGCCTCAAACCATCTCAGCCGGGCCCTATAATAGTTTGCAATCGATTTGACTACTGTTGTCATCAGGCCTTCCTTCCATCCTTTCGGACTCTCGTCCTTAACCCCTTGCCCTCTGATTTTGCAGGAAATGCGAATGAGGCGGAACAGATTTATTTTTTAGTCTTGATGACTAAGATGGGGGGAAACTGGGATATCTGCCTATCCCTTTCCCTCTGACCTCATGGGGAAAGGGGGAAGGAGAGGGGTTATCTTGTTTTTCTTTTCCCTTCGCTTTCTCCAGCACCCATCTATTCGGCATGTCTCAATCTTCTTTACGTTTCCATTCATGACACCGGAGGGATAGGGGAAGAACGGGACATGACCATTTCCCAGGGAAGCATTCGCATCTGGGATTCTTTGCAGGTCTCCCTTCGACAACTCTCTGGATCCTAGACCCTTCCCCTCTTATCATCCGGCAAGCTCGAGAGCTATCAAGCTCGTGTGCCTTCCCGGCACACCCACATATATCTTAGATTATTGGCACCCCTTTTCCCGTACGGTCATCAACGTACGGATATTGAGGTCTAACAAACCGTACCGAATTCCTCAATTTTTCCCACAGAGCGTGACTCAATTTGGTGTACGCCTAGCGGAGGTTGGACAACTAAGTTATTCGGCTCCCAATATTGGAGTTTCTCCACCGTGAAGCAGTTTCCCACACCTCTAGCACAGTGTACATTGTGGAGTTGCATATAACTTTTCGGATTGCAATCTAGATTTTGCTGTTAGACATCAGTCGGGCTTTAGTTTAGCTCCAACAAGCTTCCGGTTCATTAATTACCGTAGGTCTAGGTTCGGCATTTCAGTGCCACCTATGTACCTTTGATAGATTAGTAGATCCGATTTGGACTATCAATTCCGGATTCGGTCTGAAGTAAAAAATTTTGCCCTGAGTGTGGTACGGCCTTATTTGTCCTATGTTAGTTGTTTAACGGTTTGAGCATAAAATCAAAGGTACGTAGCTTTTACTAATCTGTACTTAAAATGTGAAAAAAAGACACAACTACACCGCGAATCATTATTAATGTCAAAGTCACTAATTTGGGTTCTTAAAATTTTGATTTTTTTCCTCAAATAGGATACATGATTTTAAATTTTCCTTGACGTTAATATTTGTACCGTACAAAATAGCGTTAACAATGAAAGTACAATAATATCTAAAAAGTGTGGTGAAGGGTCAATGTCAAACTGTACATAAATGTACCTTTTCAAGTGAAACATTTACAAAAAATAATTAAATCAAACGCACACACATAGGATCGTGCGCTCAAAAAACGGGATTATTCTGACACGTCAATTAGTCATACATGTACAAATATTTAAACTTCAGGACGACGTACGATTTCTAATGTTAGATTCATTTTTGAATACCACGAAATGACGCTTTAGTAAACTAGGATGTAACTCTAAGACCTCAATAGATGATGTTACTCTGAGACCTTCATAGGTCCTCAGAGTAGGCACCTCACACTAAGCCTCTAGGATAACCCTGACCTCGTTATATTTCAGCCAGAGTAGCTGCCACCCTGGAAGACAAAAAATTAACACCTTTACCCCTGTGAAGGCAAGACTCCCTGAGTCTATAGTAAAAAGAATCTTTGAATTTGCTCCCTTGAGCAGTAAGTTATGGTGGGTCAAAGTTAACCTTTTTTTACAAAAGCCAAGACTCTCTTGAGTCTATAGCAAAAAGAATCTCTGAATTTGCTCCCTTGAGTAGTAAGTTATGGTGGGTCAAAGTTGACCTCTTTGTACAAAAGCTCTCTGGGAGAGAGGGTCCTATCTACCAATTTTTCTAAGTCCTATCTCTCTCTAAAACTCTATCTATTGATGTACGGCACGAATCATATTACTTTGTTGTACACTAAGAAAAACGATATCTGAGTTCTCTCAGAACCGAAAACATTTTTTTCCAATTGAAACTGGGTGGTATTGAATGACGAGTTCCCTCGTTTAAGTTTCTAAGAAAAATGATATCTGAGTCCCTCAGAACGGAAGTGTCCCCATTTCCACAATTAAAAAACAGAAGGTCCCACCGTCGATGAGACCGACTTTATATTGCTCCAGTCC
>JBBHKE010003519.1:329361-428474 GCA_037447655.1 Zygnema cylindricum | reverse complement strand
TGATGGTTTCTTTCTTGGTAATACGAAGGGAAATTCCAGCAAACTTTCTTGTGGAGAACTTTTGTTTTGCTTGTGATTGTGACCCTATTGCCATCTTGGTTTGCATCCGTCCTTTGTGGAAATCGTAGTCCGGTTGGGTGGTTGGCACCGTCTTTCTTTTTTTGGGCGGTTTGGGGACTAGTGTTTGTTGGAAACCAAGAAGGGTCTTGCCGGTTCCGGGTCGCGAAAACCGAGGAGTTAAGGAGGCCCTACCTAGTCCGGGGTTTTCAGGGGGAGATTTCGTCTCCTTTTGGTTGTCCACGTTACGTTTTGGGGGTAGGTTGAGCTCGCTTGCTATTATTCCACATTCTAACTTTATATCTCTATTTTCTAAGGGCAAGGTGATATTGTTAATTCTGAGACAGCATTTTTATATTTCTATTCTTTCATTTTTTTTGTGAGTGGAAGCATAATGGTTCTTTCTTTGGTAGTCCTTTTTGGGGCTCTGGTCGGGTTTCTTCCTTGGTCGATTACCAAAATCTTTTGTACCAGAATAGTGGATTTTGAGAGGATTTTTGTTAGGCTTCCAACAGATAGTCACAAAATCAAGGACCCGGCTCCACCTCTAAGGATTCCCTCCTTTCCCCCGGCCAGGAGGGGAAAGGAGAGGGGGGGGGGAGGGGATATCTTTCGCCCTCCCCAAGCACTCATCCCCACCTTTGCATGCTCACACGAACAAGGCGGGCAGCACTGACCACAAGCATGGTTGTGGGGAGCATTCGCATTCTGGGGAAGGGTGTTTGCAAGACTCGAATGCCAATTACCCGGGCAGTGGGCCCTCCTCTGATGTTTGTGGCACGCTCGACAGTCGGCTCCACCAATCCACATAATCTATGGTTCAAAAGTAAGCGTTTTTATGGTAGGCTTTTGGTAGACGCACAAAACTTGGCACAAAACTCGCGCAGAGTAGGCATTCTGTATGTGTGCGCGTTGTGCACACTCTTATATGAGCGTACGAATTTGACGTATGATCATAGTACAACGCACTCCGCCGGACGAAATTTTTTAGCGAACTGATACGACTTAGGATGACATTCCGCGAGAATGAAAACCCCGAAAAAAAATAAACGCGGACGTAAGTCCTATCGTAAGTTGTGTTTTGGGCTTTTCATGTGATCTTTTTAGATCGCTACTTTGATCAGCGACCGTCCGATCGTCCAAATCTGAAGGTTTAAATAAAAAATACCTCAAAACTCACAAGAACAAAAATATTGTTCGAATGTTTTTCAAAATTTAGACATGACGTTTAATTCTCTATCGATCCATGTGCAACTCAACCCTGTTCCTATTTTAGTTCATTTTGCGGCCAATACAATATGGGTCTTAAGGGCATATTGTATGTTTTGCGTACAATAGGCATATTGTATGGGCGTACGGTCCATAGTTCTAAAGTAGGCGTTTTTATCGTAGGCCTTTGGTAGGCGTACAAAACTTGGCACAAAACTCGCGTAGAGTAGGCATACTGTATGGGTGTGCGTTTCTGCACACTTTTGTACGAACGTACTAATATAACGTATGATCATAGTACAGCGCACGCGGCTGGACGAAATTTCAGCGAAACGACACAGCGTAGGATGAGTTGTGTTATGGGCTTTTCATGTGGTCTTCTTACATCGCTACTTTGATCAGCGACCGTGCGATCGTTTAAATATGACGGTTTAAATAAAAAATACCTCAAAACTCACATATTTTAATTTTTTTGTCCGAACGTTTTTCAAATTTTAGACATGACGTTTTATTCTCTATGGAACGATGTGCAACTCAACCCTTTTATATTGTTTTTCATTTTGCGACCAATACAATATGGGTCTTAAGGTCATATTGTATGTTTTACATACAATAGGCATATTGTATGGGCCTACTTTCATCTACTTTTGAACTATGGTACGGTCACCTACTTTTGAACTATGAGATAATCGTAATTAAATAATACTTGAAACGTGTCAGCATAAGCGTCACTCTTAAATCTACGGTCATCGTGAATCTCCATCAAATTTTCCGTGTTTGCCACAAACCTGTATTCGGATGTGATACATACATTGACAATTTTAGATATTCCGTACTTCCAATGCCACGTCGATCGCACTAAATCGTACATCTTAATAAACCAGTTGCGAACACCAATTTCAGCTATCCGATTAACTATCTACTGGCGCGTCTAGCCACCGATCTCCTTCTCAACTGGACTACAGTACTCGTCATACTATTTCATCAGCAGTGACAAATCGCAAACGACACGTGTACCCGATTCATAATTTTACACCAATAAATTATAATTATTATTTACCACATCCATATTTGCCAAATTTGACTCAACTCATGTTTTACCAAATTTTACCCTAATTTTTAGTATTGTGTATCGGCAAGGTTTTGCAGATAATCGATATGTATTTTTTTTTGGCTTGCCGATATTTTATATATTGGCACGATATATCGACACTGGTGTTATTGCCGATAAAAAGTGGATAACATTGGTACCGGTAGCTATCGGTGATAACTGTACGGTTCAAACGGTATGGTTGTACAATTTATCCAATCGTAATGAACCGCGATTATTATGTTACACAAGGTACGAGTTGTTACACGTGGCATACCACGCTATTTACAGTGAAAATATATTACAGTATATTATAAATTACTATTATGTAGCGTACTATATTTTTTCTACTTATCGCCGATAAGGAATTTGTTGGTCTCGGAGCGATATATCGGGATCCGTGACTGTTCGATAATTGATAACTATTGGTATCGGTGTTATCGTGATAAATTTCTTACTGATACACAACACTACTAATTTTATAAAATGTCATCTTTCATCCTCTTAGGCCTGTTCTCCATTAGGCGGTCCTAGTAAACATGCGGATACGTCTATTTATACTGTTTACTGGCACGGCCTTCCATTATGTCGTGCCAGTAGACATCGTTTCTCAATTATGATTGGAGCCACGTAGGTTAGTTTTCATATTTTTAAAATCTATAAATATTCTTCAAGCTGGAAATCTGTACGTAATATTTGTATGGGTGGAGGTAGTTAATGACTCGTACGAAAATTTTGCGACCAGATTTTAATTTTGAAATTGAAAATCAAAATTTCGGAACGAAATGTCAAAAAAGCGCCGCAAAATTTGAAGGTTAGCGGATGTCAGAAGGAGCGTGCGAAGATATTTCGGTGGACCTTCATACACCGTGGCGGAAGGCACATGGCGTGTACGACGTGTTCGATTCACATTGCCTGTTCGTGGTGGATTTCTTTTATAATTTTCACGTGTACCAATGGTACGCGACCAGTGTGAAGACACTCTCCTCTTGAGGAGAGTCTCTTCACATCGGATGATGTGCATGATTGCTTCGCGAATCTAAAAAAATGAAAAATCCAACGGTCGACATTTACGCCTATAATATTGGAGCCATCCATTAGACATGTTTCGTATGACAAAAAAATAAAATGGTACGAATCTGTACGAAATCGTACGAGAATAAGTTAACAACTCCACTTTTCCTCTAATGGAAGTTCACCCATTATTTGAATCTATTTTTTTTTGTTTTTTGCTAAATAGGACTCATGTTTGACCACGTATGATTAAATATTATTGTAATTCCATGACCGTAACCAATCGTATAGCTACACCGTGTAGCGCTATTAGTCTTAATGTTTTTTTTCCACTTAAAACAATTTTCTACGTTCACACAAGTCAGATTGTGGATCCGACGGTTGAAATTGAAAGCTAAGATTCTTAACTTGATTGGCGGTCTCCATTTGAAAATATAACAATTGTGTACGGAGAAAAGATGTCCTTAGTGACAAAAAAAAGTATTAACACTAATAGCGATACACGATGTAGTTATACCGAAATTTGTTATAATTTAACCAAATTTCATTGTAACAAAACCAATAAAGACTTACTTCATCTTTTGTACTTTTCCATCATATTGTATTTTTAACTAATCGTTCACTACTTTTCCCCTTCACCCACCTCACCATCATCATTTGCATGAAGGTCCTTAAGGCTATAGGTTTGATTGATATGAGCAAGGGAGGGAAAGAAGGGAGAAAGGGAGAGGAAGGTGAAAGGTGGAGTCGGTCGAGAAGTGCAATAAGATAAGGAAGGGGCAAAAACAAAACGTTATTGGAAGAAGAAGGGAGAAGGGGAAAGAGAAACCAGAAGGGATGAGGGACAAAAAATGTTGTTTTGAACCATCGTCAACCATGACTTCCTAACAAAATAAGCCCTAAGTACCGCTTTAAAACATTTGAGCTTTTAAACACTACGAGAGGTCGAGAGTGAAAAAGGGGAAAACAGGTTTAACTTGAAAAATATCGCAAATAGACAACGACAACTAATAAAACACTTGACCTAACAAATTAACTACACTACATTAGAGGACCGCTCGCTTAAAAGACGAACCTGCACTAGATGATAACTCACCAACCGGTAAAAATATGGCGCACAACCGCGGAGGTCACCGGCAAAAGTTACAGTTAAGTGTCGGTCCAAAAGTTGCCAGGTCTGTTGCAAAATGAGAATCGGTCTCCTTCAAATAAAAAATCGGTCTTCTGCAAATTGACAATCGACCGGAGACGAAAAACAAAACTGGACGACCCAGATTCTTTGCATGTCTACCGTAAAATGTCGTCCTGTTATGAGTAATGGAATATATATTATCTGGACCCTCACATGCCCTCCTGCGTCTCTCTACGCTCCACGTCACAGTGAGGCTAAATGTACCGTACATAATCCGTATGATGATTTTTTACAAGAATTTGACCACTCTTTTGGCCTATTTTAAGCCTCGATTCCATTGGGCGATCCCAGAAAACGTACGGACAGTTCTATATATATCTTCGTGGCAGTCCATTCCATTTTGTCGGGCCAATAAACAGCCAATTATGATTGGTGCCACGTAGGTTCATGTTCACATATTAAAAATATAAAAATATTCTTCAAACGGAAAATCTGAAGGCAAGGAAGATACAGTACACCGTCGATCGTATTTAGCGTGTAGAAATTATTAGTGTGTAGAATAATTTAGTGTCATGTACACTAATTTTGACTTAGATTTTTTTTGGAAAAAAAGTTATACACTAATTTTTCAACGAATGCCAATATGGGTACAGCTGATTTGTCGAGAGGATATTCACAGTAATATAGGTAAAATAAACAAATTCTGACAATTCGTACACTGTCGCAAACTTTCACAGTAATTAATTCCTAACTCTAATTTCGGTATTTTAGGGGTGTAGGCAATACGCGACAAATAAATGTACACTAAAACAGGTACAGGTACGAAATCTTTTAATTCACAGGGCAGTTTTTCGTGTGATAGAATATATTTTTAAAAATATATGTACTTGTATAATTCAAAAGTACATTTTTATACAAACTGACACGTTCCGTACTCCACACTAATAAAAACATACATAAATTAAAATGGTGTACACTAATTGTTCATCTCGTAATTAGCGTACAAGAAAAATTGGTATCGTTTACCCTATTTTAGGTAAAACCCTCAAAATTTAGGGGCGCCGAATTAGTGTTCAACACGCTAAATACGATCGACAGTGTACTGTACTGTACTTATGTCGCGGCGCCTATTCCAAGTAGCCGCGTAACATATTTTACTATTTTATCAAAAACTGTCGATTGTACCGTTATGTGCACCCCTACGAACTGAAACAGGCAGTGTAGAGCGATACTTTCGCATGTAACTGAAACTTAGTCTTGTTACTTTGTTTTTTAGCGAAGATTCTCCGTACAACTTTTAGAGCATTCGGATGTAAACGCAAATAACTTGTCACTTAAGAAAAGTGACTTACGTAGACGAGTACGAAACAGTGTCACAGATGAAGTGGTACACAAAATGAGGCGAAACTTCCACTCGGCTTCAATTTGAGGCGTTTCTCCGCACGCTGAACAAATTTTGTGACTTCGTAATGTCCGTACGCCACATTGTCGACGTGTCGAAATCCTAAAATACCTTTCGCTGTCGCACAGAATTGCGGTTTCGTTTTTAGTCTTCCCACTTGGCGACAGGTGGCCAATATTTTTCCTACGTCGTATGTGTGAAGACACGTGTTTGAGAGAGAGGGAAATTAGCGCACGAAAAACAGTACGCACAGGCTGGAAACGTGCTGTGTGTTTTTTTTTGGTATTCCGCACACAAAAATTGTTAATAACTTTAGACAAGTGCGACAGCGTCTGCCTATTCACTCACCTTAGGGTACTTTCGCATGTGCTAAAGTTACAGTTATTTCCTATCGTTTTCCCCCATAACTTAAAAAAGAACGAGAAAATCCGCAGCCGTACCAAAAAATAGAAATAACCACCGTACAAGTTGCGCTACCTTGAAACTTTATACGTACAGTAGTTTGTCGTCTAGCGTGATGCAATTTTTCGTCTAGCGTATTTCGACCCACTTTCGCGTCCTTTCAGCACATGTTCAAACTTTATGTCAAATCACCTCGCGATGTGATTTGAAATAAAGTCCAATAAGGTGAGTGAATAGGCAGACGTTGTCGCATGTGTCTAAAGATTTGTACATTTTTTGTGCGCGGCTGCACGTTTCTAGCCTGTGCGTACTATTTTCTGTGCGCTGATTTCTATACGGAGGCCGTCTCTCAAACACGCGTGTCTTCACATATAACGTGTAGTAAAACATTGGCCACATGTCGGCAAGTGGGAAGACGAAAAACGAAACCGAGTTTTTGTGCGACAGCGAAATGTATTTTAGGGTTTCGACACGTCGACAATGTGACGTACGGACATTACGAAGTCACAAAAATTGTACAGCTTTGTAACAGGATCTCCTACCTTTCAGAAAATCCCATTACTACAAATAATTCCAACCACACATTCCACACATTGGAATGTACACATCCACATTGGAAAACACTCACATAAGGATAACTTTAAATTAGAAGAAGCTTCTGTCCACATAACATAAGCTTGGTCTCTTGCCCTCGTGGCTCAACCCTTCAATTTAAAGTGTTTCCTCTACTCTCCACTCTTAATAATTCTATCTCTTAACTACTAAAACACTATTTAGTTAGTAAGAGATTTCAATGCAAAAATGCATTTTCTCCAATTTGGTATTAATCGCTCAGGACCAAGATCAGCTGGAATTTCCACAAACTTCTCCAAAGGAAAAGATGTCTACTCTCCTCTTACACTTCACTATTTATCCATCATCGCCCTGGACTCGCCATGCCAGAGTCAATGCTCCGTTTTTAACAGGCTTTTACCTGGGCCAATCATTGATCAGCAAAGACTCAGACTGACCAATGCAAAAACGTGCGAAATCTCTTACTAACTACTTAGCGATTTACTAACCAATCAAACGTTACGTTTCACTACGTAACATTTACGTGCAAAATT
This sequence comes from Zygnema cylindricum, assembly GCA_037447655.1. Taxonomy (NCBI): domain Eukaryota; kingdom Viridiplantae; phylum Streptophyta; class Zygnematophyceae; order Zygnematales; family Zygnemataceae; genus Zygnema; species Zygnema cylindricum. The sequence continues at coordinate 421,062 of JBBHKE010003519.1, read as the reverse complement.
GCGCGCCAAACGAAACGCGACTTCGCACGAGCGTGCGTAACAAATTTCGCACGCGAAACTTCCTACGAAATTCCCTTAAGTGAAAGTGACGTTTCGTACTAAAATTTGTACGAAACGAAGCACTGTGCATACTAAACGTTTCATTAGAACTTTATGAAACGTACGCGCGTAATTTCGGTAATAATTTGACCCTTAACCCGTTTCAATGATACCCACTTGTTATTTAGACCCCACGCTGTCACCTAAATACACCCATCGCTATAACTTTTAAAATATAACTCCAAATAGCATGATTCTTTCGCGGATGTCTACCTATTTTAGTACTCTATAATCTTAACACCTAAATACCCATTTATAAACAAGTTCGATCCGCTATTACTGTTACATCATCCCCTCTTTATTTTTAACTGACCTCAATTAAAACACCTTTAATTATCAAGACGGGACTTCTATATTATTATCCCTCCAGTACCTCTGTAAAAACTCATAATTTTTATCCTCTAAAGCCAACTCATCCTCAGGCCTTCCTAGATAATGCACTTGCCAGAATATAGTATCACCTACCTTGAACCGTTGACCAACCCAATCTATTACCCATCTGTGAACTTAAGGTTCTATAATTATTGAGGGATCCAATTCCAATTCTCTTTCAGTTGGGCGAAGATTTACTGGTTTCAATTGGCTGATGTGTATCACTGGATGAATCTTTGTTGAAGGCGGCAAGTCTAATTTGGCAGCAACTGACGATATCATCTCGGTTACAGTAAATGGTCCAATGTACTTAGGAGCAAATTTTCCCAAAAGATCCGATTGTCCCTCGATCTTGCACCTGTAATGAGTTGTAGAAAGCCAAACCTTGTCGCCTGTGCTTAACACCCAATCACCCCGTTTGCGGTTAGCATTTAATTCTTGCCTCTTTTGTGCCTCCACTAATGTATCCCGGACAGTTTTCCAAACTGTTTGAATGTATTCCCAAAACTCTGTTCCTGAACCTCTATTCTTTTGAGTGACCCCTGTTATTAAGTCTAATGCTTCTCTAGGTTGGTATCCGTATGCAACTTCAAATGGTGAGAATCCTGTACTAGCATGTTTACATGAATTGTATGCAAATTGTATTAATGGCAATTTAGATTCCCATGTGTTTTGAACTCCACTGCAAACAGTCCTAAGCATTTCCTCTAGTGTACGGTTCATCCTTTCTGTCTGTCCATCTGTCTGAGGATGATAAGCGGCACTCATTTTCAATTCAGTGCCTAAATTTTGCTGCAATTCTTTCCAAAATGCAGATGTAAATTTAGAATCCCTATCACTGACTATAGACAGGGGAACTCCATGATGTCTGACCACGTTGTCAAAATATAACTTTGCAATATCTACAACTGAATGAGTAGTTTTGCAAGGGATAAAGATTGCCATTTTACTGAACCTATCGACTACGACCATGATACTGTCATTTCTTCTAGATGTAGCTGGTAACCTGACAATAAAATCCATACTGACAGATTCCCATGGTCTTTCGGGGATATCTAAAGGTTTTAAGAGACCTCTAGGTTTCTGGTTACTAGGTTTACTCTGTTGGCAAGGGACACAACTTTCCACGTGTTTCGACACCTCCTTTGCCATCCCTGGCCAAAACAATCTACCCTGCAACCGACTAAGAGTTTTATCTCGACCAAGATGTCCTAAATGCTCATGGGCTTCCTGTAAAAGTTGTTTTCTCTAGTCTCCCATTTCAGGAATGCATAGCCTATCCCCTGTTCGCAAATACAGTAAACCATCTTCTATTCTAAGGTTTTTAACATGCCTCTCATTCAGTGGGTCAGAATTCCCTCCCAAAATATTCTTGCAAATCACAACAAAATAAGGATCTTTATCATAACCATATCTAACTGTATCCAAAAACAAATCATCCTGAACCATAACACTTATTTCAAAACATCTACTTAAAGGATCTACAACTACATTTGTCTTCCCAAGAATATGTTTGACATTAAATTTGAAATATGCTAATTTTTGCATCCACCTAACCTGTCTGCCAGTCATAATCTGTGCATCACTTAATCTTTGTAAATAAGAAAGTGCTTTATCATCACAGTGAACTGTAAATTCTTTATTATGCAAATAACATCGCCATTTCACCAATGCATGTACAATCGCAAGTAATTCTTTTTCCTGTGCTGTATAGTTCTTTTCAGCATCATTGAATTTTCTGGACTCAAAAGCAATAGGATGAAAGTGTTTGCCGACTTTTTGACTTATGACTGCACCTAGACCTTTGTCTGAAGCATCTGTAGTGATCAGAACTTCAAATTCTCCAGCAGGGTCAGGATACACCAGTGTAGGGGCAGAGGTCAACTTCCCTTTTAGTTCCTTGAATGCTCTCTCTTGATCAGCTCCCCACACAAACGTCTCCTTTTCCCGAAGTAAATCCGTCAAAGGTGCGGCAATCATAGTGAAGTTCTTTATAAATTTCCTGTAGTAAGTTGCCAATCCCAAAAATGATCTAACTTCCGTGACATTAGTAGGTTGCTTCCAATTTTGGATTGCAGTGATTTTGGATGGATCTGTTTTAACACCTTCCCCACTAACTATATGTCCCAAAAATAATTGTTCACTTTTAAGAAAGCTAGATTTTGACAATTTTCCGTATAATTTTCTTTCTTTTAACCTTTCTAACACTTTTCTTAAATGAATTACATGTTGTTCTCTACATTCACTGTAAATTATAATATCATCAATAAACACCTGAACAAACTCATCTATGTAATCCGAAAAAGTTTGGTTCATTAATCTTTGGTATGTAGGCGGAGCATTCGTTAAGCCGAATGGCATCACTATCCATTCAAAATGACCCACCCTAGTCGTGAAAGCAGTTTTATCAACATCCTCAATTCTAATTGGCACCTGATTAAAGCCACTACGCAGGTCAATCAACGAAAATACTTTAGCACCTTTTAAACGATCTATCAAATCAGAAATTAAAGGTAACGGATACTTATCCTTCACCGTAATCTTGTTCAGACTACGATAATCGACACACATTCTCAACGTTCCGTCATTCTTTTTGACGAAAAGAACTGGTGCTCCGTACGGTGATTTGCTGGGTTGAATATGTCCTTTCTCTAGCAGTTCTTTGATCTGTTTCTTTAACTCCTCTTGCTCAAAAAAACTGTGTTTATAAATTCTTGTGACAAGAGGATTACATCCAGGTTCAAGGTTAATAACATGTTCTACATCTCGGGAAGGTGGTCTTCCCGAGGGTAAATTACTTGGGAAAACATCTTGAAATTCAAAAATCAAATCCTTAACAACAACATCAGATGTATTAATGTCAGTTACAAAATCAGATTTTAGTTTTTCGAAAGTTTTAGCGGTGTCAGATTTAGGGATGACATCAATGTTAGTGTTTTCTCCCCCCCCTTCATCAGTAACTGCCTTAGTTACTAATAACAAGAAATCATGATTCGTTTTATCTTTTAAGTGGTTTTTAAATTGTTTAGCAGATATTAAACCTTATACTCCCAATCTGGTTATGTTATTTATATGATTCCTATGTAATTTCTTAGGAGATAATGCTTGCAAAACCTTCCAACCGTTTTCAGACTCCACTTTTAAGGTGTTAATTTCCCAATTAATTTGAGGATTATGTTCTGTTAACCAAGGCTTTCCCAGAATTAGTTCTTCACTTCCCAAATTCATTATTTCACACACAACTTTCATTTTATGACCTTGGATATCAACTTCTATCGTGTCAGTTTGTAAGTCTAATGTGGTCTTATTACCATTTGCCACTTCAACATGTAAAGGCTTTTCCCTTATGACAGTAGGAATTTTATTTTCCTCTACAAACTTATGTGAAATAAAATTATGTGTGGCACCTGAATCAACCATTACTTTCAACGGTTTTCCTTCCACTAATGACTCGAATCTAATCAAACTGTGTTTGGTGTCATCATTACTTAACTGTCCTAACATAGGTCTGTTGTTGAGAATTTCATCAGAAGGATTCTTTAAACTATGCAGTGTAGTGAGAATCATAATAAATTCAGCTATCCTAACTTTTCCATTCATTAATTTGCCCTCCAAAGTCAATTCTTTAACTTCTGGATCCGGTTGACTAAACTGAGGACTTTCAGTTAGTCCTTTCCATTTCCCACCTCCTGGGCTTCCTGCTCAGCTAGATATAATGCAATATCCTCTTGGAGACCTTCATTTACATCGACTGTTTTGAGAGAACCTTTATCTGTACAGTCTTTAGCGTAATGATTTGGACCTCCACATTTGAAACAACTGACTTTCTTTTTGGGTTTTGTGCACTCTCTACTAAAATGTCCATCCTCTCCACAGTTACAACAGTTAATCTTTTTCAATTGTGCACACTCAAATGCTCTATGACCCCTTTTCTGACAAATAGTGCATGTGGGGATGGTAAGGTTAGGCTTCTGAGCATTAATGTTCGGTTTAGGACTTTTAATGTACCCCCCTCTATTGTTAAATTTATTTCCTGCATTAACACTATGTCCACCCCTTTGATTTCCCCTGAAGATATTTTGCCTATTCACCAGACCAGCATTCAAACCCTCTTAAACACATTCAAAGCATTCTCCATTTCACGTTTCCATGCAGAATTTGCCATTATCACACAATTAAATCAAGCAAAAGGAAAGATAGAGTATAATTTCCCAAAGAAATTTGCTGCAGATTTGAAGTCTTCAGATTGCTCCAATCCAAAACTTCTTCTCCTTAACAAATCCTTTGAAAAGATCAAGATCTGAGAAATTAAAAAGACATTGACAATAAGTTAGTACAAATTCAAATTTTCAATTTCCCAACATTGAAACAGAAATGTAAGAATTTCCCCACCAATTTTGCAATAGCAAAAATTGAAAGCTATCAAATGTAAGATTTAACCATAAATTTTGCAACAGCAAAATTGAAATCAATCAAAGGTAACAATTTAGGGTTTGAAAAGTTTTGAGTCATTTCTGGACTCCTTTGCTCTTGAAGAAGTAAAGTACTCCACTTTCCTCCTCCACCATCAGCAAATTCCCCATTTCCCACTACATCAGGATCTTTTGTTCTATAATCCTCACATCCTCACCCTTCATGGCTTCAAGCCCTCCCTCTACACATGAATCATTGCTAGGAGAAGGCAAGTTTATTTGGCCTCTAGGTAATTGGAGTGAGCTTCGGCGGTGGCTACACTGCCCACCCCGCCTTAGTCCTTAGGACCTGAGCACGCCCCACATCTAACTAGCGGCCGCTGGCAGTGTGATCACTCAGTTTCCCTCCAATCCCCTACCACTTCACATTGTGGTTCTACCGACACAGGTAAGAGCACCCTCACCGGTCACGGCAATCGATTTTCGGGTGAGCAAACTTCTCCTTGGTTTTTAACCAAAGCTTTGATACCATATATAACAGGATCTCCTACCTCTCAGAAAATCCCATTACTACAAACAATTCCAACCACACATTCCACACATTGGAATGTACACATCCACATTGGAAAACACTCACATAAGGATAACTTTAAATTAGAAGAAGCTTCTGTCCACATAACATTAGCTTGGTCTCTTGCCCTCGTGGCTCAACCCATTCAATTTAAAGTGTTTCCTCTACTCTCCACTCTTAATAATTCTATCTCTTAACTACTAAAACACTATTTAGTTAGTAAGAGATTTCAATGCAAAAATGCCTTTTCTCCAATTTGGTATTAATCGCTCAGGACCAAGATCAGCTGGAATTTCCACAAACTTCTCCAAAGGAAAAGATGTCTACTCTCCTCTTACACTTCACTATTTATCCATCATCGCCCTGGACTCGCCAGGCCAGAGTCAACGCTCCGTTTTTAACAGGCTTTTACCTGGGCCAATCATTGATCAGCTAAGACTCAGACTGACCAATGCAAAAACGTGCGAAATCTCTTACTAACTACTTAGCGCTTTACTAACCAATCAAACGTTACGTTTCACTACGTAACATTTACGTGCAAAATTGCGCGCCAAACGAAACGCGACTTCGCACGAGCGTGCGTAACAAATTTCGCACGCGAAACTTCCTACGAAATTCCCTTAAGTGAAAGTGACGTTTCGTACTAAAATTTGTACGAAACGAAGCACCGTGCATACTAAACGTTTCATTAGAACTTTATGAAACGTACGCGCGTAATTTCGGTAATAATTTGACCCTTAACCCGTTTCAATGATACCCACTTGTTATTTAGATCCCACGCTGTCACCTAAATACACCCATTGCTATAACTTTTAAAATATAACTCCAAATAGCATGATTCTTTCGCGGACGTCTACCAATTTTAGTACTCTATAATCTTAACACCTAAATACCCATTTATAAAAAAGTTCGATCCGCTATTACTGTTACAAGCTTGCTAAGAAACGCCTCAAATTGAAGCCGAGTGGAAGTTTCGCCTCATTTTGTGTACCACTTCATCTGTCATTTTGTTTTGTACACGTCTACGTAAGTCACTTTTAAGTGACAATTCATTTGCGTTTACATCCGAATGCTCTGAAAGTTGTACAAAGAATCTTCGCTAAAAAATAAAGTAACCAGACTAAGTTTCGGTTACATGCGAAAGTACCATTATTCGACTATATTTCAAATCACCTCGCGAGGTGATTTGATTTAAAGTTTAAACATGTACTGAAAGAACGCCAAAGTGGGTCGAAATGCGCTAAACGACAAATTGCATCGCGCTTGACAACAAACTACTGTACGTATAAAGTTTAAAGGTAATGTAACTTGATTAGTGGTAATTTCTATTTTTTGATACGGCTGCGAATTTTCTCGTTTTTTTCTAAAAATACTTTCGCATGTAACTGAAACTTAGTCTTGTTACTTTTTTTTTAGCGAAGATTCTCAATACAACTTTCAGAGCATTCGTATGTAAAGAAATGAAACCGTGACTTTAGATTGTGACGCAAGTAGACGTGGGTGTAATTTGTGACGATTGTAGAAGAGTACAAAACTCACGACAATTGATGACGTTTACAAAATAGGGACGGTTGTAGACGTCTAGCTACTTGTGACATTGTAGATGTTTAGGGTTTGTGATATTTTGACGTCACGCTCAAATTATGATAGCGTCGACGTCACTAATTCCAAAACATTCCGCCATGGTTCCCCGATTTTGTTTTTTCGTCCGTTCTCACTCGACTTGCCATCAAAATAAACAAAAAGACAGCCAAAATAAGTAATTTTTATATATCTTTCATTTAATACCTTTCTTGCTATTTTTCATTGCGAGAATTATGAGATAGACGCGTTAGTGGGAGAGAGAGGCGCTTTCACGGACTTTTTTTTTACTAAATAGCGTCCGTTGGTCAAAACCCTCTCCACGGCCCTTGTACGAAATATAGCACACAGAAATAAAGTCACGCAAAAGGTAGCAAACGTGCGGTGGGTTCTTTTTGTTGGTACTGCGCGCACAAAATTGTCAAAAATCATTTGACACGTGTGACATCGCCTGCCTATTGGCTCACCTCATGTAACTATATTTACAATCAGTTCGTGAGGTGATTTTATATAAAGTTTGAGGATGAGATGAAGGGACGTGAAATTGGGTTAAAACGCGGTAGACGACAAACTACATCGGGCTAGAAAACAAACTGTAGTACATATAAAGTCTCACGGTAATGCAACTTGTACGGTGGAAATTTCAATTTTTTGGTACGGCTGCGAATTTTCACGTTTTTTACTAAGTTATGGAGGAAAACTACAGAAAATAAATGTAACTTTAGCACATGCTAAAGTACCCTAAGTTATGGATGAAAACGACAGAAAAATAACTGTAACTTTAGCACATGCGAAAGTACCCTAAATTATGGATGAAAACGACATAAAATAACTGTAACTTTAGCACATGCAAAAGTACCCTAAGGCACGTAATGGTTCGATAGGTTCAAATTATTAATTTAACTCCAAGCAGGGTCGAAAGTACATTATCGTTGTTTTCCTTTTTTTTTCGCATGATTCATTTGAACTGTTGACGCGAGTTTGAATTAAGAAGTGTTGTTGACTATGAATAATTGTTGTTCAATTCGTGCGATTTTTTCATTTTTGATTATTCCTACGTATTATTCGTGAGTTTTAAACTTTTTGTTATAATTTGGTTATTATTTTCTGTACGAGAAATTGTATATAACCTATACCGAAACTGTACATATTTTTTTTTAAAAGACGTTGCACCATTTGAGCGCAATATGTATAAATTTCTCTACAATTGTTCTTTTCTAATTTGTATAGAAAAGCCGCCATGAAAAATCTTCTATAAGGAAACCGCCGTTGCTGATGTCACAGAAAAAGGCCACTAAAATTACCATTAAAGCCGGTGTCGAAATATTTACAAAACCCGCCAAAAGAATCTATGCCTAGATGCCTAAATTTAAGCAATAATAGACTCTTAGGGAGATAGAGAGAGAAAGCCATGGCTGGTTGTCAAATAGTCTCAAGCAAACAGAAAATATGACTCTAACAAAAATGAGGTATTTGTCTAGATTTCATACTATCCCTACAGTCTAACAGTCGTCCGTAACCAGTTGATGTAGAAAAGCCGATACACACATTGAGGGCAATAACTATTTATATACTTACAATTGGAAAGCGATCATCAAACGAAAAATGCACAAACTGCAGCACATAAAAAATTCAAATTTTGAAAAATGTACGAAGTAGTACGAATACATAATATGAAACGCATTTTAACGAATTTTTAAATCGTTCAATGTGAAATGCATATATTATTTGCGCTTTTGTTTCGTGCGTACAATGTTATTTGAACAACTGTTGAAAAGAGGTAATTAATAGTTCACTTCCCTATTTTAGTTTTGTTTTAAAGAAAGAGAGTAAGGATCAAAGGCGCGCCATGGCTGCCGCCATATTTAGAAAGAGGCAGCTTTTGCAGTTAAGGATATTTTGGCTAAAATGATACCTAGGTCTATATTTGAACCTTGATCTCTAGATTCTATATAGCACGCCTTAACCATTAAGGCGTTAGGAAACGATACACATGACGGGTTTCATAAATATATAAACATTAACGAAACAGCTAATTAACAGCAGACTAACCAAAATGAGCAATTTCTGCATGTACGCGAATCTTAACCGTGTAAAATATGTTTTGATCGGACGGCCGGCATTATAGCCGCCACGCGAAGTGAGATTTTTGGCGGCATACGGATATAGCGTCACGCGGTGCCACGTGGCGCCACATTATTTGATATCGGAGAAGATAGGAGGAGGAACCATGGCTTCCGATATGACAGGTGTCACATTGTAGACCTTGTCGTACAATGGTTGTACAATAAGTACATCGCCCATTGTACCTTCTTGTACTATATAGTGTTCGTATTGGACTAGGGTTTAATAGTAGGTAGTCGTGAGTAGGCAGACCGAGACTTAGTAATATTTAGGTACCTCTCTCTCTAAGAGAGCTTGTAACTATAAAGGTCATCTTTGACCAGCCATAACTTACTGCTCGGGTGAGCAAATTCAGTGATTCTTTTTGCGTTTAACTCAAGGGAGTCTTGTCCTAACAAGGGTGAGAGTAGTCAGAATATTTGTGTGCCTGGGCGGCGCTTATTCAGCGGGAAAGTAGAAGGGGCAAATATTATCCGAGAGGCTTTACATAGGCTGCTCATTCTGTGGGTCAATGGAGACCACAGAATTTCAGGTTATGGGCCCACCCTCTAGGGTGCCCATATTTGATGGATCAGACTTTCTTTATTGGGAAATGATGATGGAGGGAGAACTATTTGAGAAGCATCTATGGGGCATAGTGTCTGGACAAATTCGATGCCCACCTCCACCTGGGTTTGGAGGGACACGTTTTTCTGGCACCTCCGCCTCTACAGTTGGTAGAACATCTGCCACCATCACCAAGGATGAAGATGAGGACGGAGAAGAGATTTTCATGGAAGGAGAAAAGGAAGGAGTTGCAACTCAAGTAACACCATTGCCGAAGGCGATACCGGCAGCAGCACCACGAGCAGCAACGACAAGGGTTCAGACCGAAAGATCAGAGTATGAAAAGTGGAACTACAAAGACAAGGTTGCTAAGCTCTTAATTCTTAAAAGTGTAGCAAAGGGCATTGCCATTCCACTTATGCATGTCAAGTCGTTATCTCAGATTTGGATATCACTAGTTAACAAATATAAGAGTGGATCATTGCAGCAGCAACAGTTGGCAGAAAATAAGATTGCAGCTTATACTTATAAGGGAGGAAGTATGGATAATTATTGTAATGATTTAGGAGCATTGTTTGGAGAGTTAGAGAGTGCAGGTAACTCATGGTCTGAGAGACAAAGAGTGAACACATTAATGATGAAACTACCTGAAGAGTATGAGAATATCATTAACCGATTGCAGGACATAGGAGATAGCAATTGGAATTGGGATGACACTGTGGGAATGATTTTAGTGAAAGAAAGCACCATAGAGCTTAGGAGAGGGAGTCCAAGTGTTCAAGCATTGTCTGCAGGAGCTGATTGGCGGAAGCGTGATGAGGAGAGAGGGAAAGATCCTTATCGAAACTTTGGTGGAAGAGGACAAGGAGGTGGCAGATTTGATAGACAGGGGAGAGGAACTTCTCAAGGAGGATTATGTCACTTCTGCAAGAAACCGGGACACTATATGGCAGATTGTGTCAGACTTGCAAATCTTCGACTGGAAGATGGTCAAGGAACCTCAAAGGACGGAGGAAAGAAAAAGGCTTTCCTGACTCAAGTTCGCGATGAGGAAGTGGAAGAAAAAACTAAACCTGAAGAGGAGCTTGAGGAGCTTCTCCTTAATCCGAAAAACACTGAAAAGCATGTCGACATTCCACGGAGAAAAAAGTGTGCTTTCGGAGGTAAGAGGGATCCACCCGACGATGGGTGGATCATAGACTCAGGGGCTTCAATGCATATGTGCAAAGATAAGCGATGGTTCACTAAACTGAGAAAGATCCCAACAGTTGAGATAGAGTACGGAGATGGTAGAGTAGAAACCACAAGTCTTGTTGGAACTGTTGACTTGAAGGTTCTAGTTGATGGAAAGGCCTCAATTGTAACACTCTCAGACGTTCTTTACATTCCACAACTTAGCAAGAACCTAGTCTCAATAGCTGTCCTAGATGAAAAGGAGTTTGAAACAGGAACTAGGAAAGGAATCTTCACAGCAAGCTTTGATAATGAGGTTTATTTCATAGCTGAGAAGGGCAGTCAAGGAATGTTCAAAATTCTACTTTGCAATGAAAAGAGTGTTCTCTACTCGTGTGCAAGTGAGATGATGCTTTGGCATAAAAGGTTGGGGCATGTGCATCTTGATAGATTAAAGAAAATGAAGAAAAATGGAATAGTGGAGGGTATTACTTTTGAAGATGATGAGACCTTTGATGATTGTAGTGGATGTGCCCAAGGGAAGATTCATAGACTTCCATTTCCAAAGGCAACCACATTTAGGAGAGAGAAAGTATTAGATCTAGTTCACACTGATGTTTGGGGACCTGCTAGGTATGCCTCACATAGGGGGAAGAGATGGATGTTAACTATCACAGATGATTGGTCTAGATACACGAAGGTATACTTTCTCAGACATAAGTCAGAGGTATTAAGATGTTTCAAAAAGTATAAAGTATGGAGTGAAAAGCTACATGAAACCTCAATAAAAGAGATAAGAAGTGATAATGGGAAAGAATACAACTCAAGGGATTTTGAAGAATATCTTAAAGAAGAAGGAATTCATCATGAGAAAACTGTTCCCTATAATCCGGAACAAAATGGAGTAGCAGAAAGAGTGAATAGAACTTTAGGAGATATGTCCAGAAGTATGTTAAGTGATAAGAGGATAGGGCTGCAATTTTGGGCTGAGTCTATGAACTATGCTAATTTCATCAAAAATAGAGACCTAACTTCAGCAAATAAGGAGGAAACTCCGTATGAGAGGTGGACAGGAAGAAAGCCTGATTTGTCTAGTTTGAGAGTGTTCGGAAGTCAAGTCTACAGTTTGGATTCCGATAAGACTAAATGGAAGTTAGAGGGAAGAGGGAAACCAGGATATCTTGTAGGATATGATGAGAGCACAAAAGGATACCGAGTGTATGACTTGAAAAAGAGAGATATAATTTTGGTAAAACACATAGTGGTGATGAATGAAGAGAAGTCCATTGATCCATTCAAATATAATAAGGAAGTCAAAATCAGATTTGAAACGGATCAGTTTTCTGACTTTGACTTTGAAAATGAAGAGAAGGAAGAGGGAGAAAAAGAAAAATCTGCAGATCTACCAAAGGAGAAGGAGGAAAGGACAACATCTGAGGCAACGCCACAATACGAAGTGGAAACCGATGAGGAACTTGATGAGACACCGGAATTCGAAGATAGGGAAGCTGAAAATTTCCCAAAACGAAACCCAAGAATGCCTTCCATACCGGCGTCCGATTTTGAAGGGGGAAGAAGAAGTAGTAAACGACTTCAAGAAAGACAAGTAAATAACGAACTCACAAAGATGTCTCACCCAGATGAACCTCAAACATACTTAGAGGCCATAAACACTCCAGAAAGTAGCCGGTGGATCACAGCTATAAATGAAGAAATGGCCTCTATCATGGAAGCCAATACATGGGAGTTGGTAGATTGTCCACCGGACCGAAAACCGATCGGATGTAAGTGGGTGTTTAAACTTAAATTAAACCCGGATAATACCATTGAGAGGTACAAAGCTAGGTTAGTTGCAAAAGGTTATACACAGAAAGAGGGGATAGACTACGAAGAAACCTTTGCACCTGTAGTCAGATTTCCTTTTGTTAGAATCCTTTTAAGTATAGCCGCAGCGGAGGATATGGAAATCCACCAGATGGATATTAAAACTGCCTTTTTGCACGGAGAGTTGGAAGAAGAAATTTACATGAGGCAACCGAAAGGATTCGTGGAAAGCGGGGAAGAAAACAAAGTTTGCAAACTGATAAAATCACTCTATGGGCTTAAGCAAGCCCCGCGACAGTGGAATATAAAGCTCGACGAATTTCTGACCGGTTTGGGGTATATATGAATTAGTTCAGATCACTCTATATATTTATTTGAGGATGAGAATGGAGTGATATTTATTGCTATTTATGTGGATGATTTGTTGGTCTTAAGCAAGTCGTTAGATAAAATTAACAAACTAAAAACGGATCTTAGAAGCAGTTTTGATATGAAAGATCTTGGCGAAGCAAAGTACATTTTGGGAATTCAGAGGGAGAGAGATAGAGGGAATAGAATTATAAAACTCACTCAAAAAGAAGCAATCGATAATATGCTAAAAAAATTTCAAATAGAGAAAGCAAACGGATGTCCTACTCCCATGGATTTGAAGAAAGTGAGTGAGGGGAGTGAAGAGGGAGGAATATTCATCATTAATGATGAGATGGACGAGATAGAAAGAAAATTTATGGAAAATATCCCTTATCGGCAGATTGTAGGCAGTTTAATTTATTTTATGAACTGTACCCGTCCGGATATAGCTGCAGCTGTAGGTGTCCTTAGTAGAAATCTAAATGAACCAAGAAAGAGAGATTGGGAGGCTTCCAAAAGGGTGAAGAGGTATCTGGTGGGGAGAAGGGAATTATGGTTGCATTTGGGAGGGGAGCACACTGACATCACCACTTGGAGTGATGCTAGTTATGGAGATGTGCCTTTAAGGAGGTGTACGACTGGATATGTGTTGCAAATTGGATCCGGTGCATGTTGTTGGAGTAGCAAGCAACAAAAAGTAGTTGCTCAGTCCACTATGGAGGCTGAATACATGGCTTCCTGTGCTGCCACCAAAGAATTAATGTGGGTTAAATCTCTTCTTGAAGAACTTGGGTTCACAAAATGTTTTTCGTGATAATCAAGCTGCTATCTCGATTGCAGCTAATCCGAAACATCACTACAAAGCTAAGCATATGGATATTAGACTAAGCTTTGTCAGAGAGAAGGTAGAAAATAAAATTATTTAACTGGTTCATAAAACTGATAGAGAAATGATTGCAGACATGATGACAAAAGCAGTGCCTTCCCCTAAGTTGATTTATTGCAGAGAAAACTGTGGATTAAAATTGAAAAGTGACTAAGAATTAAGGGGAGTGTTGAAAAGAGGTAATTAATAGTTCACTTCCCTATTTTAGTTTTGTTTTAAAGAAAGAGAGTAAGGATCAAAGGCGCGCCATGGCTGCCGCCATATTTAGAAAGTGGCAGTTTTTGCTGTTAAGGGTATTTTGGCTAAAATGATGCCTAGGTGTAGACACCTGTGACCTCTAGATACTTTATAGCCTACGCCTTAACCATTAAGGCGTTACGAAACGATACACGTGACGGGTTTCATAAATATATAAACATTAACGAAACAGCTAATTAACAACCGACTAACCAAAATGAGCAATTTCTCCATGTACGCGAATCTGAACCGTGTAAAATATGTTTTGATCGGACGGCCGGCATTATAGCCGCCACGCGAAGTGAGCTTTTTGGCGGCATATGGATATAGCGTCACGCGGTGCCACGTGGCGCCACATTATTTGATATCGGAGAAGATGGGAGGAGGAACCATGGCTTTCGATATGACAGGTGTCACCTTATAGACCTTGTTGTACAATGGTTGTACAATAAGTACATCGCCCATTGTACCTTCTTGTACTTTATAGTGTTCCTATTGGACTAGGGTTTAATAGTAGGTAGTCGTGAGTAGGCAGACCAAGACTTAGTAATATTTAGGTACCTCTCTCTCTAAGAGAGCTTGTAACTATAAAGGTCATCTTTGACTAGCCATAACTTACTGCTCGGGTGAGCAAATTCAGTGATTCTTTTTGCGTTTGACTCAGGGGAGTCTTGTCCTCACAACGGTGAGAGTGGTCAGAATGTTTGTGTGCTTGGGCGGCGCTTATTCAGCGGGAAAGTAGAAGGGGCAAATATTATCCTAGAGGCTTTACATAGGCTGCTCATTCTGTGGGTCAATGGAGACCACAGAATTTCAACAACTATGGTATAAATCCATTTTTTGCCGACTTAAAATCAATCTTTTAACCGAATATGACTTTGAAAGGATGGCCATTAAGCTACACCATGAATTGTTGTTACTGTAAAGGAATCATTAGTGTAGAAAAACATATAGCTTTTACGAGCACTATTTTGGGTCCGATGGGTTTATCCAACATAACATTAATACTGATAACTATTTGCAATTCTGTGCCCTCTATTGGACTACAGTATTCAAGAAGCCTGTAAATAGTTTTTAACTAACCCACTGCAATCAAGAACCACTACTGCCCACAAAGGGAAACTGACAGTCTAACTGCACCCCTGTGCAACTTGGACTCCCCTGAGTCCGCAACAAAAAGAATCACTGAAAACAACCAACTTGTCGATAAGTTATGAGCCGGCAAAAATGCCAATTTTATACAAAGCTCTCTAAGAGAGAGGTGTCTACCTACCAAACTTATTAAGTCCTAAACCCCTCTCAGAACCCCTGTCTACTAAAGTACGAACCAATCACACAACTGTAAAGGTAGAGAAAGGTACTACGGCGAATGTACTTTCTGTACGACCTGTGTACGATAATGCCACTGAGTGGACGCGTGTCTCCATTCCACCTGTCCGTATGCTCCCCTGAATTCGTGCAACCAAATATTATCCCTCCACGTGGCGCCAGGTCATGCCACGTCCATAAACGCCAAAAGTGACCATTCCGCGATCTCGGCACTGATAGACGGCGTCGGAATAAATCCGACATTAAATGTCGGTCGTCGAAACAAATGTCCGATTCATTTGTTTCGTGCGAAATGACGTCCGTACTGAAACTTTGACTAGTTGTATGTTCCTTTGTTCACCTTTCAGATAATCAGTTTCAGGACCATGTACATGTTGAAATATATATCACACCCCAAGTAATTGAACGGACTTCTACGACAGATTAGATAGAGCTAACGACTACGCTGTACTCTACCGGTCGGAGGTTCAAGTCCTGCCGGACTCAACCTTTTGTTGAGAGTGACATAAGTCACTCTTTAGTCCCACTTGCTAACTAAGGCAGCCATGGCTCAACCACCCTCTCTATCCTTCAATGACTACAATAGGAATGGTGGTTAGAGAGAGGAGGTGGAGGCAAGCTATCCGCCCTTTTCTTTTCCTTTTTATAATGATATGTTTAGACCTAGAAAATACCTTTATACATCTAATAGTTCCAACACTGCCCTTATTTTTTAGTCTAATTTAACTTTTGTTTTAGTCCATACTTTTCTCTGCAATATTTTAACTTAGGAGAAGGCACTAGTTTTTTCATCATATTAGCCACCATTATCTCATCAGATAAATATATAAGATTCATAATCTTATTCTCAACTTTTTCTCTCACAAAACTCAATCTTATTTCCAAATGCTTAGCCTTAAAATGATGTTTTGGATTAGCTGCAATTGCAATGGCAGCTTGATTATCACAAAACACTTCATTCACACCCTCTTTCATATACCCCGGTTCTTGCAACAAGGACTCGACCCACATCAACTCTTTCATAGCAGAACAAGAGGCCAGTACTCAACCTTCATAGTAGACTGAGCAACCACTTTTTGTTGCTTACTACTCCAACAGCAAGCACCTTCCCCCACATACAACACATACCCAGAAGTGCATCTTCTTATAGGTGCATCCCAATAACAGGCATCACTCCAAGTAGTGATGTCAGTGTGCTCCCCTCCCAAATGCAACTATAACTCTCTGGTTCCCACCAGATATCTTATGACTCTCTTGGCTGCCTCCCAGTCTCTCTTTCTAGGATCATTAAGACTCTTAGTGCGTAGTCCAACTGCTGCCGCTATGTCTGGCCTGGTATAGTTCATAAAATAGATCAAACTTTCTACAACCTGTCTATAAGGGATAGACTTCATAAATTCCACCTCCTTTAGACTCATCTGATCATCTAAGATCATCACTCCTCCTACAATCCCATCACTTTCTTTTTTCAAGTCCATGGGAGGGTACAACTGTTAGCCTTTTCCATCTGGAATTTCTCAAGCATATTATCTATTGCTTCTTTCTGAGTAAGTCAGATAATCCTTTTCCCCCTATCTCTCTCATTTTGGATCCCCAAAATGTATCTTGCCTCACCTAAATCCTTCATATCAAATCTGCTTTCTAAGATATTTCTTTAGCCTATTAATGTCTTCCAAAGACTTACTGAGCAGAAGAAGATCATCCACATCGATTGCAATAGAAATGAAACCATTTTTATCCTCAAACATATAGATAAAATGGCGAGAACTGATTGGGATATACCCTTGACCGGTGAGAAACTCATCTAGTTTCTTATTCGACTCTCTGGGAGCGTGCTTCAGTCCATATAAGGACTTTATGAGCATGCGGACTTTGCTCTTTTCTCCTTTCTCCGCAAATCCATTTGGTTCCCTCATGAAATTTCTTCCTCTAACTCACCATTAAGAAAAGCAGTCTTAATGTCCATCTGGTGTAATTCCATGTCTTCTGCTGTTGCCAGACTAAAGAGAATACTTGCTGATGGGAATCGAACAACTAGAGCAAAAGTCTCTTCATAGTCAATCCCCTCTTTTTGGGTAAACCCTTTTGCTACGAATCAAGCCTTATATCTCTCAATGGTATTATCTGCGTTCAGTTTAGTTTAAACATCCATTTACAACCAAACGGTTTTCTGTCCGGAGGATACTCCGCTTGTTCCCATTCATTTGCTTCCATGATAGAGGAGATCTCATCATTTATGGCTCTAATCCATTTGTCTTTCTCCGGACTGTTTACTGCCTCCGAGTATGATTGAGGCTCATCTGGGTGAGATAGCTTAGTTACCTTGTGAGTGGCATGTTTTTCCTGAAACCGTTTGCTGCTCCTTCTCCCCCTTTCAAACTCAAAAGCTGGGAAGGAGGGATGTCTTGGATTTCTCCTAACTATCTCATCGGCTCCCCTATCTATGGAATCCGGTTCCTCTTCTGTCTCCTCGAAGTCCATAGGAATATGTGAGGTTTTCGTTGGTTCTCTTGTGTCTTGGATCTGCCCTAAATTTGTAAACCCTTTTTCACTTATGTCCCTTTTGGGAAGGACGGAGTTTTCCTCACCTTTAGACTCAAATCTGATTCTATTCTTCTTCGTATATTTCAAGGGGTCAAATGACTTCCCTTTATCCATGACAACTAGGTGTTTGACTAGAATGATATCTCTCTTCGCTAAGTCATAGACTCTATATCCCTTGACATCCTCATCATATCCTACAAATTATCTTGGTTTTCACTTAACATCTAGTTTCTAGTTTTTCCTATCCTTGTCAAGACTGTAAACTTAGTTGCCGAATACTTTAAGTTGAGAGATATCTGGTTTCCTTCCCACCCATCTCTCATAAGGTGTTATTCCCTTTACAGCATAGGTAAGGACTCTATTCTTAATGTAGTTGGTACAGTTTCATGGCCTCTGCCGAAAATCTCTTTCATATTTTCTTGTCGGCTAACATACTGCATGCAGTATCTCATAGTGTTCGGTTCAACCTCTCTGCTACCCCATTTTGTTCCTAGTTATATGGTACGGTTTTCTGGTGTTGAACTCCCTCATCCCTCAAGTATTCCCCAAATTGGTTAGAGGTATATTCCCCCCCATTATCACTCTTTGTTCTCTTAATAGGGGTTCCATGCAACTTCTCACTCTAGGCTTTATATTCTTTGAATTAAGTTGAAGTTCCAGACTTTGTTTTTAGGTAGTAGACTCTAGAGTATCTAGACCTGTCATTGGTTATCGTCAACATAAACCTCTTTCCTCCAACGGAAGGTACTTTTGCAAGTCCCAAGATATTTGTGTGGACCAGATCTAGTACTTTCTCACCTCTTTACGTGGCACCTTTGGGAAAGGGAAGTCTGTGAGCCTTACCTTGAGCTCAGGCACTGCAATCATTCATCATTTCATTATCCCCAAACAGAATGCCTTCTACTACCCCAAGATTTTTCATTTCCCTCAACTTATCAAAATACACATGCCCCTATAGTTCATGTCAAATCATAAATTTAGGAACACCAACATAATAAGCATTCTTTTTTTCATTACTCAAGTTAAGCCTAAAAATGCCTTGGCTACCGATATGTGCAGTGAAGTAGACTTCATCCCCCTAGTTAGCTGTGAAGACTATTTTTCTAGTCAAGGTATCAAACTCTTTGTCATCTAACACAGACGTAGAGACAAGATTTTTACCTGCTGAGGAATATAGAGTACACCTGAGAATGTGAGTATAGAAGTCTTACCCTCCACTCAGACTTTCAAATCTATTGATCCCACTAGATATGTTGTAACCACTCTCCCATCCCCATACTCTATCTCTATAGTAGGGATCTTTTTTAGCTTTGTGAAGAGTTGCTTATCACGACACATGTGCATGGATGCATCTGAGTTGATTATCCATCCTTTTTGTGGAGCTTCCCGAATTGCTCCAAAGGCACACTTATGTCTCCGAGGGATCTCCTTCTCCTCCAATCTCTCGTCAAGTAGACTCCTCAGAGGACTCGTCCTTGGTTTCTCTTGTCACTTTTGTGACCAGAAGTGCCTTTTTCTTCCATCCAGAAGAACCCTCTCCACCCTTCTTTTTGAGCCTCAGCTCTGACAGCTTGATACAATCCGCGATAAAGTGTACCGGCATTTTGCAAATATGACAGAGGCCCTTTGGGGGCCTTGGTCCTCCAGGCTGATCTCTTTCCCCTTTGTACGGTTTTTTGAAGACCTTCCCCTATCGGTTCCTGTCTGCAACTAGAGCTTGAATGCTCTTTCCTCCTCTCCTAATCTCTATAGTGTTTTCTTGCACAAGTATCATCCGGACCACTGTATTCCACTTCCATGAACTATCAGTCATTTATTGTACTCGGTACATTATGTTATTGTATTCGTCTGGTAGCTTTATGATGAGAGTGTTAACTTTCATCTTGATTGTACCTGTCCACCCGACACTTTCCATCTCCATATACTAGGAATAAAGATCATTACAATAATCTAACATCATTCCTCCTTTGTAATAGTAACTCACTAGCCTTTGCTCAACCAACTGAAGCTCCTGAATAGTACCAGCTCTATAGATCTCCACCAAATTCACCCACAACTCCTCGGCCTAGTGAATGTGAAGGTGAGGGGTGGCTAAAGCTTGAGTGAGGTGCCTTAAAATGAAGTTCTTGGCAGCCATGTTACTAGTGTCCACATCATCTGCCTCCTCTGTTGAAGTAGTCGCTGCTATAGGAAACTTAACTCCTCCAAATCTTGGTGGAGTTCTTGAAGGTGGACGTTTCACTTGTCCACTGACAGTATCTTTTTTCGCACAAAGCCCCCATCATCATGGCTTCCCAATAGATGAACCCTGATCCATTGAAAGGGGGCACCCTAGAGGGTGTGCCCATAACACAAAAAAATCTGTGTCCTCCATTGGACTACAGAATTCAAGAAGCCTCTAGATAGTTTTTAACTAACCCACTTCAAGCCACAACCAGTGCTGCCCA
This sequence comes from Zygnema cylindricum, assembly GCA_037447655.1. Taxonomy (NCBI): domain Eukaryota; kingdom Viridiplantae; phylum Streptophyta; class Zygnematophyceae; order Zygnematales; family Zygnemataceae; genus Zygnema; species Zygnema cylindricum. Next base: position 400,566 of record JBBHKE010003519.1, on the reverse strand, counting down.
CGAAGGCAAACTGACAGTCTGATAGCAACCTATGCAACCTGGACTCATTTGAGTCTGCAGCAAAAAAAATCACTGAAAACGGCCAACCAGCTGATAAGTTATGAGCTGGCAAAAATGCCAATATTATACAAAGCTCTCTAAGAGAGAGGTGTCGACCTACCAAATTTACTTAGTCCTAAACCCCTCTCACAACCCCTATCTCCTGAAGTACGAACCTATCACACAACTATAAAGTATAGAAATGTACTACGGTTGATGTACTTTCTGTACGGCCTGTGTACGATAAGGCCACTGAATGGACGCGTGACACCATTCCACTCGTCCGTATGCTCCACGGAATTCTTGGGACCAAATGTTATCCCTCTACGTGGCGGTAGGTCATGCCACGTCCATAAACGCCAAAAGTGACCATTCCGCCATCTCGGCTGTGATAGACGCCGTCGGATTAAATCCGACATTAAATGTCTACCGTCGAAACAAATGTCCGATTCATTTGTTTCGTGCTAAATGACGTCCGTACTGAAACTTTGACTAGTTCTATGTTCCTTTGTTCACATTTTAGTTAATCAGTTTCAAGACCATGTACATGTTTAAATATATATCACACCCCATGTAATTTAACAGACTTCTACGACAGATTGGATAGAGCTAACGGCTACGCCGTACTCTACCGGTCGGAGGTTCGAGTCTGCTGGACTCAACCTTTTGTTGATAGTGACATAAGTCACTCTTTAGTCCTGCCAGTTAACTAAGCGAGCCATGGCTCAACCACCCCCTCTATCTTTCGATGACTACAACAAGTATGGTGGTTAGAGAGAGGAGGTGGAGGCAGGATTTACGCCCTTTTCTTTTCTTTTCTAGTGATATATTTAGACCTAGAAAATATCTTTATAAATCTAAGAAGCTGAAAGTACATAATTGTTGTTTTCCTATTTTTTTTCACATGATTCATTTGAATTGTTGACGCGAGTTTGAATTAAGAAGTGTCGTTGACTATAAAGCATTGTTGTTCAATTCGGTGCAATTTTTCCATTTTTGACTATTCCTATGTATTATTCGTGAGTTTTCAACTTTTCGTTATAATTTGGTTAGTATTTTTTGTACGGGAAATTGTACGTTACTTGTACCGAAACTGTTTTTTTTTTTTTTAAAAGAAGTTGCGCCATTTGAGCGCGGTATGTATAAATTTCTCTACGATTGTTCTTTTCTAATATGTATAGAAAAATCGCCATTAAAACTCTTCTAGAGGGAAGCCGCCATTGTTGATGCCACAGAAAAGGCCACTAAAACTGCCATTGAAGCCAGTGTCAAAGCATTTATGAACCGCGCTAGAAGCATCTATCCCTAGATGCCTGAATTTAAGCAATTGTAGACTCTTAGGGAGATGGAGAGAGAAAGCCATGGTTGGCTGTCAAATAGTCTTAGGCAGACAAAAAATATGAAAAAAACAAAAATGTAGTATTTGTCTGGATTGCATATTAACCCTACAGTCTAACAGTCGTTAATCAATTGATGTTGAAGAGCCGATACACACATGGAGGGCAATAGCTATTTAAATTCTTACAATTGGAAAACGATCATCAAACAAAAAATGTACAAACTACGGCAGATGAAAAATTCAAATTTTGAAAAATGTACGGAGTAGTAGGAATACATAATCAAGAACGCATTTTAACGAATTTTTAAAATTGTTCAATGTGAAATGCATATATTATTTACGCTTTCGTTTCGTGCGTACTATGCTATTTGAACAAATATGCTATAAATCCATTTTTTTGCGACTTTAATCAATCTTTTAACCGAGTCTGACTTTGAAAGGATGGACATTAAGCAACACCGTGAATTGTTGTTATTGTAAAAGAATCATTAGTGTAGGAAAACATATAGCTTTTACGAACACTATTCTGGGTCCGATGGGTTAATCCAACATAACATTAATACTGATCACTATTAATATAGATATCCTTACATTGGATACACATTCCTATAATGTAGCCACTATACTCAGTCTATCGCACTTCGAAATAATGTGTTGACATAGTTGCCGTTTGAACATTTAACAATAGGTTCGCGCAGATTGTTTTTGATATTACAATCTATCAAATCTGACTGCGCTTTATAATGGGGACAAAGTTACCTCGCAAACATGCACTTTTGCTCTAAATTTATATCATCTAACGCACGTATTTTAACATTAAGAAATAGTTAACGATTTAACTACCTCATGATTTACTGTGATTTGACACGTCATACTGCACCTATATTGAGGCACATGAAAATATTATTATTAATTTTATTGTAAGTTCATGGGGCGTGATTTAGGGGCACCGACTAATTGTTATTAACACTAGTACCGATTCACAATGTACCTTACTGTACCTTGTTCACAACTTCGCTATTCCATAATCGGTGACAATAACAACACTTAGGTAATAAAAAAGATTGCATTGATTATTGTAAAAAAGGTTTATAAAGACTGATGATTTCATGGGAACATTTTCATTTTCTACAATCTTTCATACGCTAGGGAGAAAATTGGTGCTAATTTCACTTTATAGTACAGTTTGCTCAAAAAAGGATGCATTTTCTAAATAATAGACACGAGACGCAAAAAAGATTGGAAAAAAGCTTGATCCCAATGGTTTAATCATTTTAAACAATTGTTATTTAGAATAAAAAATGTAATATTTTAAAATCAATTTTAAGTGTCATAATTAAACTTTTACAATACCTTTTTTTTTATAAGATAATAGAAGAAATAGTTTGACATTGATCAAACCCTCAACCTTTGTAGCCAGTAGAGACATCACAATCAAAGCGTCAAACTCAATATTGGAGAGACGACCTTAAGAATGCAAGCTTAGGGGGAGTATGGAAAATTCCTCCGCTTTAACACTTTGCCCTGCTCGTCAAACCACAACTTCATCCCACACAAAATCTTTATTTTGCGTTCTCTTCCTTTGCAAATTCACAAAGTTGTAAGCAAATTATGTAATTTTGTGACCTCCATTGGTCCACAAAATGTCGAGTTACATGGAGCCTCTAGGATAATATTTGCACTTTTGACTTTGGCAATGAATAAGTGCCACATTGGCACGCAAAAACTCTAATCGACTACATCTCTGTGTAGCCCAAACTCCCTTGAGTCCGCAGCACAAAGAATGAATGAAATTGCTCACCCGAGCATTAAGTTATGGCCGGCCAAAGATGGCCTGTAAATACCGAAGCATTTTGGGAGAGAGGCGGCTACCTTGATTTTTTCTAAGTCTTAAGCTCCCTCTCTAAACCTACTACTAGTTTACACTAACCAATCAAATGAGTGTAAGGTACAAGAAGGTACATGTACCAGTGTACTTCTTGAACGGCCATAGTACGACATGGCCGCTCCGCTGACGCGTGTCAGTTCCTGAGCGGCAGTTGCTCCCCCCGTAGTATCTATTGTCCAACCACATCAAGCCACGTGTCGTCCTCTGACATTGGCTTGCAAACCGCCGAATGTCCACTTTGAAATTTCGGCTCCTCTGCGAGCCGTCGATCGCGCACGACATTTGATTTCGTCTGTTGAAAATTAAATGTCTTTTCGTATAGTACAGTATTTCGTGCGATACTGTATGTTTCACATTCATTTTGTTTCGTATGTGTCGTTGCGTCATTATTTAAATATTTATCATATACAACTTATGTAACGTTTTATCAAGACTTATTGGATAAGGCACATCGTTACGCCGTACGATATTTACCTTGTAGTTCAAAGGATCAATCCTTGCAGTCAACAGGATTTCTTTTGCAAGGGCTTTGTCTTTTGCCTGTCTCCTTATCTACGTGAGACAGCCATGGCTGCCTGCCAGTTCTCATATCTTTTGCAGAGGCTTTATCTTTTGCTAGTCTCCTTATCTGCGTGAGACATCCATGGCTGCTGCCAGTTCTCAGTGACTACGACAAGTATGAGAACTACACAATAACCATAGACAAAAAAAGATAGAATATAAAATATCCTTTTTTAGCACTCCCCTTATTTTCTAGTCTATTTTTTGCTTCACTCCACACTAGAATTCTGTGTCCTCCATTAGACTACAGAATTCAAAAGCCCCTAGATAGTTATTAACTAACCCACTTTTAATGGCAACCCTTGCTACCCAAGCAGACAGGTTGACAATCTGATGCACCCCTGTGCAACCTGGACTCCCTTGAGTCTGTAGGAAAAAGAATCTCTGAAAACGCCCAACCAGGCGATAAGTTATGAGGCAGTAAAAAATGCTAATTTGTACACACTCTCAAAGGGAGAGGTGACTACCTACCAAAATTTTTGAAGTCTTGATTCCCGCTAATAACTTCTATCTATTGAAGTACGGACTAATCAGATTACTGTACCATACCAAAAAAATACTATTGCCGGTGTACCTTTTGTACGGCCTATGTACGACAAGGCTATTAAGTGGACGCGTGTCGGCTTTTCACTTGTCCGTACATTCCTCGGATTTCCAACGACCAAATGTCATCCTTCCACGTGGCTCCAGGTCATGCCACGTCACAAAACGCCAAAGTGACATTTCCAGGATCTCGGCAAAGACGTAGGCCGTTGGATAAGAACCGGCATTAAATATCGTCCTTCGAAACAAATGTCAGATTCATTTGTTTCGTGCGAGATCTCGTTCGCACTGAATCTTACCCTGTTCTATGATGTTACATTTATATTTCTGTTAATTGGTTCAGGGGACCTAATATCGTTTAAATATAAATCACACCCTATATACTTTAGCAAACATCTACGACAGACTGGTTACAGTGGACGGCTACGCCACGCTCTACCGGGCGGGGGTTCGAGTCCTGCTGGACTCAACCTTTTTGTAGGGAGTGACTTAAGGTCACTCTCTAACCCTGCCTATGGAGCTGATGCAGCCATGGCTCCATCACTCTCTCTCTCCTTCAGTGACTACAACAAGTATGGGGGTAAGAGAGAAGAGATGAAGTCAAGCTGCCTGCATGTTTCTTTTTCCGCTACTATATTAAGACCTAGAAAATACCAAAAAACTATTTATTTCAACACTCCCCTTATTTTCTAGTCTAATTTTAATTTTTCTTTCAACCCGCATTTTTTACAGACAATATTTTAATTTAAGAAAGGGCACGGGTTTGGTCATCATGTCAGCCACCATTTCTTCATCAGGTCTATACACAAGATTTAAAATTTTATCCTCAACTTTTTCTCTCACGAAGCTTAATGTTATGTCCATATGTTTTGCTTTGAAATGGTGTTTTGGATTAACTGTAATTGCAATTGCAACTTCATTATCGCAAAAGACTTCATGCACTCCCTCCTTCATATATCATAGTTCTTGCAACAACGATTTCACCCATATTAGTTCTTTTACAGCAAAAGAAGACGCCATATACTTAGCCTCTATAGTAGACTGAGCAACCACCTTTTGTTGCTTACTGCTCCAACAGCAAGCACTTTCCCCCACATACAAAACATATCCAGAAGTGCATCTTCTCATAGGTGCATCCCCATAACAAGCATCACTCCAAGTGGTGATATCAGTATGCTCCCCTCCCAAAGGCAACCATAATTCTCTAGTTCGAACGAGATATCTCATGACTCTCTTGGCTGCCTCCCAATCTCTCTTTCTAGGATCGTTAAGACTCCTACTAAGAACTCCTACTGCTACCGCTATGTCCAGCCTTGTACAGTTCATAAAGTAGATTAAACTTCCTATGACCTATCTGTAAGGAATAGACTTCATAAACTCTCTCTTCTCTGGACTCATCTGATCATCTAAAATTATCACTGCTCCTTCTACTCTCCGATCACTTACTTTCTTCAAGTCCATGGGAGTGGTACAACTATTAGCTTTCTCCATTTGAAATTTCTCAAGCATATTTCCTATTGTTTTCTTCTGAGTGAGTCTTATGATCCTTTTCCCCCTATCTCTTTCCATTTGAATTCCCAAAATATATATGTTGTTGTATGTTAAATGGAGGATGCATTTCAAATGATTGTTCGTCGACCTATTTTTGGCTTAGCTTTTTGCATGATAGTTTGGGTCGCTTCTGCGGTCTATTTTAGACCAAAGAACAACACTTAACACCAGCACATCATCCACATAAATTGCAATAAAGACCACACCATCCATATCTTTAAACATATAGGTAGAAGGCCAGAACTGATCCTGATATATATCCTAGACCAGTATTAAATTCATCTAGTTTCTTATTCCACTGTCGGGGAGCCTACTTAAGTCCATATAATGACTTTATGAGCTTACAGACTTTGCTTTCTTCCCCACTCTCCAGAAACCCTTCCGTTTGCCGCATGAAGATTTCTTCCTCTAACTCACCATTGAGGAAGGCGGTCTAAATCTCCATCTGATTAATTTCCATGTCTTTAGGTGCCGCCTGACTTAGGAGAATCCTTATTGATGGGAACCGAACAACTAAAGCAAATGTCTCCTCAAAGTCAATCCCCTCCTTTCGGGTGAACCCTTTTGCTACCAAACGAGCCTTATATCTTATAATGGTATTATCTGGGTTAAGTTTTAGTTTAAATACCCATTTACAGCCAATAGGTTTTCTGTATAGAGGACAGTCTGCTAGCTCCGATGTATTTGCTTCCATCATGGAGGCCATTTCATCATTTATGGCTCTAATCCATTTGTCATTTTCTGGGATGTTCACACCCTCTAGGTATGACCGAGGCTCATCAGGGTGGGATAGCTTAGTTACCTTACGAGCACGTTGTTTCTCTTGTATCCTTTTGCTGCTCCTTCTTCCTCCCTCAAACTCTGAGGCTAGAATAGAGGGAAGTCTCGCGTTTCTCCTTATCGTCTCATCGTCTCCCTTATCCATGAATGTCGAGTCTGGTTCCTCCACTTTTGTCTCCTCAAAGTCCATAAGAATATGTGAGGTGTCCGATAACTCTCTTGTTTCTTGGATCTCCCCTGAATCTGCAATCACTGTCTCACTCATGTCATTTTCAAGAAAAAAAGAGTTCTCCTCACTTTCGGACTCAAACTTGATTTTTATCTTTTTGGTATATTTGAAGGGGTCAATTGAATTTCCTTCATCCATAACAATTAGGTGTTTGACCAGAATGATATCTTGCTTTGCTAAGTCATACCTCATCATATTCTATGAAATATACGTGTTTTCCCTTACCATCAAATTTCCAATTTTTCTTAACCGTATCTAGACTATAAACTTGGCTACCAAATACTTTACGGTGAGAGATATGCGGTTTCCTTTCAACCCATCTCTCATAAGGTGTCGTACCTTTCAGAGCTGAGGTAAGGACTTTATTCTTAATATAGTTGGCACAGTTTATGGCTTATGCCCATAATCTCTTTCTTATTTTCTTGTCAGCCAACATACTGTTACACTATCTCTTAGTGTTCGGTTTAACCTCACAGCTAATTCATTTTGCTCTTGATTATGTGGTACAGTTTTCTGGTGCTACACTCCCTCATCTCTCAAGTATTCCTCAAACTGATTAGAGGTATATTCTCCCCCGTTATCACTCCTTATCGTCTTAATGGGGGTTTCATGCAACTTCTCACTCCATGCTTTATATTCTTTGGAGTAAGTTGATGCTTCAGACTTTGTTTTTAGAAATTATACTCTAGAGTATCTAGACCAGTCATCGGTTATTGTCATCATAAACCTTTTTCCTCCAACCCAAGGTACATTTGCAGGTCCCCAAATATCTGTGTGGACCAAATCTAACACTTTCTCACCTCTATATGTGGCGGCTTTGGGAAAGGGAAGTCTGTGAGCCTTACCTTTGAGCACAACCACTACAATCATCCATCATTTCATTATCCCCAAACTGAATGCCTTCTACTACCCCAAGCTTTTTCATTTCCCTCAACCTATCATAATGTACATGCCCCAACCGCTTATGCCAAATCATCAATTTAGGAACACCAACATAGTAAGCATTCTTGTTTTCATTACTCAGGTTAAGCCTAAACATTCCTCGGCTACCCTTATCTGCCGTGAAATAAACTTCATCCCCATACTTAGCTAAAAAGACTCCCTTTCTAGTGAAGGTATCAAACTCTTTGTTATCTAACACAGACGTAGAGACAAGATTTTTACTCAGTTGAGGAATGTAGAGCACATTTCAGAATGTAAGTATATCAGTCTTACCCTCCACTAAGACTCTCTGATCTAGTGATCCCACTAGTTCTGTTGTAACCACTCTCCCATCCCCATACTCTATCTCTACGGTAAGGATATTTGTTAGCTTAGTGAAGAGTTCCTTATCACGACACATATGCTTCGATGCACCTGAGTCCATGATCCATCCTTTTTGTGGAGCCTCCCCAATTGCTCCAAAGGCGCATTTCTATCTACGAGGGATCTCTTTCTCCTCCAGATTATTGTCAAGAAGAAGCTCCATATCCTGCTCAAAAGACGCATCCTCGATTTTTCTTGTCACTTTTGTAATGACAAGTGCCTTTTTCTTCCCTCCACCAGAACCCCCTCCACGGTTCTCTTGGAGCCTCAGCTCCGACAACTTGACAAAATCTGCGATGAAATGTCCCGCTTTTTTGCAAAAATGACAAAGACCCTTTTGGGGCCTCGGTCCTCCAAAATGATGTCTTTCCCCTTTGTACGGCTTTTTCGGGTCCTTCCCCCATCAGTCCCCTCTTGCTGCTAGAGCTTGAATGTTCTTTCCTCCTCTCCTAATTTCCATTGTGTTTTCCTGCACAAGTATCATCTTGACCACTGTATTCCATTTCCGTGAACTATCACCCATTTCCTGTACTCGGTACACTATGTTGTTGTACTCATCTGGTAACTGTTGTTCTACAACCACTGGAGCAGGTGGAGCATCAGCAGTAGTAGTGGAAGTAGACATAATCTCACTCACAGAAGCTTATCTAGAATCCTATCAAACAGCTGTATTCTACAACTCACCAAATCTGATACAATGAACCAAACTACTTCAAACTATAAAGCAATATAGAATATCACAAAGACTGACAACTCCCAAAGTTTCAGCTCAATTGATCCAACATACACCAAGATATGCAACTCAAAAGTTTCCCAAAAACTGTCTGCAGATTACACTGTCTGGAAGTCTGGATACATAAAATGTTCTACGTCCTAAGTCTTATACTTCTTCACTTAGTTGTACTTCAACATAGTGTGTACCGCCGATACAAGTATTCCTACAAGATACGTCCAAAAGAACTAAACTCCCACTAAGGTCTAAGTGTACCTGATCACGCTAAAACTAATCTATCATTGCACACTCAATATGACTGAGAATCCTGTACAGGTTATTTAATCAAATACTTATCGCCTAGCTTAGTGAATCTCGTCCGTTGACTTGATTTGAATCAACCGCAGTAGCGCAGTCCAATTCCTGATTACATTCAAAAATATCCGCAGCTTGGTAGCAGCTGCGTTATCACATACACAAGTTCGCCGCAACTGCGTTTGTCTTGTTGCGTAGCAACTGCGCTGTTATATACCAAAATATCCGCAGTTGCGTTTTGACCCGTTGCGTCGCAGGCTGCGTTTGTCCGTACAGACCAAAAATAACCGCAGCTGCGCTTGTTCCATCTGCGTCGCAGCTGCGTTGTCGGTGCCATTCTAAAACCTGTACTCTGATTCAGGTGATGACGCGTGTCTATATAGATTTGCTGAGACTTAAAGCTTTTCAAATACAACAGTAACTTAATGATAAGGGTGTTAACTTTTATTTTCATTGTACCTGTCCATACGACACTTTCCATCTTCATATAAAAACAAGAAAGATTATTACACTAATCTAACATCTTTCCTCCTTTATAAGTGTAACTCACTAGCTTTTGCTCAGCCAACTGAAGCTCATGAATGGTTTCAGGTCTATAAACCTCCACCAAACCCACCCACAACTCCCCGGCCTTGTAAATGTGCAGATGAGGAGTGGCCAAATCTTGAGTGAGGTGCCCCAGAATGAAGTTCTTGGCAACCATGTTTACATCCTCCCACATGTGAGTATTGTTCTTCGCGGTCTTCACGGTTGCCGATCTCGGGACTGTGGCAATAGGAGTGAGGGGTGTCTCCTTCCCTTTCCCCCTTTCGGACAATTGCTGTCCCCATCATCTGCCTCATCGGCTGAGGCAACCGTTGCTGCAAGAAATCTTACTCCTCCAAATCCTGGTGGAGTTCTCGAAGGTGGACGTTTCACTTGTCCACTAACGATACCCCAGTTTCATTTTTCGCACAAAGCTCCTATCATCATGGCCTCCGAATAGATGAACCGAGATCCATTGAAGGTGGGCACCCTAGAGGGTGGGCCTATAATCTGCAATTTTGTGTCCTCTATTGGACCACAGAATACAGGAAGCAGGAAGCCTCTAGATAGTATTTAACTAACCCACTTCAAGCCACAACCACTACTGTCCCAAGAAGGCAAAGTGAAAGTTTGACTGCACCCTTATACAGCCTAGACTCCGCTGATTGCGTAGCAAAAAGAATCACTGAAAATGGCCAACCTGCCGATAAGTTATGAGGCAATAAAAATGCCAATTTGTACAAACTCTCAAAGGGAGAGGTGACTACCTACCAAAATTTTATAAGTCCTGATTCCCTCTAATAACTTCTATCTACTGAAGTACGGACCAATCAGATTATTGTACCGTACCAAAAAGTACTATTGGCGATGTACCTTTTGTATGATCTATGTACGATATGGCTATTAAGCGGATGCGTGTCTGCTTTTCACTCGTTCGTACAATCCTCGGATTCCCATGACCAAATGTCATCTCTCCACGTGGCTCCAAGTCATGCCACGTCACAAAACGCCAAGGTGAACATTCCGGGATTTTGGCGATGATGTGCGCTTTTGGATTTGCAGCGAGACGCAATCTGAGCTGTTATAAATACTTGCGCGACATTGGTTTCACTGTCGAAACAAAATGCGTGGCATCTGTTTTAAAATAGAATCATACTTCGTACTTTCATAAAACTGTATCTATGCATGCCGTATAAAATTTTAGTTAATTAGATTTTGTTCCTCCCTAAATATATATATATCCATCACATACTATATCACTTAGCATTGGTCCTAGTCTTATAGGATAAAGTTGACCGCTATCGGCCAACTTGACGAACCGTAGGTTTTTAGGAAGTTTACTCTAGAATATCTAGACCAGTCATCAGTAATTCTCAACATATACCTCTTCCCTCCAATTGAGGGTACCCTTGCTGTTCCCCAGATATCTATGTCGATTAAATCAAGTACCTTCTCTCCTCTATATGTGGCGCCTTTAGGAAAAAGAAGTCTGTGAGCCTTTCCTTGGGCCAGCCACTAAAATCATCCACCATTTCATTGTCACTAAACTGAATGCCTTCCCTTACACCAAGCTTCTTTATTTCCCTCAACCTATCAAAATGCACATGCCCCAACCCCTTATGCAAAATCATCAACTTTGGGACACCAACATAATAAGCATTCTTCTTTTCATTACTCAGGTTAAGCCTAAACATTCCTTGGTTACCCTTATCTGCAATGAAGTAAACCTCATCCCCATACTTAGCTGTAAAGATTCCCTTTCCAGTGAAGGTATCAAATTCTTTGTCATCTAAAATAGATGTAGAGACAAGATTTTTACTCCGTTGAGGAATATAGAGCACATCTGAGAAAGTGAGTATAGAAGTGTGACCCTCCACTAAGACTTTAAGATCAACTAATCCCACTAGATCTGTAGTAACCACTCTCCCATCCCCATACTCTATTTCTACTGTAGGGATTTTTCTTAGCTTAGTGAAGAGGTCCTTGTCACCACACATATGTATGGATGCACCTGAGTCAATGATCCATCCTTCTTGTGGAGCTTCCCGAATTGCTTCAGGGGTACACTTCTGTCTCTGAGGGATCTCCTTCTCCTCCAAACTCTCGTGAAGAAGGAACTCCCCATCCTCCTCAGAGGACTCGTCCTCGGAGTCTCCTATCACCTTTGTGACCAAAAGTGCCTTTTTCTTCCCCCTGGAAAAACCCCCTCCATGATTCTCTTAGAGCCTCAGCTCCGACAAATGACACTATATGCGATGAAGTGTCCCGGCTTTTCGCAAAAATGACATAGGCCCTTTGGGGGCATTGGTCCTCCTGGCTGAACTCTTTGTCCTTTGTATGGTTTTTTTCTGATCTAGTCTCCACCTCTCCCTTGTGGCGGCTACAGCTTGAACGCTCTTTTCTCCTCTTCTGATTTTAATTGTGTTCTCCTGCAGAAGTATCATGCGGACCATTGTTTTCCACATCCATGAACTATTAGTCATTCCCTGTACCGTGTTCACTATATTCTCATACTCGTCGGGTAACTTCATGATGACAGTGTTAACCTTCATCTTAATTGTACATGTCCATCCCGCACTCTCCATCTCTATATACAAATAAGAAATATCATTACAGTAGTCTAACATCTTTCCCCCTTTGTAAGTATAATTTCCCAACTTTTTCTCTGCCAACTGGAGCTCTTGAATTCTACTAGCTCTATAGATCTCCATCAAACTCACCCATAACTCCTCGGCTTAGTAAACGTGAAGGTGGGGAGTTGTTAAATCTTGTGTGAGATGTCTTAGAATGAAGTTCTTGGCAGCCATGTTGGTGTCTTCCCACATTTGAGTATCGGTCTCCACGGTCTTCACGATCGCCGCTACAGATGTTGTGGGAATAGGAGCGATAGGAGTAAGAGGTGTCTCCTTTTCTTTCCCTTTTTTGGACACACTGCTGTCCCCGTCATCTGCCTCCTTTGCTGTAGGAGATGTTGCTACAGAAACCTTATTCCACCAAATTCTGATGGTGTTCCCTGAGGTGGACGTTTCACTTGTCCACTAACAATACCCCAGTATCGTTTTTCACACAAAGCCCCTGACATCATAGCTTCCCAATAGATTAACCCTGATCCATTGAAGATGCGCACTCTAGAGGGTGGGCCTATATTTTGCAATTCTGTGTCCTCCATTGGACTACAGAATTCAGGAAGCCTGTAGAAAGTTATTAACTAACCCACTTTCAATGGCAACCCTTGCTACCCAAGCAGACAAAAAGACAATCTGACTGCACCCCTGTGCAGCCTGGACTCCTTTGAGCCGCACGAAAATAAATCTTTGAAAACGCCCAACCAGGCGATAAGTTATGAGGCAATAAAAAATGTCAATTTGTACAAACTCTCAAAGGGAGAGGTGACTACCTACCAAAAATTTTTAAGTCCTGATTCCCTCTAATAACTTCTATCTACTGAAGTACGGACCAATGAGATTAATGTACCGCACCAAAAAAGTACTACTGCCGGTGTACCTTTTGTACGGCCTATGTACGACAAGGCTAGTAAGTGGACGCGTGTCCGCTTTTCACTCGTCCGTACGTTCCTCGCAATTCCTACGACCGAATGTCATCCTTCCACGTGGCTCCAGGTCATGCCACGTCACAAAACGCCAAATTAACCTTTTTGGGATCTCGGCGAGGACGTATGTCGTTGGATAAGAACCGACATTAAATATCATCCGTCGAAACAAATGTCAGATTCATTTGTTTCGTGCGGGATTCTGTTTCGCACTGAATCTTACCCTGTTCTATGATGTTACATTTATATTTCTGTTAATCGGATTAGGGGATGTAACATCGTTTAAATATAAATCACACCCTATATACTTTAGCAAACATCTACGACATACTCGTTAGAGCGGACGGCTACGCCACGCTCTATCGGTCGGGGGTTCGAGTCTTGCTAGACTCAACCTTTTTGTAGAGAGTGACTTAAGGTCACTCTCTAACCTTGTCTATGGAGCTGGGGAAGCCATGGCTCCATCACTCTCTCTCTCTTTCAGTGACTACAACAAGTATGGGGGTAAGAGAGAAGAGATGAAGACAAGTTGCCTACATGTTTCTTTTTCCGCTAATATATTAAGACCTAGAAAATACCAAAAAACTATTTATTTCAACACACACTTCTCCGTACAAAATATCAATTTGGGAGAAGGAACCGGCTTAGTCATCATATCTGCTACCATTTCTCCATCCGGTCTATATTCCAAACTAGTTATTTTATCCTCAACCTTCTCTCTAACAAAGCTCAACCGAATATCAATATGCTTTGCTTTAAAGTGATGCTTAGATTTTGGTGCAATTGCAATCGCAGTTTGATTATCACAGAATATCTTTTGCACTCCACTTTTCATTTATCGAAGTTCTTGAAGCAAAGATTTCACCCACATTAATTCTTTCACTGCCAAAGAAGAAGCCATATACTCAGCCTCCATAGTGGACTGAGCAATCACCTTTTGTTGCTTACTGCTCCACCAACAAGCCCCATTCCCAATATACAACACATATCCAAAAGTACACTTTCTCATCGGAGCATCCCCATAACTGGCATCACTCCAAGTGGTGATGTCAGTATTATCCCCTCCCAAATGCAACCAGAGATCTCTCGTTCCTTTCAAGTATGTATGACCCTTTTGGCCGCTTCCCAATCCTTCTTCCTAGGATCATTCAGACTCCTACTAAATATCCCTACAGCAGGTTCTATTTGAGGATGAGTACAGTTTTATAAAATAGATCAACCTACCTACAACTTGTGTTTATAGAATAGTTTGCATAAACTCGTTTTCGTTAAGTCCTAACTCATTATTTGTAATTCTGTGACCTCTATTGGTACATGGAATATCCAGCTTATATGAAGCCTCTAAGATAATATTTGCACTTTTGACTTTGGCAATTAATTAGTGCCACCCTGGCGCGGAAAAACTCTGACCGACTACACCTCTGTTTTGCCTGGACTCCCCTAAGTCTGGTGCAAAAAAAATCACTGAATTTGCTCACCTGAGCATTAAGTTATGGTTGTTCAAAGGCGACATATTTATACAGATGGCATCTGGGAGAGAGGACTTTCAAAATTTGGTCTTAGTCTTGAAAACCTCTTAATAGCTACTCTTAACCAATCAAAATTAAAGTACTCTAATTATTGTACATACAAAGTACACCAGCCGCCGTACTTTATGTACGGATATATTCTACACCACTTTCGGTCTACCACGTGGCTAATAGGTCAACGTTATTTTGTTTCTTTTCTCTTTCGTTATTCCATAAGATGATGCCACGTGTCATTTCCTTGCATTTCGCCGAGTTGTTCCCAGGTAATCG
This sequence comes from Zygnema cylindricum, assembly GCA_037447655.1. Lineage (NCBI taxonomy): Eukaryota > Viridiplantae > Streptophyta > Zygnematophyceae > Zygnematales > Zygnemataceae > Zygnema > Zygnema cylindricum. The sequence goes on along the minus strand of JBBHKE010003519.1, from coordinate 385,430 downwards.
TCCTGGCATACTGACACTCACGCGTGCCGTCCGTTCTTTTTCCGGCGATCAATTTCAGCCGTTCGATCTAACGGCGCGCTGAATAAATGTTGATCGTTGAAATTCACCGGTCAATGTTCGGTGTTGACCGTTGAATTTCGACGGTCAACATTCCGTGTTGACCATTTAAAATTCCTTCGTCCTTTGCGAGCCGTCGATCGCGACATTTAATTTCGTCCGTCGAAATCAAATGTTGTTTCATTTATTTCGTGCGGTACCATACGTTCCTTGTTTCGTTTCGTTCTATAAGTAGTTAAAAAGAATATATCGTTGTGTTGTTTTTAAATACTTATCAAATGTAGTACATGTATCGATTCATCAAGCCGTAATGGATATGGCGGACTGCTAATCGTACATCTTTGGCTGGAGGTCACAGGATCAAATCCTGTCTATTACAACCTAACTTTTGTAGGAGCCCTGTCTTCTGTCTATCTTCTCATCTGTCTAAGGCAGCCATGGCTGCCTGTCAATTCTCAGTGACTACGACAAGTATGAGAACTGCAAGATCCCAAAAAAGGTAGAATATAAAATATCACTTTTCAACATTATCCAAGATCAAGACTCCCTCTTCTGAGCTCCCTTCATTCCCTTTCTTTAAATCTATAGGAGTCGTTCAACTATTTGCTTAATCCATTTGAAAATTTTTAGGAAAATTTCCTATTGTTTTCTTTTGAGTTTGTCTAATTGTTTTCTTCTCTCTATCCCTCTCCATCTGAATTTCCAAAATATACTTTGTTTCCCCCAAGTCTTTCATTTCAATTATACTATTTAGATCCTTTTTCAATCCATTAATTTTCTCCATTGATTTACTCCAAACAAGCAAATCATCAACATAGATGGCAATGAAAATTATACCTTCCTCGTCTTTAAATAGATAGATGGAATGGTCCGAACTGATTCGTATATATCCCAAACTCGTACATGTGAGAAAGTAAGTATATAAGTCTTACCCTTCACTAGGAATTTCATATCTACTAAACCCACTAGATCTGTAGTAACTACTCTCCCATCCCTATACTCTATCTCTACAGTATGGATCTTTATTAGTTTGGTAAAGAGGTGCCTATCACGAGACATATGCATCGATGCACCTGAATTGATGATCCATCCTTCTTGTGGAGCTTCTCGAATGGCTCCAAGAGCACACTTCTGTTTCCGAGGGATCTCCCTCTCCTCCCGATTCTCGTTATAGAGCTCCCCCTCCTCCTCCTCAAAGACCTTGTCCTCCTCGGTCTCCCTTTTCACTTGTGTGGCCACAAGTGCCTTCTTCTTTCCTCCGAATGAGCCCCCTCCACAGTTCTCTTCGAGCCTCAGCTGCGACAACTTAGTGTAATTCGCTATGAATTGTCCCGACTTTTTGCAGAAATGAGAAGACCCTTTGGGGGCCTTGGTCCTCCAGATTGATCTTTCTCTCCTTTGAAGTTTGCCGTACGCTTCCTCGACTCTTTCCCCCACCGATTCGTTCCGGCAGCTAGAGCTAGAACGCTCTTTCCTCCTCTCCGAAATCTCAATAGTATTCTCCTGCACGAGTATCACCCGAACCACTATGTTCCACTTCCAAGAACTGCTTGTTGAAATTTAAGTATTTTCTAGGTTTAGAGATTGTAAAATAAAAGGTTGACAGCTTGCCTCTAACTCTTCACTCAATTCCCCACACTTGTCGCAGTCACTGAAGACTTGAGGAGGAGTTAAATCCATGGTTTCCTAGGCTGTCCAAAAAGGACAGAAAGGCAAATCTTGATAGAGTTACCTAAAAGGTTTGACGGACCCAGGATTTGATTCGGGTACCTGCCGTCTATCACATCACCCGTTAGCTTTAACCCATAAGTCTAGATTAGTGGTAGGATATGATAAGTTTGACAAATATTTCTTTTGTTACACGTAGACTAGTTCATTTAACGGGAAATAGATACGTAATGCATAGATATAGTTTTGAATAGTACAATGTACGGTTTAATGTATTATATGAAATTGATAACGCGCGGTTGTTTTGAACGCGAAACAAATACTGCGTGTTTATTTTCAACGGCTATAGTTGTATCCGGTTTTGATCAGACGCCCACAATAGGCGCCGCAATCACAAAATATGTACTTTTGGCGTTTTACTGTCATCGCCACGTCATATGACACGTGGCCGACAACGTTAGATTGCGGTAACTCCGGAGATTATGAGAACAAATCGGGATATGACATATGTCGACATTTTGGCCATGTCGTACAATGGCCGTACAGAAAGTACACCAACTCCTGTACTTTTCTGTACATCACAGTAATTTGATTGGCGCCGTACGTCAGTAGATAGTTTTTAGAGAGAGATAGGACTTAGAAAATTTAGTAGTTAGCAGCCTCTCTTCGAGAGAGCTCCTATACAAAAGGTCATCTTTGACCATTCATAACTATCAATTTACTTGACCATTTTCAGTGATTCTTTTTGCTGCAGACTCAAGGGAGTCCACACTACACACGGGTGTAGTCGTTCAGAGTTTTTACCTGACAAGGTGGCTGCATTTCTAAGGGAAAGTCAAAGTGGGTGAATGTGTCCAAAACTCATATTCTAAATTTGCATTATGTGGTGGAACTGAGCACACATAAGTCTTATTTCATAAGGGTGAAGCTATAATGAGTTACTGATTGTCAAAGGGTCAGTCATTTGGGTTTATATCAACTTAGAGTCGGCGCTATCAAGATTAGTTTCATTTCGATCTGCGATTTTTGTGGGCAATGGAGCACACAGAGCTTCACTGTCATCCATTTCTTGCACTCGGTACAGTATGTTCTCATATTCATCAAGAAACTTCATGATGAGAGTGTTGACTTTCATCTTCATTGTACCTGTCCACCCAGCACTTTCCATCTCCATATACAAACAAGAGAGGTCATTACAGTGATCCAATATTTTCCCCCTTTGTAAGTGTAATCCCTTAGCCTTTGCTCGGCCAACTGGAGCTCTTGAATAGTACTAGCTCTATATATCTCCACTAAAGTCACCCACAACTCCTCGGCCTTAAGAATATGAAGATGAGAAGTTGCTAAAGCCTGAGTGAGGTGCCTCAAAATGAAATGTCAGGCAAACATGTTTGTGTATTCCCACGTTTGAATATCAATTTCCTCGGTCTTCACAACCACCGCTCCGGGTGCCGTGGCAATAGAAGTGAGAGGTGTCTCGTTCCCTTTTCCCTTTTCAGACACACTATTATCCCCGTCGTCTGCCTCCTCCGTTGGGGCAGATGTTGCTGCAGAAAAACCTCACTTCACTATACCTTGGTGGGATTCTGTGAGATGGTCGTTTCACTTGTCCACCGACAATACCCCAGTATCGTTTTTCACACAAAGCCCCTACCATCATGGCTTCCAAATAAATGAACGTAGATCCATTGAAGATGGGCACCCTAGAGGGTGGGCCCATAACTTGGAACTATGTGTCCCCTATTGGACAACAGATTTCAAGAAGCCTCTAGATAGTTTTTGACTAACCCTTCTTCAACTAGGACCATTGCTACCCAAGAAAGCAAATAGACAATGAGATTGCACCTTTTTGCAGTCTGGACTCCTTCGAGTCCACACGATGAAGAATCACTAAAATTGCTCAACTAGGCGATTGATTATCAAGTGGAAAAGATGACAATATTTATACAAGCTCAATGGGAGAGAGGCGGCTACCTTCTCGATCCTCTAAGTCCTAAATCCTTCTCACAATCCCTATCTACTGATGTACGAACCAATCAGAGAACTGTACAGTACAAAAAGGTACTATGGTTGATGTCCTTTCCGTACGGCTAGTGTACGATGGGGCCATGGAGTAGACGTTTGTCTCCTCTAGATTTATTCCCATGCTTCCCAGGATTCCCGCTTTCCAATTCTATCGTGCCACGTGGGGCCAGGTCATTCACGCCCGAAAACCGCCAAAACGACCATTTCGAGGTCTCGGCGATGATGCGTGCCGTCGGATCCAAACGCGCTTTTAATTTTAGCCGTTAAAATAAATGTCTGGTACATTTTTTTCGTGCGGGTCTTTGTTTGCACTATATTACAACGAGTCTTTATGCTTGTAATCTCTAATTTCGTTAATCGGGTTAAGGTTGCTTAGCAATGTTTAAATAACAATCAAACCCTATATACTTAACGAACTTCTACGATACACCGGTTAGAGCTGATGGCTACGCCTAGCTCGATTGAAGGTTCGAGTCCTGACAAACTCAACCTTTTTGTTAAGAGTGACTTATGTCACTGTAGAGTCTTGCCTGTGTAGCTAAGGCAGCCATGGCTCCACCACTCTCTCTCACCTCCAATGACTACAACAACTATTGGGGCTAGAGAGAGAAGGTGGAGGCACACTTCCTGCACTTTTACTTAATCTATTCAGACCTTGAAAATACCCTCTAAATCTTTTGATTTCAACAATATCTTTTTACATTTTCATCATACCCAAGTAGGTATCCCAGCTTCCCCCTTGCATCTAACTTCCCATCAGATTTTTCTGTATTTAGACTAAACATTTGACTTCCGAACACCTTAAAGTGTGAAATTTTAGGCTTTCTCCCGGTCCATCTTTCATAAGGTGTTTGTCATTTTACCGCCGAGGTAAGGACTCTATTTTTTAGATAGTTAGCACAATTCATAGCTTCTACACAAAAATATTTTCTGTTTTTTTTACCCCACTGCATACTACAAACACTGTTAGTTAATGTACGATTTAGTCTCTCGGCTACACCATTTTGTTATAGATTCTTTGGAACAATCTTTTGGTGTTGAACCCCTTCCTCTTCCAAAAACTCCTCAAACTCATTAGAAGTGTATCCCCCCCCATTATCACTCCTCACTCTCTTTATAGGTGTCTCTTGAAGCTTTTCACTCCATGCTTTATACTCTTTAAAGTATGTCGAAGCCTTATATTTGTTTTTCAAGAAATATACTCTAAATTATTTAGACCAATCATCTTTGATAGTAAGAATAAATATTTTCCCTCCAACTGATGGCACTTTGGCCAGTCCGCGTTGTTGTCCATAGCCTATTTCAGGCATGGATTACCCTCGGAAGCACTATAGACTACCCCCAAAATCTATTGTGCTTCAAACAACACAGATTGCTTCACAATAAATAAAATCACCTTAAACTTTACCAATACGCAGTATTCAATATAAATTGCAAACTCTCAAAGTTACAGCCAAATCCACAAAGGAATGTAGAAGATACAAGCTCCAGAGTTTCCCAAAAACAGCTGACAGCTTAACCAATTAACCAGGTAAACCTCTCACACAAATCTATAAAGACAACAGAACAAAGTGAAACTACACACACTTATATAGTTTCTAGATCATATAATATATTCACAAAGTTTCACATCAAAACATCAATCAGAGTGATCACACTAACCGGTCAAAGTTGCTGAAAACGGTCTGCCATTACTTTGATAAAACTTGACTGTGATACTAAAATAAACTAAGTTCTGCAAGTTATACTCACAGAGTAACCAACTGGGTCCTACACTAATCCTAAAGAACCACCTCTCACTAAGTAAAGTACACGATTAAAATAATGTATGTCTAATGTACCTGAGGTACGTCTAAACTCTAATTGGTACTTACCGCTAATAGAACAGTGAAACACTTATTTATAATGTGCAAAAGACAAAACGTTGTTGCTCCAAATATTAAGTGACACCAAATCTTTTGTTGAGTAAGTCAACGTGAGTCCTCAAATTTTTCGAAAGCATCTAGGACGTCGAAAAATACATCCTGTGATTTGACGCGATTTCGCGTCCCCCTCGTTGAAAAAATAACGGCAGCCTTTGTCCCCCGTCCGTAGATGTCATTCGGCATCCTTGATGTCGCCCCATGTGATCCCAAAGTCCACTTGGCGAAACGACATCAACCGACCAAATCTTATTCGTACCGCGACCTCAACCTTCACCGTAAACACGCCTGTCAAAAATAAAGTACACTTGTCCCAAAAATAGATTATATGACGTGCCGTACTTTTCCATAAATTATGTTTGTCTTATTATGTTTCATATCAAACACTTCGTAATGTTACAAATCAGATCGCTTCGCGATATGCCGTCCATTTCGAATGCTTGTTCGCGCCACCCAATTTGACCATCACGTCATTTTAATTCCATCCGTACAACTACTCCCCCAAACCGCAAATTCATTAAAACCTCCACGTTAAATCAAGTTAGTACTTACAGATTAAAACTCCGCACGAAACGTCGCGCGCGCAAAAAATGTCGCGTACGCACGAAACTAACTTTTCAAAAACAACACCCATATGTCAATATGAACTAGATCTAAGACCTTTTCACCCTTATATGTTGCGGTTTTTGGAAAAGGCAATATGTGGGCCTTACCTTGAGCACATCCATTACAATCATCCAAAGTCTCATTTTCTCCAAAATGTCTTCCCTCGACTACACCTGTTTTCTTAATTTGTTTCAATCTATCTAAAGCACATGTCCCTCTTTTTTATGCCATATCATTAAATCACTTACATTGGCATAGTAAACTCCCGTCTTTCCATTACTCAAATTCAACCTAAACATTCATTGGCTACCATTTTCAGCTATGTAATTCTCCTCATTCTCATAACTAGCAACAAAGACTCCTTTCTTAGTACTAGTTTCAAAACCCTTATCATCTAAGACTAACGTGGAGATAAGATTCTTGTTCAACTCTGGGATAAAATGAACATCAGAGAAAGTGACTATGGATGCCTTTCCATCAACTAAGACTCTCAAATCTGCAAATCCCACTAAATTAGTGGTTATAACTCTCCCATCCCCATACTCTATCTTTACAATAGGGATTTTTCTCATTTTGGTAAACAATAGATTTTCTCTACACATATGCATAGAGGCAACTGAATCAATAATCCATCTTTTTTTGGAGCTTCTCTTACTTCTCCGAAAGCACACTTTTGCCTCTTTGGAATCTCGGGCTCACCTTTCACTGCCATTTCCTCGTTGAGGAGGAGTTATACACCGTCTTCATCGAAATCCTCTCCTATGACTTGTGTTGCCACATATGCCTTCTTCTTTCTTCCAGCTGCTTTTCCGATCCGCTCCTCCTTCAATCTCAGCTTTGTCAATTTAGTACACTCCGCCATGTAATGTCTCGACTTCTTACAAAAGAGACAAAGCCCCTTCGGAGGCCTCGATCCAAATCCGTCCGATTGGTTTCCTCTTCCTCCACCAAAGTTTCCATAAGGTTTCTTATAATCCTTATTCCCTCAGTTAGTTCCAACAGCAAATGCTTGAACACTCTTTCCTCCTCTCCGAATCTCAATTGTGCTTTCCCTAACCAAATTCATCCCTACAACGGAGTTCAGATCCATCGATGATCTGGCAAAGCTTGAACCCTGTTAACAATGTTTTCATTTTAACAATGTTTTCATAATCATTTGGGAGTTTTATCGACAAAGTATTCACCTTCTCTTTCTTGGTCTCGCTTTACCATGCAGTCTCCAACTCTTTAAATAACCCCGCCAAGTCATTATAAACGTCTAACATCTTTCCCCCTTTGTCCACATATGCCTATACCTTCTAATCAGCCTGCTTCTGCTGCTGAATCGTACCACTCTTGTAAATGTTGACAAGAGCCTCCTGAACTCGTGTGTGCAATTCTGTGTCCTCCATTAGACTACAGAATACAAGAAGCCTCTAGATAGTTGTTAACTAGCCCACTTTAACCCACAGCCATTGCTGGCCAGGCAATCAAGCTAACAATCTAAATGCACCCTTGTGGAGAGTGTACTCCTTTCAGTCCGTAGGAAAAAGAATCTCTAAAAACACCCAACCAGGCGATGAGTTATGAGGCAGTAAAAATGCCAATTTGTACAAACTCTCAAAGGGAGAGGTGACTGCCTACCAAAATTTTCTAGGTCGTGATTTATTCTTATAACTTCTATCTACAGAAATACGGACCAATCAGATTACTGTACCATACCAAAAAGTACTACTGCCGGTGTACCTTTTGTACGGCCTATGTACGACAGGACTATTAAGCGGACGCGTGTCTCCTTTTCACTCGTCCGTACATTCCTCGGAATTCCTATGACCGAAAGTCATCTCTCCATGTGGCTCCAGGTCATGCCACGTCACTAAACGCCAAATTTACTACTCCGAGATTTCGGCGATGATGTGCGCCGTTGGATTTGCAGCGAGATCAATCTTGGCCGTGATAAATACTTGCGCGATATTTGTTTCGTTGTCAAAACAAAATGCGTAATATCCGTTTTGAATTGGTACATTTATAAAATTGTATCCATGTACGCCGACATTGTTCTAGTTAAATGGATTTGCTCCTTCCTAAATATATATATATATATATATATATATATATATATATATATTTATATATATATATATATATATATATATATATATCACATACTATAGCATTTAGCATTTGTCCTAGTCTAGTAGGATAAAGCTGACTACTATAAGCTTTCTTGAAGAACCGCAGGTACCGGGATAAAATCCCGGGTCTGTCAGGTATATTTTTAGTAGCCTTAAAAATATCTGCCTGTTGAACTAAGGCAGCCATGGATCAACCACTCTCTCTATCCTTCAGTGACTACAACAAGTATGGTGGCTAGAGAGAAGAGGTGGAGGCATGCTGTCTGTCCTTTTTCTTTTTTCTTTTATACTAACATTTTAAACCTAGAAAATACTCAAGAAATCTATTGATTTCAACACTCCCGTTATTTTTTAGTCTAATTTTAATTTTTCTTTCAACCTGCATTTTTCCTAACAATATTTTAATTTGGGAGAGGGCATAGGTTTGGTCATCATGCCAGCCACCATTTCTTCATTTGGTCTATACACAAGATTTAAAATTTTATTTTCAACTTTTTCTCTTACGAAGCTTAATCTTATGTCTATATGTTTTGCTTTGAAATGGTGTTTTCGATTGGCTGAAATTGCGATTGCAGCTTGATTATCACAAAAGATTTCATGCACTCCCTCCTTCATATATACCAGTTCTTGTAATATTGACTTCACCCACATTAGTTCTTTTACAGCGGAACAAGACGCCATATACTCAGCCTCGATAGTAGATTGAGCGACCACCTTTTGTTGCTTACTGCTCCAACAGCAAGAACCTTCCCCCACATACAAAACATATCGAGAAGTGCATCTTCTCAAAGGTGCATCCCCATAACTGCCATCTCTTCAAGTGGTGATATCAGTGTGCTCCCCTCCCAAATGCAACCATAATTCTCTAGTTCCAACCAGATATCTCATGACTCTCTTGGCTGCCTCCCAATCTCTCTTTCTAGGATCGTTGAGACTCCTACTGAGGACTCCTACTGCTGCCGCTATGTTTGGCGGTGTACAATTCTAAGATCGAAAGGTGTACTCAAAGGCTAAGCATTCAACATAGAGAATGTAGCTAAGACTTCCTTACAATATTTTTTCCTAACTAAGTTTCAAAGAACCAAAGTAATCTCTAATCACCTCAATACCAAGAATGTATTTAGCTTCTCCTAAATCTGAAACTTTGAAGAATTTACTAAGAAAACATTTCAATTCATGAATCCTTTCAAGACTGTGTGAAATCATAATAAAATCAACAACATACACACAAAATATAATCTGATCAAATCCTCCTTCTAAACACCTAAATTCGAAAATGTATGAACAAAGCCAATATCCAAAAGTACCTTATGAAGATGAGTGTACCATGTCCTTGGTGCTTGCTTAAGTCTTTAAAGGGACTTCTTCAACTTCCACACATGTCCAGGTTTGCCCGCAACTCCTTCTGGAATCTTCATATAAACTTGTTCTTCCAATTCTCCATTTAGAAAAGCGGTTTCCACATCCATTTGGTGGATATGCTTCCTCTTAGCAGCACCAATCGCAATAACCATCGTTTGTTAGATTCAATTTTGAATCGCGCGAAGTGACGCTTTGCGTGTAGTTATTGAAATGGAGATGTTTCGTGCGAGTACTTATAACGATTGGATTTGTGACGGTTTGATTCTAACGTCACTAATATATTGGTTTGGCAGCGAAACGTACGACCTCGTTTCGCGCCTACATGTACTTTTGGAGTTTGGTACATTTGGAGTAAATGTTGTTTGGCGCCGAAACATACGACTTCGTTTCGCGTCAATATTTGATGAGTCAGCGAACGTTTCGTTTCGCGTGACTTTTGTTTTGCGTGCGCAGGTGTTTGATTTTGCGTGCAGGTGTGTTTGTGAATCAACACGTGTAAAGCCAACTTTTAGAGTTAGTCGTTTCGAAGGAAGAAGCACGTGCGCCTTCCTTCGTGGAACTTTCATTGCAGTGTGCGGCAGTTAGATAAAGACAGACTTTGTCGCTACGCTAAGTCTTCCTTGTCTTACCTTGTTGTCCCTTAGTGTAGAGTTGCAAGTATATAGGTTGCATAATTCAGCTGCAGAGTTATCCTTGTATTAGCTTTGGATCAACTGAAGTGAAAAGATGTAGATCCTTTGTGATCGATTAAAAGAGAGGGGAAGATCCTTTGTGATCGATAAAGAGAGAGAGAGAAAGACCTTGTGTGGTTTTTAAGAGAGAGCAGATCCGTTGTGGTCAATTAAGAGTTGTTGAGGATCCTTAAGTGATCCATTTGGAGAAAAGAGGTTGTGATCATTATTGAGTGATCTTATAAGAGTGAAGAGAGAGAGAAGAAGAGAAGAGAAAAGTGATGTAAAGAGGCTTCGGCCAAAAACACTTAAATATCTTTTTGGCCGATTATCCTCTTGTATTTTATGAGCTTCCGCTGTGTAATGTTTTCATGTTGTTTGAGCATTTATTTTGAGTGAGTTATTTATTTTAAGATCCAACAATTGGTATCGGAGCAGGTTATGCTTTAGTTTATGAGAGAGGTGTGTGCAAGAAGAGAGGAAGACTTAATTGAATTCGTTTCGAAGGTTCTCTTCCGCTGGACCTTTCAAGTTCGGGGAAATTTGCAATTTGGATGATCCGCTCTGCAAATTCCGTGGATGAGTTGATGAAAGTCAAGAGGAAGAAGAAGAAGAGTATTTCTTTCCCCATGCCTACTACTGAGAGAGAGTTTATTTTGGTGCTCAATTTGAGGAGAATCGGAACATGGAGGAAAATTTAAAAAAAATGATATTTTGATGCGTTATGTGGATTCTCAACTTCAATCACAAACAAGTGATAGAAGGGAAGAGAATCAATATCTAGCTGTCTATCCATTCAGTGGAGGAGCGGATGAGAGAGAGAAAAGAGTGAGGATTAAAAGGAGGATGAAAATTATTGATTAAATTGAAGAAGATGGAAAAGAGGAGAAATCGGATAATTGTTCCGGTTTGAAAAAAGAAAAGAGTAGAGATGAAATAGAGGTAGAGAGAGATTATTCTCTCGGAAGGAAAAAAGAGTACTCCTTCCCTCTTGGCGGCTTAGACGTTCGTTCGGAGGAACCATTCAATTTTTATTTGAGTTTAATTCGAGGAAGAATCTCGGATGTATGGAGTTCCGAGTAATTTGGAAGATCAATTTTCGAAAGTGTTCGACAAATTGATGTTATATATTGATGCGTGATTGCAATTTGAATCAAGAGAGAAGAGGAAGAATCATCTGTCGGATAATTCAGATTCCTTTTTTTTGATGGAGATAGAGATGAGAGTGGAGTAGACGAATTTGTGAAGAAAGAGAAGGGGAAATTGTCACGTATACTTTCGAGGAGGAGAGGTGACTTTTATGGAGTTTGAGGACATATTATTCCTCAATGTTAGTTGATTTTATTTTTTTTTTGGGGAAAAGGTTGTGCAAGAGGTGACCAAAGCCTTTTTTGTATTGACCGCGGCAGTGTTGATGATTTTCAATTTGGAAATTATGTCGATTATGGAAATGATACCAACGACATATTTCATATCTTTATTTTGATGATTGATTCGATAAGTGGAGAATGAAGATTAAGAAAAAAAAATGATTTTTATGAAGATTTCGAATTTTATGATTTCTCGGACATTGCGGATTTGGAATTGGAGGAAAAACTGCAAGTCTATATTTGGAAGAGAAAATTGAAGAGAAATGTTGACATGAAGAGTGACATTAAAATTTACGTTTATGATTGGAGTGATTCAATTTTTAATTCCCGAGTGATTTTGAATTGCTCGAAATTTAAAGGGTTTTACATTGAATTTACATTTAAGCTTCAACGTTGTAGAATTGGAGGAAGAAAAGAACAAATTGTTTGAATGAGTTTTTGTATTTTGAGGGGGAAGAAGCCGAATAAGTTTTCTTATTTTCGGCAAGGAGAAATGGTTTCGAACTTGCATCATTCTATTTTGGATGTGAGGAAAATCAAATTTATTTGTTGACTATTTTGATGGCGAGAATGCTGCTGAGAGCCCATAGTCGTATTTTGAATTAAGAGGATTCGGAAAGTGAGAAACGATAATGGAGGCGACAAAAAAGGAGAGAATTGAGAAGAAGAAAAACATGAGAGTTAATTTGAGTGGTTTTCGATGTCGAGTGATAAAGAGAAAGTGGAGTTATATTTTCGTGCGTGCGTGCGACTTGGAGGAGTGGCAGGCTATTTGTACGGTGGCAAGTTAAAGAGGTGTTCCAATTTAAGTTTGGATAATGTGTCGGTTGCAAGTCCGAGAGGGGGTCATGTTAAAGCCTCCTAAAATAGAGTTGCGGTTAATTGGTATGTGGATTAGTAAAGGTGCCGTGGAGATTTATATTTTCACAATCTGATTATGGCGTAATTATGAGAGGAAGAGAGTTGGAAGAATACCGGATATTTTGGCGATCTTTATTTTGTGTCGTCTGCGTATATCATCATGTGGCGTAAAGCCATTATGGTACAGTACTCGTACCATGTGACATTATTTTTTTTTCCATGAAAAATGAATTATTTTTGGAGTCACATTTGACAAGAGGAGAAGTCGTTTCATACGAAGAGAGGCGATTGGACGCCTAGTGTACTTTGGAGAAGAAGTGTTGCCGGATATTTAGGCGGCCGTTTTGGTCGTCGTCATATATTGGCAGGCGAGGAGTTATTCCATGACGGTCAAGCAAATCTTTTGATATTTTTTTTTTGTTACGATTGATTTGGGACACGTCTTGTGATTGGTGAAGATTCATTGGATAGCGTTGATTGATGCGGCAATTTTCGACCTTGGTTTCAAAAATTCAACGGCCGGTTACGCATTAATTTAGAGCGGCAGTCGATTATTGTTTGACGATGTTCGAACAAATGAAGAAGTGCCACGTGGAAATTTTGTGTATGATTACACAATCATTTATTTTACCTTTTGAGGAGTGAGCGACTGAAATTGGATTTTGGTTACGCTTTGAGGAGATTCTCGCAGTACAAAGGAGAATCTTGGACTTTTGCGTGAATCGGCAGATTGACCGGTGTCGCGTTTGTCCGTTGATATTTATTTTGGAAGGATTTTGAGTTCGACGATTCCCACAATAAAGAGGGGGATTGTTACGTTATTTTGCGAATCGTCAAAGAGGACGAAATCGCGTGGAGTTTTGTTTCGAGGTGTTTAGGCGATTCTGCCAATGAGAGGGGGATTGTTAGATTCATTGTTGAATTGCGCGAAGTGACGCTTCGAGTGTACTTATTGAAATCGAGATGTTTCGTGCGAGTACTTCGCACGATTCTATTTGTGACGGTTTGATTTCGACGTCATTTATATATTGGTTTGGCAGCAAAACGTACGACCTCGTTTCGCGCCTACATGTACTTTTATAGTTTGGTACATTTAGATTAAATGTTGTTTAGCGCCGAAACGTACGGCTTCGTTTCGCGTCAATATTTGATGAGTCAGCGAACGTTTCGTTTCGCGTGACTTTTGTTTTGCATGCACAGGTGTTTGATTTTGCGTGCAGGTGTGTTTGTGAAGCAACACGTGTAAAGCCAACTTTTAGAGTTAATCGTTTCGAAGGAAGAAGTGGGTGCGCCTTCCTTCGTGGAACTTTCATCGCAGTGTGCGGCAGTTAGATAAGGATAGACTTTGTCGCTACGCTAAGTCTTGCTTGTCTTACCTTGTTGTCCCTTAGTGTAGAGTTGCAAGTATATATGTTGCATAATTCAGCTGCAGAGTTATCCTTGTATTAGCTTTGGATCAATTGAAGAGAAAAGATGTAGATCCTTTGTGATCGATTAAGAGAGAGGGGAAGATCCTTTGTGATCAATAAAGAGAGAGAGAGAAAAAGACCTTGTGTGGTTAATTAAGAGAGAGCAGATCCGTTGTGGTCAATTAAAAGTTGTTGAGGATCCTTAAGTGATCCATTTGGAGAAAAGAGGTTGTGATCATTATTGAGTGATCTTTTAAGAGTGAAGAGAGAGAGAACAAGAGAAGAGAAGAGTGGTGTAAAGAGGCAGCGGCCAAAAACACTTAAATATCTTTTTGGCCGATTATCCTCTTGTATTTTATGAGCTTCCGCTGTGTAATATTTTCATGTTGTTTGGGCATTTATTTTGAGTGAGTTATTTATTTTAAGATCTTACATCGTTAAAGTATCAAACTTAACTACAAGTGCATATGTTTCTGTATAATCTATACCTTATTTCTGTTGAAAACCTTTACCAACTAATCTTGCTTTATATTTGATAATTTCACCAGATGCACCTGTCTTAGTCTTAAATACCCATTTACAATCAATAGCTTTCTTTCCCTCTGGTAAAACTACTTCTTCAAATGTTCCATTATCAATAATAGACTTAAGCACTTTCTCAAAAGTTGGTTTCCACTTTTGATTCCAATCACTTGATGCTATAATTTGTGAATAGGACTTAGGATCCCCATTCAGAGCTCACTCAATAATTGCAATAAAAGAAACTCATTTATTCTAGTATCTGAAATAAAATTGACCGACTTATCCTTAGCATTCATGTGAAGAGGTAATCTTTCAAGAGCCTTTCCTTTATTTGCTCGATTAAAAAGTAGATCAAACTTCCTACGACCTGTTTGTAAGGAATAGACTTCATAAACTCTCTCTCCTCTGGACTCATCTGATCATCTAAGATTATCACTCCTCCTTCTACACTCCCATCACTTACTTTTTTCAAGTCCATGGGAGTGGTACAACTGTTAGCTATCTCCATTTGAAATTTCTCAAGCATATTTCCTATTGCTTCTTTCTAAGTGAGTCTTATGATCTTTTACCCCTATCTCTTTCCATTTGAATTCCCAAAATATATCTTGCCTCCCCTAAATCTTTCATGTCAAATCTGCTTCTAAGATCTTTCTTCAATTTATTGATCTTTTCCAAAGACTTACTTAACACCAGCAGATCATCCACATAAATTCCAATAAAGACCACACCATTCTCATCCTCAAACATATAGATAGAATTGTCAGAGCAGATCTTGATATATCCTAGACTAGTAAGAAACTCATATAGTTTCTTATTCCACTGTCGTGGAGCCTGCTTAAGTCCATATAAGGATTTTATGAGCCTGCAGACTTTACTCTCTTCTCCATTCTCCACAAATCCCTTTGGTTGCCTCATGAAGATTTTTTCCTCTAACTCACCATTGAGGAAGGCGGTCTTAATGTCCATCTGATGAATTTCCATGTCTTCCGCTGGTGCTAGACTGAGGAGAATCCTGACTGATGGGAAACGAACAACTGGGGCGAATGTCTCCTCATAGTCAATCCCCTCCTTTTGGGTGAAACCCTTTGCCACCAAACGAGCCTTATATCTTTCGATGGTATTGTCAGGGTTAAGTTTTAGTTTAAAGACCCATTTACACCATATACGTTTTATGTCTAGAGGGCAATCCGCTAGTTCCCAGGTATTTGCTTCCATGATGGAAGCCATTTCATCATTTATGGCCCTGATCCATTTGTCCTTTTCTGGACTGTTCACTGCCTCCAAGTATGACTGAGGCTCATCAGGATGTGATAGCTTAGTTGCCTTATGAGCCGCATGTTTCTCTTGTAGCCTTTTGTTGCTCCTTCTCCCCCCTTCAAATTTTGAAGCTGGAATAGAGGGAAGTCTTGGGTTCCTCGTTAGTGACTCATTAGCTCCCTTATTCATGGAAGATGGTTCCGATTCCTCCTCTTCTGTCTCCTTGAAATCCACGCGAATATGTGGGGTATCTGGTAGCTCTCCTGTATCTTGGATCTCCCCTGAATCTGCAATCACGGTATCACTCATGTCCTTTTCGGGAGAAACAGAGTTCTCCTCACTCTCGGACTCAAACTTGATTCTTATCTTCTTAGTATATTTAAAGGGGTCAATTGACTTTCCTTCATCCATGACAACTAGGTGTTTTACCAGAATGATATCTTGTTTCTTCCAAGTATGACTGAGGCTCATCAGGATGTGATAGCTTAGTTACCTTATGAGCCACCTGTTTCTCTTGTAGCCTTTTGCTGCTCCTTCTCCCCCCTTCAAATTATGAAGCTAGAATACAGGGAAGTCTTGGGTTCCTCCTTAGTGTCTCATTAGCTCCTTTATTCATGGAAGATGGTTCCGATTCCTCCTCTTCTTTCTCCTTGAAATCCACGCGAATATCTGGGGTATCTGGTAGCTCTCTTGTATCTTGGATCTCCCCTGAATTTGCAATCACTGTATCACTCATGTCCTTTTAGGGAAAAACAGAGTTCTCCTCACTCTCGAACTCAAACTTGATTCTTATCTTCTTAGTATATTTAAAGGGGTCAATTGACTTTCCTTCATCCATGACAACTAGGTGTTTTACCAGAACGATATCTTGTTTTGCTAAGTCATAAACTCTATATCCCTTAACATCCTCATCATATCCCAAAAAATATCCACGTTTTCCCTTAGCATCAAGTTTCCAGTTTTTCTTATCTGTATCTAGACTGTAAACTTGACTACCAAAAACTTTAAGGTGAAAGATATCTTGTTTTCTTCCAACCCATCTCTCATAAGGTGTCATACCTTTGACTGCTGATGTGAGGACTCTATTTTTAATGTAATTGGCACAGTTCATGGCTTCAGCCCAAAATCTCTTTCCTATTTTCTTGTCAGCCAACATACTGCATACACTATCTCCTAGTGTTCGGTTTAGCCTTTCTGCTACACCATTTTTTTCCATATTATGTTGTACAGTTTTCTAGTGTTGAACTCCCTAATCTCTTAAGTATTCCTCAAATTGGTTAGAGGTATACTCTCCCCCATTATCACTCCTTATTCTCTTAATGGGGGTTCCATACAACTTCTCACTCCAGGCTTTGTATTCTTTGAAGTAAGTTGGTGTTTCTGACTTTGTTTTTAGAAAATAAACTCTTGAGTATCTAGACCAATCATCAGTGATTGTCAACATATATTTTTTCCCTCTAACTGAGGGTACCCTAGTTGGTCCTCAGATATCTGTGTGGATAAAATCTAGTGCTTTTCACCCCTATATGTGGCGCCTTTAGGTAAAGGAAATCTGTGAGTTTTTCCTTGGGCACAACCACTACAATCATCCACCATTTCATTATCACTGAACTGAATGCCTTCTACCACACCCAGCTTCTTCATCTCCCTCAACCTATAAAAATGCACATGCCCTAACCGCTTATGCCAAATCATAAATTTTGGGACACCAACATAGTAAGCATTCTTCTTTTCATTACTCAAGTTAAGCATAAACATTCCTTGGCTATCCTTATCTGTAGTGAAGTAAACTTCATCCCCATACTTGGCTGTAAAAACTCCCTTTCTAGTGAAAGTATCAAACTCTTTGTCATCTAAAACAGATGTAGAAACAAGATTTTTACTCAGCTGAGGAATATAAAGTACATCTGAGAAAGTGAGAATAGAAGTCTTACCCCCCAATAAAACTTTCAGGTCAACTAATCCCACTAGATCCGTAGTAACAACTCTCCCATCCCCATACTATATTTCCACAGTAGGGATTTTCTTTAGCTTAGTGAAGAGGTCCTTATCACGACACATATGCATGGATGCACCTGAGTCGATGATCCATCCTTCTGTGAAGCTTCCCGAATTGCTCCAAGGGCACACTTTTGTCTCCGAGGGATCTTATTCTCCTCCAGACTCTCGTCAAAAAGAATCTCCCCATCCTTCTCAGAGGACTCGTCCTCGGTGTCTCTTGTCACCTTTGTGACCAAAAGTGCATTTTTCTTCCCTCCGAAAGAACCCCCTCTTTGGTTCTCTTTGAGCTTAGCTCCGCCAGCTTGGCACAATCCGCAATAAAGCACCCTGGCTTTTTGCAAAAATGACATTGGCCCTTTGGGGGCCTCGATCCTCCAGGTTGGACTCTTTCTCATGTACTAATTAATGGTTTTTAAGTATTTTCTAGATCTGAATAGAAATAAAGAAGCCGAGGCAGTCTACCTCTAACTTCTCTCTCCAACTCTCAAACTTGTCGTAGTCACTGAGAAATTGGAGAGGAAGCTAGAGCCATGGCTACCTAGGCTATCCTCAGGTTTACGGGAAATTTATATTAGTCTAGGGATTAATTACTAAAAGGTATGTGCCGGCGACAGGATTTGATCCTAGTACCTGCCGGCCGTTGGAGAATAGATAGCCGGTAGCCTTAGTCGTTAAGTCTAGAAGTAGTCTTACATAGCATATAGTACGATAATGATTTAAACATGTACACGCAAGATAAATCATTTAACTATAACTGTTAACGGGATACATAGATATGGTAGTGTAAAAGTACGAATTGCGGTACGGATAAGAAATCAATACCGCGCATTGATTTCGTAAGCGAAACAAATACCGCGCATGTATTTATTACGGCTACTATCAAATGCGAGTTTAATCAGACGGCCAGAATTAGCGCCGAGATCGCGGAAGAAGAATTTGGCGGTTTGTGGGCATCGCCACATCGGATGACACCTGGCGATGTTACATTGGAGCGCGGCATCTCCGAGGATTAAAGGAGCGAATCCGGATATTCCACGTGTGGACATTTAGGCCATGTCGTACAATGTCCGTACATAAAGTACACCGGCAGCTGTAGATTTGCATACGGAACTGTATTCTGATTGGTTCGGTTTATCAGTAGATAGAGTCTGTGAGAGAGATACGACTTAGAAAAATTAGACGATAGGACCCTCTCTCCCAGAGAGCTTCTGTACAAAAGGTCAACTTTGACCCTATATAACTTACTGCTCAGGGGAGCAAATTCAGAGATTTTTTTTGCCATCGACTCAGGGGAGTCTTGCCTTCACAAGGGTGAAGGTGGTCAGAGTTTTTGTCTGCAAGGGTGGTAGTTATTTTTGCTTAAACACAAAGGGGTCAGGATTATCCTAGAGGCTTCTTGGAAGCTGTCCACTCTGAGGACTTATAGAGGTCTCAGAGTTTCAGGTTATGGGCCCACCCTCTAGGGTACGAATCTTTAATGGAACTGGCTTCATATACTAGGAAAGTATGATGATAGGAGCTCTATGCGACAAAAGGTTTTGGGGGATAAAGAGTGGACGATTGGGGCGTCCATCAAGTCTTGGAATTCCTCCAGGGTTTAAAGGAAGCAGATTCACCAGGAAAGAGGATTCACCTTCAACGGAGGAAACAAAGGAAGGAGACGTGGTGGACAAATGAAAGGAGAAGGAGGCGACCACACCAATAGCAACTGGTTTATCATTCATGTCACCTATTCCGAGGAACGAGGAGAATGATACTGAAACCTGGGACTTCAACAATATTGCGGCAAAGTACTTCATCCTACGCCATCTCACTCAAGGACTTGCATGTCCTCATTTGTAGGTAGAAAGGGCATCCGATCTTTGGATGGCTCTCATAGAGATGTACCGAAGTGGTACGATTCAGCAACAACAGTTGGCTGATCAGAAAGTTAAGGAGTATGTATACAAAGGGGGAAATATGTTGGATTTTTGCAATGAGCTTGCTACACTCTTCATGGAGCTAGAGAGTGCCGAAAATGTTTTTAGTGAAAAAGAAAAGGTTAACTGTTTACTGATGAAGTTACCTGATGAGTTCGAGAACATAGTCAATCGTGTGCAGGACTTGGCGGACTCAAGGTGGATATGGAACTCAGTGGTAGGGATGATTCTCGTTCGAGAGAATACGATTGAGATTTGAAGGGGAGGAAAGAGTGGCCAAGCCTTGGCAACAGCGACTGATTGGAGGAACAAGGATTCTTGGAAACTAGTCGGAAACTATGGGGTTAGGGAGCAAAAAAAACAGGTTAACGAGTTCGAACCAAGGGCTCCCAATGGTTTATGTCATTTTTGTAAGAAATCGGGGCACTATATGGCAGAGTGCACTAAGCTAACCGAGCTTCGGTTAAAGGAGGGGCAGACCGGTGGTACCCTGAGAGGAAAGAAAAAGGCCCTTGTCACACAGGTACTTGAGGCGGAATGCGAGGACGAGGACGATGAGCTCCTTTTGGATGAGGAGTTAGAGGCGAAAACTGAGGTTGAAATTCCACGAAGGCAGAAATGTGATTACGGTGGATTGAAAGGTGAAGCAGGCTGGATTATAGATTTAGGTGCCTGAATGCACATGTGTAAGGATAGGCACGTGTTCACTAAGATAAGAAAGATTCCCACCGTAGAGATAGAGGACAGGGATGGGAGGATAGTCACCACTACTCTTGTAGGATCGGTAGATCTGAAAGTGTTATTAGAAGGAAAGACATCCATATTAACATTCTTCGATGTATTGTTTATTCCGGAGCTGAACAAAAACCTTATCTCTACATCTGCATTAGATGATAAGGGTTTTTTCCCTAGCACTAGGGAAGGAGTCTTTACTGCTAGTTTTGAGGAGGATGTCTATTTCATTGCTGAGAAAGGTAGCCATGGGATGTTTAGGCTGATCTTAAGTAATGAAACGAATAAACTTTATTATGCTGGTGTTCATGATATTATGATGTGGCATAAGAGGCTTGGGCATGTGAATCTAGATTAAGTTAAGAGAGATGAAAAAGATGGGAGTGGTGGAAGGGATTCAGTTCAGTGAGAGTGATGATATAAGTGATTGTAGTGGGTGTGCTCAAGGTTAAGCACATAGATTACCCTTTCCTAAAACAGCCACCTAAAAGGGAGAAAAACTTCTAGATCTAGTACACACATATATTTGGGGACCGGCTAGAGTGCCCTCACCGGGGGGGAAGAGATTTATGATGACTATAACTGATGATTGGTCTCGGTATTCCCGGGTGTATTTTTTGAAAAACAAGTCAGAAGTTGAGGATTGTTTTAGACAATATAAAGCATAGAGCAAAAAACTCCATGAAACTCCAATCAAGAGAGTAAGGAGTGACAATGGTGGAGTGTATACTTCTAACCAGTTTGAGGATTTTTTGATGGAAGATGGGGTTCAACACCAAAAGACAGTTCCAGAAAATCCGGAACAGAATGGGGTAGCTGAAAGGTTAAATAGAACACTAAGTGATAGAGCTAGAAGTATGTTGTCGGATAAGAAGATAGGAAAAAGGTTTTGGGCAGAAGCAATAAACTGTGCTAATTACCTCAAAAATAGAGTTTTTACTTCAGCTATAAAAGATCAAACACCTTATGAGAGATGGACAGGCCGAAAACCAGACTTATCTCACTTAAAGGTTTTCGGCAGTCAAGTATTCAGTCTAGATACAGATCGGTCTAACTGGAAGCTAGATCCTTAAGGAAAACCGGGATACTTATTAGGATATGATGAGGATGTTAAAGGATATAGAGTTTATGATCTAAAAAGAAAAGATATAATCTTAGTAAAGCATCTAGTAGTTATGGATGAAGGAAAGTCTGTGGATCCCTTCAAATATACAAAGTCAGTAAAAATAAGATTTGAGTCAGATATTTCTGATGACTTTGAGCTTCCTAACTATCCAGGTTTTAGAGACGATGACATTCTTACAGGTACAAATTAGAGTGAAAAGGACTCGGCTGTGGAAACTCTAGTGACAACTCTACCGGAAGCGGAAGACGTGGTGGAAATTGATTCGGAATCAACGGATAGGGGAGAAACCGAGTTTGTTCGAAAGAATCCACGAGAACCATCTATTCTGGCCTCAGATTTTGAGGGGGGAAGGAGAAGTAGTAAAAGACAGCAAGAAAAACAGGTTAATAACAAGGTAACAAAACTATCTCATCAAGATGAACCTCAAACTTATGGAGAGGCGATGACTTGTCCAGAAAAAAATCGGTGGAAGACAGCCATCATTGAAGAGATGGCCTCAATTATGGCAGCCGATACTTAGGAGCTGGTGGATTGTCCACCTAACCGAAAACGAATCGGTTGTAAGTGGGTTTTTAAATTAAAACTGAACCCAGATAACACAATCAAGCGCTACAAGGCCCGACTAGTGGCAAAGGGATTTACACAAAAAGAGGGAATTGACTACGAGGAAACCTTTGCCCCGGTGGTCAGATTTCCCTCCGTTCGCATACTTCTCAGCCTGGCAGCAACGGAAGACATGGAAGTGCACCAGATGGACATCAAAACAGCCTTTTTGCATGGAGAATTGGAAGAGGAGATCTTCATGCGACAACCCGAAGGGTTTGTGGAAGAAGGAGAGGAGAGTAAGGTATGCCGGCTGATTAAATCTCTTTATGGTTTGAAACAGGCGCCTCGACAGTGGAATAAGAAGCTTGATGAGTTTCTTACCGGTCTGGGATATATCCGGATCAGCTCAGATCACTCAATCTATGTTTTCGAAGATGAGGAAGGTTTTATATTTATTGCAATTTATGTTGATGATTTGCTTGTTTTAAGTAAATCAATGGAAAAAATTAATAAACTGAAAACCGATCTTAAGGGGAGATTTGAAATGAAGGATATGGGGGAAGCAAAATATATTTTGGGAATTCAAGTAGAGAGAGACCGAAAAAGAAAAATTATAAGATTGACTCAAAAAGAAGCAATAGGGAACATGCTTGAAAAAATTCAAATGGATAAAGCTAATAGTTGTACAACTCCAATGGAATTGAAGAAGGGAAGTGATGGGAGTGAGGAAGAAGGAGTCATAGTCTTAGACAAGGAATTATCTCCTGATGAACAGAAGTTCATGCAGACTATTCCTTAAAGACAAGTAGTGGGAAGTCTAATCTATTTTATGAATTGTACCCGGCCGGATTTAGCTGCAGCTGTAGGAGTGCTGAGTAGAAGTCGAAATGCTCCCACTTACAACGATAGGGAGGCAGCTAAGAGAGTTCTTAGATACCTCATAGGAACTAGGGATCTAAGGTTGCATTTGGGTGGGGAGAATACTGACATCTCTACTTGGAGTGATGCTAGTTATGGTGATGCTCCGATGAGGAGATGCACTTCTGGATATGTATTATATGTGGGTGATGGGGCTTGCTGTTGGAGTAGCAAACAACAAAAGGTTATTGCTCAGTCCACCATGGAGGCTGAGTATATGGCCTCTTGCTCTGCTGTAGAAGAATTGATGTGGGTCAAGTCTTTGCTTGGTGAGCTTGGTCACCTTAAGAGTGGTGTGCAGAAAATATTTTGTGATAATCAGGCAGCAATCGCTATTTCTGCCAATCCTAAACATCATTTTAAAGCCAAACATATGGACATCAGACTCAGCTTTGTTAGAGAGAAAGTAGAAAATAAAATAATCAGTTTAGAGTACCGACCAGATAGTGAGATGGTAGCAGATATGATGACCAAACCTGTGCCTTCCCCTAAGCTAATTTTTTGCAGGGAGAAGTGTGGTCTGAAATTAAAGATTGACTAAAAAATAAGGGGAGTGTAGAAATTAATGGTTTTTAAGTATTTTCTAGGTCTGAATAGAAATAAAGAAGCCGAGGCAGTCTACCTCTAACTTCTCTCTCCAACTCTCAAACTTGTCGCAGTCACTGAGAAATTGGAGAGGAAGCTAGAGCCATGGCTACCTAGGCTATCCTCAGGTTTACGGGAAATTTATATTAGTCTAGGGATTAATTACTAAAAGGTATGTGCCGGCGACAGGATTTGATCATGGTACCTGCCGGCCGTTGGAGAATAGATAGCCGGTAGCCTTAGCCGTTAAGTCTAGAAGTAGTCTTACATAGCATATAGTACGATAATGATTTAAACATGTACACGCAGGATAAATCATTTAACTATAACTGTTAACGGGATACATAGATATGGTAGTGTAAAAGTACGAATTGCGGTACGGATAAGAAATCAATACCGCGCATTGATTTCGTAAGCAAAACAAATACCGCGCATGTATTTATTACGGCTACGATCAAATGCGAGTTTAATCGGACGGCCGGAATTAGCGCCGAGATCGCGGAAGGATAATTCGGCGGTTTGTGGGCATCGACATATCGGATGACACGTGGCGATGTAACATTGGAGCACGGCATCTCCAAGGATTAAAGGAGCGAATGCGAATATTCCACGTGTGGACATTTAGGCCATGTCGTACAATGTCCGTACATAAAGTACACCGGCAGCTGTACTTTTGCGTACGAAACTGTATTCTGATTGGTTCCGTACATCAGTAGATAGAGTTTGTGAGAGAGATAGGACTTAGAAAAATTAGAAGATAGGACCCTCTCTCCCAGAGAGCTTCTGTGCAAAAGGTCAACTTTGACCCTATATAACTTACTGCTCAGGGGAGCAAATTCAGAGATTCTTTTTGCTATCGACTCAAGGGAGTCTTGCCTTCACAAGGGTGAAGGTGGTCAGAGTTTTTGTCTGCCAGGGTGGCAGTTATTTTTGCTTAAACACAAAGGGGTCAGGATTATCGTAGAGGCTTCTTGGAAGCTGTCCACTCTGAGGACTTATGAAGGTCTCAGAGTTTCATCTCCTTTGTATGGTTTTTTCGGTTCCGGTCTCCACCTGTCCCCTCTAGCGGCTAGATCTTGAACGCTCTTTCCACCTCCTTTGATCTCCATGGTATTTTCCTGCACTTGTATCATCTTGACCACTGTATTCCACTTCCATGAACTATCAGTCATTTCTTGTACTCGGTACACTAAGTTCTCATACTCGTCTGGTAACTTCATGATGAGAATGTTTACTTTCATTTTCATTGTGCTTGTCCAATCAGCACTTTCCATCTCCATATACAACCAAGAAAGATCATTACAATAATCTAACATCTTTCCTCCTTTGTGTGTGTAACTCACTAGCTTTTTCTCAGCAAACTGAAGCTCTTGAATGGTACCAACTCTATAGATCTCCACCAAACTTTCCCACAACTCCTCGACCATGTAAATATTAAGGTGAGAGGTGGCCAATGCTTGAGTGAGATGCCTTAGAATGAAGTTCTTGGCTGCCATGTTTATGTCTTCCCACATTTGAACATCGTTCTCCACTGTCTTCACGGCCGCCGCTCGTGGTGCTATGGCAATAGGGGTGAGGGGTGTCTCCTTCCCTTTCCCCTTTTTGGACACACTGCTGTCCCCATCATCTGCCTCCTCCGCGGAAGCAGTCCCAGCTGCAGAAAACCATACTCCTCCAAATCCTGGCGGAGTTCCCGAAGGTGGACGTTTCACTTGTCCACTGACAATACCCCAGTATCGTTTTTCACACAAAGCTCCTGTTGAAAAGAGGTAATTAATAGTTCACTTCCCTATTTTAGTTTCGCTTTAAAGAAAGAGAGTGAGGATCAAAGTCGCGCCATGGCTGCCGCCATATTTAGAAAGTGGCAGTTTTTGCAGTTTAGGGTATTTTGGCTAAAATGATGCCTAGGTCTAGATTTGAACCTATGACCTCTAGATTATTTATAGCCTTACGCCTTAACCATTAAGGCGTTACGAAACGATACACGTGACGGGTTTCATAAATATATAAACATTAACGAAACAACTAATTAACAGCAGACTAACCAAAAGGAGCAATTTCTGCATGTACGCGAATCTGAACCGTGTAAAATATGTTTTGATCGGACGGTCGGCATTATAGCCGCCACGCGAAGTGAGCTTTTTGGCGGCATACGGATATAGCGTCACGGGGTGCCACGTGGCGCCACATTATTTGATACCGGAGAAGATGGGAGGAGGAACCATGGCTTCCGATATGACAGGTGTCACCTTGTAGACCTTGTCGTACAATGGTTGTACAATAAGTACATCGCCCATTGTACTTTCTTGTTCTTTATAGTGTTCCTATTGGACTAGGGTTTAATAGTAGGTAGTCGTGAGTAGGCAGACCGAGACTTAGTAATATTTAGGTACCTCTCTCTCTAAGAGAGCTTGTAACTATAAAGGTCATCTTTGACCAGCCATAACTTACTGCTCAGGTGAGCAAATTCAATGATTCTTTTTGCGTTTGACTCAGGGGAGTCTTGTCCTCACAAGGGTGAGAGTGGTCAGAATATTTGTGTGCCTGGGCGGCGCTTATTCAGCGGGAAAGTAGAAGGGGCAAATATTATCCTAGAGGCTTTACATACGCTGCTCATTCTGTGGGTCAATGGAGACCACAGAATTTCAGGTTATGGGCCCACCCTCTAGGGTGCCAATATTTGATGGATCAGACTTTCTTTATTGGGAAATGATGATGGAGGGAGAACTTTTTGAGAAGCATCTATGGGGCATAGTGTCTGGACAAATTCGATGCCCACCTCCACCTGGGTTTGGAGGGACACGTTTTTCTGGCACCTCCGCCTCTACAGTTGGTAGAACATCTGCCACCATCACCGAGGATGAAGATGAGGACGGAGAAGAGATTTTCATGGAAGGAGAAAAGGAAGGAGTTGCAACTCAAGTAACACCATTGCCGAAGGCGATACCGCCAGCAGCACCACCAGCAGCAACGACAAGGGTTCAGACCGAAAGATCAGAGTATGAAAAGTGGAACTACAAAGACAAGGTTCCTAAGCTCTTAATTCTTAAAAGTGTAGCAAAGGGCATTGCCATTCCACTTATGCATGTCAAGTCGTCATCTCAGATTTGGATATCACTAGTTAACAAATATAAGAGTGGATCATTGCAGCAGCAACAGTTGGCAGAAAATAAGATTGCAACTTATACTTATAAGGGAGGAAGTATGGATAATTATTGCAATGATTTAGGAGCATTGTTTGGAGAGTTAGAGAGTGCAGGTAACTCATGGTCTGAGAGACAAAGAGTGAACACATTAATGATGAAACTACCTGAAGAGTATGAGAATATCATTAACCGATTGCAGGACATAGGAGATAGCAATTGGAATTGGGATGACACTGTGGGAATGATTTTAGTGAAAGAAAGCACCATAGAGCTTAGGAGAGGGAGTCCAAGTGTTCAAGCATTGTTTGCAGGAGCTGATTGGCAGAAGCGTGATGAGGGGAGAGGGAAAGATCCCTATCACACTTTGGTGGAAGAGGACAAAGAGGTGGCAGATTTGATAGACAGGGGAGAGGAACTTCTCGAGGAGGATTATGTCACTTCTGCAAGAAACCGGGACACTATATGGCAGATTGTGTAACACTTGCAGATCTTCGACTGAAAGATGGTCAAGGAACCTCAAAGGACAGAGGAAAGAAAAAGGCTTTCCTGACTCAAGTTCTTGATGAGGAAGTGGAAGAAAAAACTGAACCTGAAGAGGAGCTTGAGGAGCTTCTCCTTAATCCGAAAAACACTGAAAAGCATGTCGACATTCCACGGAGACAAAAGTGTGCTTTCGGAGGTAAGAGGGATCCACCCGAGGATGGGTGGATCATAGACTCAGGGGCTTCAATGCATATGTGCAAAGATAAGCGGTGGTTCACTAAACTGAGAAAGATCCCAACAGTTGAGATAGAGTACGGAGATGGTAGAGTAGAAACCACAAGTCTTGTTAGAACTGTTGACTTGAAGGTTCTAGTTGATGGAAAGGCCTCAATTCTAACACTCTCAGACGTTCTTTGCATTCCACAGCTTAGCAAGAACCTAGTCTCAACAGCTGTCCTAGATGAAAAGGAGTTTGAAACAGGAACTAGGAAAGGAATCTTCACAACAAGCTTTGATAATGAGGTTTATTTCATAGCTGAGAAGGGCAGTCAAGGAATGTTCAGAATTCTACTTTGCAATGAAAAGAGTGTTCTCTACTCGTGTTCAAGTGAGATGATGCTTTGGCATAAAAGGTTGGGGCATGTGCATCTAGATAGATTAAAGAAAATGAAAAAAAAAGGAATAGTGGAGGGTATTACTTTTGAAGATGATGAGACCTTTGATGATTGTAGTGGATGTGCCCAAGGGAAGATTCATAGACTTCCATTTCCAAAGGCAACCACATTTAGGAGAGAGAAAGTATTAGATCTAGTTCACACTGATGTTTGGGGACCTGCTAGGTATGCTTCACATGGGGGGAAGAGATGGATGTGAACTATCACAGATGATTGGTCTAGATACACGAAGGTATACTTTCTCAGACATAAGTCAGAGGTATTAAGATGTTTCAAAGAGTATAAAGTATGGAGTGAAAAGCTACATGAAACCTCAATAAAAGAGATAAGAAGTGATAATGGGAAAGAATACACCTCAAGGGATTTTGAAGAATATCTTAAAGAAGAAGGAATTCATCATGAGAAAACTGTTCCCTATAATCCAGAACAAAATGGAGTAGCAAAAAGAGTGAATAGAACTTTAGGAGATATGTCCAGAAGTATGTTAAGTGATAAGAGGATAGGGCTGCAGTTTTGGGCTGAGTCTATGAACTATGCTAATTTCATCAAAAATAGAGTCTTAACTTCAACAAATAAGGAGGAAACTCCGTATGAGAGGTGGACAGGAAGAAAGCTTGATTTGTTTAGTTTGAGAGTGTTCGGAAGTCAAGTCTACAGTTTGGATTCCGATAAGACTAAATGGAAGTTAGAGGGAAGAGGGAAACCGGGATATCTTGTAGGATATGATGAGAGCACAAAAGGATACCGAGTGTATGACTTGAAAAAGAGAGATATAATTTTGGTAAAACATATAGTAGTGATGAATGAAGAGAAGTCCATTGATCCATTCAAAATATAATAAGGAAGTCAAAATCAGATTTGAAACGGATCAATTTTCTGACTTTGACTTTGAAAATGAAGAGAAGGAAGAGGGAGAAAGAGAAAAATCTGCAGATCTACCAAAGGAGAAGGAGGAAAGGACAACATCCGAGGCAAAGCCACAATACGAAGTGGAAACCGATGAGGAACTTGATGAGACACCGGAATTAGAAGATAGGGAAGCTGAAAATCTCCCAAAACGAAACCCAAGAATGCCTTCCATACCGGCGTCCGATTTTGAAGGGGAAAGAAGAAGTAGTAAACGACTTCAAGAAAGACAAGTAAATAACCAACTCACAAAGATGTCTCACCCAGATGAACCTCAAACATACTTAGAGGCCATAAACACTCCAGAAAGTAGCCGGTGGATCACAGCTATAAATGAAGAAATGGCCTCTATCATGGAAGCCAATACATGGGAGTTGGTAGATTGTCCACCGGACCGAAAACCGATCGGATGTAAGTGGGTGTTTAAACTTAAATTAAACCCGGATAATACCATTGAGAGGTACAAAGCTAGGTTAGTTGCAAAAGGTTATACACAGAAAGAGGGGATAGACTACGAAGAAACCTTTGCACCTGTAGTCAGATTTCCTTCTGTTAGAATCCTTTTAAGTATAGCCGCAGCGGAGGATATGGAAATCCACCAGATGGATATTAAAACTGCCTTTTTGCACGGAGAGTTGGAAGAAGAAATTTACATGAGGCAACCGAAAGGATTCGTGGAAAGTGGGGAAGAAAACAAAGTTTGCAAACTGATAAAATCACTCTATGGGCTTAAGCAAGCCCCGCGACAGTGGAATATAAAGCTCGACGAATTTCTGACCGGTTTGGGGTATATCAGAATTAGTTCAGATCACTCTATATATTTATTTGAGGATGAGAATGGAGTGATATTTATTGCTATTTATGTGGATGATTTGTTAGTCTTAAGCAAGTCCTTAGATAAAATTAACAAACTAAAACGGGATCTTAGAAGCAGTTTTGATATGAAAGATCTTGGCGAAGCAAAGTACATTTTGGGAATTCAAATGGAGAGAGATAGAGGGAATAGAATTATAAGACTCACTTAAAAAGAAGCAATCGGTAATATGCTAGAAAAATTTCAAATGGAGAAAGCAAACGGATGTACTACTCCCATGGATTTGAAGAAAGTGAGTGAGGGGAGTGAAGAGGGAGGAATATTCATCATTAATGATGAGATGGACGAGATAGAAAGAAAATTTGTGGAAAATATCCCTTATCGGCATATTGTAGGCAGTTTAATATATTTTATGAACTGTACCCGTCCGGATATAGCTGCAGCTGTAGGTGTCCTTAGTAGAAATCTAAATGAACCAAGAAAGAGAGATTGGGAGGCTGCCAAAAGGGTGATGAGGTATCTGGTGGGGACAAGGGAATTATGGTTGCATTTGGGAGGGGAGCACACTGACATCACCACTTGGAGTGATGCCAGTTATGGAGATGTGCCTTTAAGGAGGTGTACGACTGGATATGTGTTGCAAATTGGATCCGGTGCATGTTGTTGGAGTAGCAAGCAACAAAAAGTAGTTGCTCAGTCCACTATGGAGGCTGAATACATGGCTTCCTGTGCTGCCACCAAAGAATTAATTTGGGTTAAATCTCTTCTTGAAGAACTTGGGTTCATGAAGTCTGGAACTCAACATGTTTTTTGTGATAATGAAGCTGCTATCTCGATTGCAGCTAATCCGAAACATCACTTCAAAGCTAAGCATATGGATATTAGACTAAGCTTTGTCAGAGAGAAGGTAGAAAATAAAATTATTAAACTGGTTCATAAAACAGATAGAGAAATGATTGCAGACATGATGACAAAAGCAGTGCCTTCCCCTAAGTTGATTTATTGCAGAGAAAATTGTGGATTAAAATTGGAAAGTGACTAGGAATTAAGGGGAGTGTTGAAAAGAGGTAATTAATAGTTCACTTCCCTATTTTAGTTTCGCTTTAAAGAAAGAGAGTGAGGACCAAAGGCGCGCCATGGCTGCCGCCATATTTAGAAGGTGCCAGTTTTTGCATTTTAGGGTATTTTGGCTAAAATGATGCCTAGGTCTAGATTTGAACCTATGACCTCTAGATTATTTATTAGTCTAACGCCTTAACCATTAAGGCGTTACGAGATACACGTGACGGGTTTCATAAATATATAAACATTAACGAAACAGCTAATTAACAGCAGACTAACCAAAAGGAGCAATTTCTCAATGTACGCGAATCTTAACCGTGTAAAATATGTTTTGATCGGACGGTCGCCATTATAGCCGCCACGCAAAGTGAGATTTTTGGCGGCATACGGATATAGCGTCACGGGGTGCCACGTGGCGCCACATTATTTGATACCGGAGAAGATGGGAGGAGGAACCATGGCTTCCGATATGACAGGTGTCACCTTGTAGACCTTGTCGTACAATGGTTGTACAATAAGTACATCGCCCATTGTACTTTCTTGTACTTTATAGTGTTCCTATTGGACTAGGGTTTAATAGTAGGTAGTCGTGAGTAGGCAGACCGAGACTTAGTAATATTTAGGTACCTCTCTCTCTAAGAGAGCTTGTAACTATAAAGGTCATCTTTGACCAGCCATAACTTACTGCTCAGGTGAGCAAATTCAGTGATTCTTTTTGCGTTTGACTCAGGGGAGTCTTGTCCTCACAAGGGTGAGAGTGGTCAGAATATTTGTGTGCCTGGGCGGCGCTTATTCAGCGGGAAAGTAGAAGGGGCAAATATTATCCTAGAGGCTTTACATACGCTGCTCATTCTGTGGGTCAATGGAGACCACAGAATTTCAGCTCCCATCATCATGGCTTCCCAATAGATGAACCCAGATCCATTGAAAGTGGGTACCCCAGAGGGTGGGCCTATAACCTGGAATTCTGTGTCTTCCATTGGACTATAGAATACAGAAAGCCTCTAGATAGTTGTTAACTAGCCCACTTTTAACCCACAGCCACTGCTGGCCAGGCAATTAAGCTGACAATCTGAATGCACCCCTATGCAGCTTGGATTCCTTTGAGTCCGTAGGAAAAAGAATCTCTGAAAACGCCCAACCAGGCGATAAGTTATGAGGCAGTAAAAATACCAATTTGTACAAACTCTCAAAGGGAGAGGTGACTGCCTACCAAATATTTTTAAGTCTTGATTTCCTCTAATAACTTCTATCTACTAAAGTTCGGACCAATCAGATTACTTTATCGTACTAAAAAGTACTACTGCCGGTGTACCTTTTATACGGCCTATGTAGGACAGGACTATTAAGCGGACGCGTGTCTCCTTTTCACTCGTCCGTACATTCCACGGAATTCCTATGACCGAATGTCATCTCTCCACGTGGCTCAGGGTGCGCGTCACTTCGCCCGCCGGAGATTTCTCAGGTTGCCGATGATGCGTGAGCCAATCTGAAGTAACAAATACTTGCGCGATATTTGTTTCGTTGTCGAAACAAAATGCGTGGTATTCGTTTTGAATTGGTACATTCATAAAACTGTATCATGTACGCCGTACACAGTTTTAGTTAAATGGTTTTTCTCCTTCCTAAATATATATATATCTATCACATACTATAGCAGTTAGCATTGGTCCTAGTCTAGTAGGATAAAGCTGACCACTATCGGCCAGCTAGACGAACCGCAGGTACCGGGATCAAATCTCGGGTCCGTCAGGTATATTTTTAGTAGCCTTAAAAGTATCTGCCTGTTGAACTAAGGCAGCCATGGATCAACCACTCTCTCTATCCTTTAGTGACTACAACAAGTATGGGGGCTAGAGAGAGGAGGTGTAGGCAGGTTGTCTGTCCTTTTTTCTTTTTCTTTTATACTAACATTTTAAACCTAGAAAATACTCTATAAATCTATTAATTTCAATAGTGTGACCTGTCCACATGAAGATGAGGTGTAGCCACTGCTTAAGTAAGACGCTTGAGAATAAAATGAGTCGCCACGGTGTTGTTGAAATCCCAAATTTCAAGATCATTTGCTTCGGTTTTTTGAACATCTGCTACCGGAACCGGTCTAGTAGCCATTGGTATGAGTTTCTCCTTCCCCTTCTCCTTCCTTGTGTCTGACACGATGCTTTCTCCAACATCTTTTACCAACTCTGCCTCCGTAGATCCTCGTGCGAATCGAGATCCTCCAAACCCTGGTGGAACTCCCAATTTTCCAGTTGGTCGACGCACACGATCGCTCACAATGCCCCATAGCTGTTTTTCAAACAATGCACCCCTCATCATGGTTTCCCACTATATGAACCGTGTTCTATTGAAAATGGGCACCTTTAATGGTGGGCCCATAAATTGTAATCATGTGACCTCTATTGGTCCACAGAATGTCCAGCTTATATGAAGCCTCTAAGATAATATTTGCACTTTTGACTTTGGCAATGTATAAGTGCCACCCTGGCACGCAAAAATTCAGACCGATTACACCCTTGTGTATCCTAAACTCTCCTGAGTCCGCAACAAAAAGAATCAATGAAACTACTCACCCGAGCATTAAGTTATGGCCGGCTAAAGATGGCCTATAAATACAGAAGCACTCCGGGAGAGTGGCGGCTACTTTTATTTTTTCAATAGTCCTAAGCTCCCTCTAATAACGTTCTACTAGTGGACCCTAACCAATCAAATGACTGTAAGGTACAAGAAGGTAGAGGTAGCGCTGTACTTCTTGAACGGTCATAGTACGGAATGGCCGCTACGCTGACGCGTGTTAGTTCTTGAGCTGTAGTTGCTCCCCTCGTAATATCCGCTGTCCAACCATATCAAGCCACGTGTCGTCCGCCGACATTGGCTTGTAAACCGCCAAATGTTCACTCTGGAATTTCGGCTCATCTGCGAGCCGTCGATCGCGAACGACATTTGATTTCGTCTGTTGAAATTAAATGTCGTTTCGTATGATACAGTATTTCGTGCGCTACTGTACGTTTCACGTTCATTCTTTTTTCGTATGTTCGTCGCGTTATTATTTAACTATTTATTACATAAAACGTATGCAACATTCCATCAAGACCTATTGGATAATGTGAACGGCTATGTCCATCAAGACTTATTGGATAAAGCGAACGGCTACGTCGTATGACACTTCTTTTATAGTTTATATGATCAATTCCTGGTGTCGGCAGGAATTCTTTTGCAGGGGCTTTGTCTTCTGCCTGTCTCCTTATCTGCCTGGGATAGCCGTGGCAAGCTTGAGACATCCATGGCTGCCTGCCAGTTCTCATTGACTACTACAAGTATGAGAACCACAGAATAACCATAGACCAAAAAAGATATGATATAAAATTCTTTTTTTCATCAAATTATTGTAGACACCACTGGGTTATTTGCAAACAAAAGTAGAGTCCCTCGTAAGAACGGGTGGAGGCACATCCGTATATATTGACCCCTTAACGTTAATAGGTTGATTATAGGTATGAATTGAACAACCTCGAAAGCCATATCAAACATCAAAGCCCTTCAGATTCAACATGTGCGGTGATTGAATAAAAGCCTAGGTAAGTGTTGTTATATCATACTGATAAGACTCTAAAAGATTGTGCACTTTAACGAATAGCTTGAGATTTTTTTTGAAACGAATAAGATATATAACACAATGCAATTTGGTCTTAATGCTTGGTAGGGGCAGGACTTTGAAGGGGTGACGACGAATTACGTTTGATTATATTTGTGTGATATGGTACGATAAACAAAAAAAAACAACAAAATATTAAAGAGTAAAAAAAAAACGCAAAAAAAAAAGCATGAATGATGAACCTTTTAGAGTTAACCTTAATTTCTTCCACATGAGATAGCAATCTTATATTTTGGTGGGGCACTCGTAAGACATACTACATTTTAGGTTTGTTAACATGTTGTTTTGTTAAATTGTTTTGAAAAGCATCATCCAAAATTAGGGTTTATGTAGTATGTTGTAAATTACTTTGTTTTTTATATTAAATTTGTGGGTCATTATTGCATGATACTATAAATGCCATTCCTAATCACACTCTTCATTTGGAACAAAAATGTATATAAAAAAAAATGTAAATTAATTTCATGCACATTTAAGTACAAATGAATATGACGGGGTAATAACGTTGTTGATATTTATATATTTTTTGTTTTTAAGTAGTGTTGTGTATCGACATGGTTTTGTCGATAATTGATATATTTTTTTTTGGCTTTTCGATAATCGATATATTGGCACGATACATCGACTCCGGTGATATCGCCGATAAAAAACCGATAATATCGGTCGGTTTTTTATTGCGATAGCAGCGATACCGATAACCATCGGCGATAAATGTATGGTTCGTACTTTACAATTGTACGGTTTAATGCATCGTACTGAACCGTCGTTATTACGTTACACAGAGTACGGAACAGATTGTTACACGTGGTATGCCACGCTATATATAGTGAAAATTATAATACAGTATATTATAAAGTACTATAGTTGTTGGTCTGGGGGCGATATATCGGGACCCATCACCGTTCGATAACCGATAACTAGCGGTATCGGTATTATCGCTATAAATTTATTGCCGATACACAACACCATTTTCAAAACTCCACCGCCAATCGCTATTAGCGTTTTGAACGCTAATTCGGTCCTGCTTTTTTTTTTCCAAATTCTTAAATATCATAAATTATTCCGTTTTTTCCTTTACGCCATTAATGGTTTTTTTTTCCAATTGGCGTAAAAACGCAAGTACGTTGCCATTTAAATAATGTGATGTACGGGAAGTGTTAGACCGTACAAAATTGTACCTTTTTAAGTGAAAAATTATAATTAATGAGTTTTAGTAACCGCGGACGCATGAGAATATGCGCTCTAAAAAGGGGATGAAATGGGGCTGTCAAATATCACGTTCGCACATATTCGTCCAACAACCACGTTTTGACTGTGTGAACGTACTATTTGTGTACGGTTTGTCAGATTTTGTACAAGTACCTATATTAGTGCAAGCATGTTTGAGACCGGCATATATTTTTTTGAAAGACCCAAATAAGCATTAGTAAACAATTAGAATGTATGTTTTTTTTGAAAAATTTCAAATTCCTAATTAGCGTAAATCACTGTAATTATTCTTACACGCTAAAGAAACCTGTACGCTAATAGCGATTGGCGGTGTAGCACAAACTGTACAAAACCACGAAACGAGGGTACATGCCTGAATCCCCTCTAAACAAATTGAAGTGAAATTCGTGAATACATTTACGTAGCTTAACTTGTGACGAGTGAAATATGCAGTAGAAAGGTTTTCTGAGGCAAAAATAGCTCAACGGATGTAGCCCTATATGCATCAAAATCGATTGTGGCCTTCTTATTGAAGGTCGGAGCAGTTCACCGATGTGATTGTGTGCGATTGACACATTTAATAGTGTACGGTATCTCATAAACGCTGCAGGTTTGATTCTTGCCAAATCTATCCAGCGCATGTTTTTCTTTCGTACGGAGTGGCCGTCAAGCAGTGAACAAAACATGCGAGAATTTCGTGCGGAATCCGCAGACTACTGTACTGTACAGTACAATTACAGATGTACCGTGTTATACTGTTATTGCTATGTGTTAAACATTTTTCGGGCATTTAAAAGTAATTTGTTTCATTTCACGCTTTTCCATTTCCAATAGTGACACCCCCATAGAAAATCCAACGCTCTCCCATAAATATTGGCGCCATTTATCTGCCCAAAAATGTTTAGACGCGATTGAGGGCAGTGCAGGCAAATAGTTTCCCACAGATCGTGCGTTTTATACTTTGATTGCCGTAGCGCACTAAATGCTGACATGGAAAACTCACACGTTATGCTTATTCCGCACAGAAACCTGCGCTTTTCATTCGCTCCCATGAAATATGGAATTCAGATTTCCAAAAGTCTAGACAAGTAGACATCCAACTTCCCAGTATTACAGTACTGTACTGTAGCTTCCTTCAAAACTTTTAGGTTTGAATTATTCTTAGTTGAAGGAGGCATTCTAGTTTCTCAGCTTCCATTCCGCATCATGTGCACATTTGACGAAGGAGGAAAAGAACGAGAAAATCAGCAAGTGTAATGGAAGTCTGAAAAGGTTAAAAAAGTCTTTATTTTGTAAAGAATGGCAGGAATAGTTTTGGCTAGAAGAGGTTGCCGTCTTGCTGCAGATAACTTTCATTCGGGAAGATTTAGACTCTGGTCTATTTTTTCCGATAAAACCTCAGTTGTGAAAGATGGATTTGTGAACTCCTTACCAAGAGAATATTCACATACACAAGGATCGAGACATGTTCCTTCCTACGGATTTACTTCTACAGCAGCCAACATTGCTAGAGAAGGAAATGGAATTAAAAATAGAATTGAACTTGCAGGAGTATCCGAGCCCTCATTTTCAGCCATGGTTTCAGCAGCCAGGGCTCGGTTGCAGTGTTATTTTGAATTGTCAAAAGTACGTTTAAGGTGTGTTTATCATCCACCAGTTTAGACGAATTGACTTTTTTTTTTTGATACAGAAAGTTACAAAAGCTGAATATTAGCTCATGATCGATGTGAATGGCTGTTGTTATTAAGATCTGGATGCTATCATGTTACTTGTCACGAGGAACAATTGCGGTGATTGAAAAAAAGGCTGTCTATATGAATTTGTTATTAACTCACTATATTTACACTAAATAATGACCCGTGACGTTGCATACTCCATGCCAAAAGTCAACTAACAGGGGAATTACAAGTATGCTCTAACTGGCGGTACTGGCATAGCAATTACAGTAATCATCCAGAAAACTGCACGATTTTGTAAAAAACATATATTTTTCTGTACAATTTCGCTGATTACTGGCCAGTGTCGTCAGTAACAGCGTGCGTATGATTACCCTCTATGTTAGTTTGCTTGTATTTTGACTTTTTTTTTGTCTTTTGCTTGCTGGTTACAGCCTTTTGGTTGTTACAACTGCCTCTGCTGGCTATGTCATGGGAAGTCCAGAAAATGTTGACACAGCTGGGTTGGTTTGGACTTCTCTTGGAACTATGATGGCTGCCGCTTCTGCAAATTCTTTGAATCAGGTTCGCTTCTCTATTTTTCCTCGCTTACTCACATTTTTTGTGTTATTTATGTATTCTGACATGTATGTGAAGGACGTAGTCCCTAATCATGCATGCTTGATCAGGTTCACTTGCACTTATTTTCTTCGCTTACTCATATTTCTCTTAATGCTGTATTTCTCTTGCTTTGGAGGCTTGGACCATTCTAGTTTTAGCAATACTGGCCTGAAATTTTGTTTGGCTGATAATGACAAAGTAAAACTCTTGCCTTCTGGAGAAGTCTGTTTTAGGTTGAGGTGATTTGTTGCTCGACTTTATGTGTGAACTTTTTTGTTCATAAGTTCATTCATGTTTTTGCAAGTTTTGTGTTTGCGAGTTTTTATGAGAGGGCCAGACATTGATTCAATTGCTGTGAGAGTAGCTGTTAAACATCCAGCTTTAATAGTGAATATGTATTCACATTACAAGCTATATGGGAAGTGTATGGATCTTACAGGTGGACTGGAAAATGTATTCATCTGAATGTGTTCATCTTATAGTTACATTGATAAAGTATTCATCTTACAGGTGTACTGGAAAATGTGTCGCAGCACAGATTTTTGAAACCAGTAATGATTCTGTCATGAAGAGAACAATGAACCGACCCCTTCCTTCTGGACGTATGACAAGGAATCATGCTCTTGTTTGGGCAGTTTCAATTGGAGCCGCCGGAATATCACTATTGGCATATAAGGTGAGGACTATCCTTATATCCTCAGTATATCCTCGGTTGTTTTTTGTGTTTATTGTCATAGTTTGTATATTCGTGTTCAATTTTGATTTTGTTGCAGTAATGGACTTTCAGCATTTTTAACGACGTATTTCTGAGAGAAAGTATTTTACTGGACTGATTTGCATGACAGCCCCAAGCTCATTAAGATATCAACAATAAGCAAATAATTAAGGTATCTGATGGTGCTTTGATTGATAAATTTTCACACAAGCCTATCGCTGAGCAATATTCGGTACTGTATATTGTGCTAGTGCTTATTGTGTAGGGCAACAAACACTCAAAGTTATCAGTTAGGAAATATGCTTTATTAATACTATTGAATGCAACTAACTTGGTCGTCTTTTTTATACAGGCCAATGATTTAACCGCAGGATTAGGTGCTGCAAATATTGGTCTTTATGCCTTTTTATATACTCCTCTTAAACAGCTCCATCCCATTAATACATGGGTCGGAGCCCTTGTTGGAGCACTTCCGCCATTAATGGGGTAAATTGCAGTTTCTTTAATGCTTTCTATATACTTGTCTTAGTAGAGTTCTCAATTTCAGGCACTTTTTGATTTTCGTGCTTTTGGACGTTATGTGGAGAACCTGTGTCTTTAAGAGGAAACATGACATATATGTATCGATATAGTATATGTATATATATGTACATACGTACATACATACAAACGTATAGACATATGCGTGTGTCCATGGAAATAGGCCTGATTTTGTTCTCCTGATTATGTTAGAAGGTTGCATCCTGGCTTCTGCAATTGAAATCCTTTATTATTTGTGTTTGCCAGTTTATGGGTGTAGGTGTATTGTTTAAGTTTAATTTCTGATTGTCTTTCCTCTCCCTCTCCCTCCCCCTCTCCCTCTCAGATGGACTGCAGCTTCTGGGCAGCTCGATTCGGGAGCATATGTTCTTGCAAGTGCCCTATTTCTCTGGCAAATCCCTCACTTTATGGCCCTTGCCTGGCTTTGTCGAAAGGATTATATTGCAGGAGGGTATGTTTTTTTTTTTTTTTTCATAATTCCAGTCTGTTGATTTTTATCCCCCACTTTATGGCCGGCTTTGTTGGAAAGATTATATATAGTGAAGTACATAGAGGAATATTTATCAATACTCGATATTAATTTGGGTCTGGATATGCGATGTTTTACTGGTTTTTGTATAGAGCGTGATATCCGATACACAACCGCTGCAAATCAAAAATAAAAAGTATGAATCTCCTCAATTTTTCAAGATGTAGCCGCTCGATTGCAAATGGACGTCGAAGTACAAAACTTTTGTCGAATATTCGCAAGATTTTACAAATCAGACTCACTAAGAAATTGAGGACACATTGTTACTTGCCCTCGTGTCAGATACGCATGCTACACGAGTAGATTTGGCACTCCAAATTGTTGTCGTCCACCTTTTTCAAGGTCCAACTAACCGATTGGTTTCATTTGTTGCTCCGAAATCCGGTTAAACTGTTGTACGATAGTATGGGAAGGTCCAGGCACAGGTAAAAGGGGGGGGAGGGGGAGTACGCAGCTGGAGGGGGCATACAGTGGGTGGGGGGTTTTTGCTGCCAGGGTTAACAGGGGGTGTTTGTTTCATTGCTCAAACCAAACAGTTTAGCGGGTTTCACCTGTTCAGTTCAGCCACCTGAACCGCTTGGTTTGCTTTGCAAATTTGAAAACCTATTTTGAACCGCGAACTGGGCCGAACTGGGCCAAGTGCTAGTTGTACTGAAAAGTTGCGCATATTATACCAGATTTGTAATAACGAATAATGTGTTGTGACATTGTATCGATATCGTATTTACAGGAATATCACGCGCAATATTGCTAAATAGAACTTGAGACCCCAATACAAAAGAGGAAAAATATCATATTGTGGGATATTGTAATAAAGTTGATACGATGTGCAACACTAATTATATTGTAGGAGGGTATGTTTTTTTTTTGTTTTTCAGTTTATTTTTTGTTTTTCAGTTTATTTTTTGTTTGATGTGAATGGAAAGGCCCAATTGCAAGCTGAAATAGTGGGAAAATAAAAGGGGGGAAGTCTAAAGTGGAAAAATATGTGTGCTGAATTTAAAAGGGAAATTTGAAATTTTGTGGATTGTTTCTGCCGAAATCCTAAGTAGGTTGTGTGATTATGGGAGAGTATATCGTGTAATGTACAGTATTATACGATGCACTCTCCTCATACAATATGGAGCATCTTTGATGTATATCACATTTGATGTTTCTGTAGCATTTAAATGCATGAAAGCTTTGACATTGCACTGGAGTGTTTTATATTGGATCAAAATTTTATAAAATGGTATGTTTTTTTTTTATATATATATATATATATTTTTTTTTTTGCAGATACAAGATGTTGTCAGTAAATGATGCCACAGGACGTCGTACGGCTGCTGCTGCTTTGCGAAATTGTTTCTATTTGGCTCCTCTAGGTTTCCTTGCTGCATATTGTAAGTTCCTACTCTTATCGAATGTTCCATATTCCTTCTCATATCTTAGTTTCTTTTCTTAAATTCTTAATTTTGGCTAAAAAATAACATTTATTTAAACATTTATGAAGAAAAAAACACTTACAAAAAAAATAAAAAAATAAAATAAAACCTAGAAATTTATGGTCACAGCACACCAAGGCTGTCTCCTGGAGGCACAGATGGGCAGTAATCAATGAAGCAGAAGCATTTTTTTTTTTTTTAGTTTGTTCCAATAGTTATTTTTTCTGAGGCTTTAGTTTTTTTCGGAGATTACTCATTTCCAAGTTTTATGTTCGCAGTGGAAACAAAGAGAATGATGGGCCGTATGAGTGTGAAAAACATAAAAGTTAATTTTTAGTTTGTTTGTTAGTATGTATGCCGAAAATTTTCGTTGACTGAGCGCAGTGTGTGAAGCTTTTAATTAACGATTTGAAGATTTTTTTTTGGTGTAGGTAGCCACTTTTTTTTTGGGCTCGAGCTGCAATTTTTGTATTTGTGAATTCAGTGGAATGTGACGTAGATGCTGTTGAATTGCAGTTGATTTTCTAATTAGTGAAGAGGTACTAGAAATGCCGGCCTTCCTAATGGCTATTTTTGGATTATTTTATGTTTCTAGAACTTTTTCAGGGTAGTTTTTTGTCCCTACTCTTAGGTTTTTAAAAGTTTTTCTGGATACTTTTTCGTGCTTACTTTAGGTTTCTAAAACCTTTTCTGGATGGTTTTTTATGCGCTTTTATTTCGCAGGTGGGACAACAACAACTACTTTTGCATATGAGAATTTGGTACTGACAGCAGGAATGACCGCTGGTGCTATAACTTTTTACCGTCAACCTTCGTCACAATCTGCGAGAACTTTATTCCGTTACAGTCTTATATATTTACCTCTTTTTATGACTGCTATGCTTGTCCACCGGCTACCTCATTCTTCTTCCCTATCGAACGTTCAAAAACATTCCTTGTCTATTCAGTCAGGTCTTGTTGAAGGTCATCTCGAAGAAGTTGGTGTCGTAAAGAGGAAAGAGAGAAAAGAATCTGAGGTGGTTTCTGAGTTGGAGGAAGGGATAAAGGTGAATCATGGAGGAATTGATTGGAGAGGGCAGTTGAATGCACCTCGTTCATTACCTCCTGTTGCATTTATGTCAGCTGCTCCTTTCCCTTTTCTTCCTTTGCCTGACTATGGTTCGCGCTGAGAGTTATAAATCTAGAATGTTTGAAATTTTTTCGCGCAGTTGGAAAAAATTCCGGGCAGATTTTGGAGTTGGTATGAATACATCCGGGCAGCTGGAGTAGGTTCGATGGTTCTGCCTTGCTTAAGATGATAGGAATACTCCTTGTGACTTGTTTTGACTATATGTAAGGCTCCTATTAAGGAAATAGAGCATTTCCGAACATTGGAAGAAAGTGGAAGTGCGCAACATCTTTGCTTTAGTATTGGTCACGGAGTTCCTGAAATTCTATGTTCTTGGAGTTCCTGAAATGTTATGTTCTTAGATGTCATGAATTGATGTATACTATGGTGTTTAGTGTTTCTAATTGCCTACACATTTTCTTTATACTAATTTGTCAACCTGTAAAGTGAGTAATCCTTTCACAAATCTCGGCTTTGAAAGTGTTCAGTACATTGGGAACTGTAATCACCATCATTGTTATGATTGTGTAATCCACATTTTTATGTAAAAAATTGCTTTATGTAAAACTTTGCTTTCCGTGCTTAAAAGTGGATTTATGTGTAGGCAAATCGATTACGCAATAACGGTTTTCCTTGAATAATCTATTTGATGAGGATGGCTTTTCAGTCATAACATAAGATTTGGGCCATTTCATTTTTCTTTTAGATTGTTACACAGCTTAATTCTGAAAAAAATATGACATCAAAGCCTTTCATTTTTAAGTCCTATACACACGAGAACCGTGTGTTACCCAGATATAACCTTTCTTCGGTTTTTAATTCTTTATGCCGTTGTTGTTTGACTATCAAGTACTGCAGACGTTACAACACAACTTGCCAACCTATAGAAACTAACCGAAAAAAGGAAATAAGATGTGCATCTTCCTACACCTTTTTCCATCTTTTTCATTGTAACTTGCCGTTACTTCCTTTTTTCTTGACTTTGAAGTGCAATGTTCGTATTTGTTTTCTGGTGTTCCAACTACAAAAGCAGATGTACTTCTTTTCCTGTTTAAATTGTCTTGTAACAAAACCAATATCCACTATTAAAAATCATCAATTAAAATTTCCAACCGTTTGGACGTCCACTCATCCCACTGATCGTATTACTTGGCGGAACCAATTCGTATGTATCTTTTTATTATAGTTGGAAAGACACTCAGCACCCAAACAATCCATTGCACTTGGCAATTACGGAATACAAATATGGACGAGTTCGGGTATCCACTGGAGGTCACCGGACATATCAATCGGCGGGTTTATTTGCAAGATTATAAAAAAACTGCAACACTAAACAGAAATCATTAT
Source organism: Zygnema cylindricum (assembly GCA_037447655.1). Classification (NCBI taxonomy): domain Eukaryota; kingdom Viridiplantae; phylum Streptophyta; class Zygnematophyceae; order Zygnematales; family Zygnemataceae; genus Zygnema; species Zygnema cylindricum. The sequence goes on along the minus strand of JBBHKE010003519.1, from coordinate 341,871 downwards.
TATTGGAAAAGAAAACTTTCAATCCAGCATCCAAAAAATCATTGACAGAGTTCAGGACTATTTCAACCGAACTGACAAAACATACAAACAAAAGAGTATGGAACGATCTCAACACAACGAACTAACAAAACTTGAAATAGTTACCAAAAAAGTACATTTAAAAGTACATTTATTAACAATCAGCCAGCTCAACTTCTGCCAGAGCAACTCTCCCGCCATATTCTACAAGTAAAAACCTTTCATACACTAAAACCCTCCAGACTTGGACACATTCGAGGAAAAAAAACTTGATTCCAGAAAAAAAACTCTATCATACACTGAACCCTAAAGTCCAACAAAAAAAAAAACTTCTCATACACCAAACCGACCAGATGTACTGCAAAAACTTCGACTACTAATTCAAGTCCAAAACTTCACCCTCTTTTTTTGGTCTTCTTTATAACGCTTTTGAATTACAAAACAACCGAGCTTTGATTGTTTCCAGAAACTCCTTTGTTGCAAAATTTTCTCTGTCGTATTTTAAAACTGCTGCGACTATTTTCAAGTCAAAAACGCAAGACCGTCCATACACACCCTATTTAGTTTTCTTTGTAATGCTTTCAGGGTACAAAACATTCTGAGCTTTTGTCACTTCCAAAATTTTTTTCGACGGCGGTTTTCGACCAGGAGTCGAAATGAACGGCAGCCTCAGAAATAGGTCGAGTACGTCCGGCGCAAAAACTCGATAGTACAGAAGTACTCCGTACCATCCGGGTACAACCACGTACCGCTGCTCTCGTACGGCGCCACTCACAATAGACTTTGCCACCTGTCTCACCGGTTCAACTGGAGAAGGTCCTACCGTCGTCTGCAAGGAAAACAAAATGAAAAATCCTCGAAAGGGGACATTATGAAACATGAAATTATGAAAACGTTAAAACGTTTTTAGGCATAATGTGTAGATCTTGCAAATAGACAAACAAACAAAGAAAAAAGATGGAAAGAAAAAAAAAAAAGGAAGAAATCCGGCTGAAAGGATGAAGATCCATCAGTATTTAAAGCATGAAACGTTTCAAAACTGAGGTCTCAAGTTTACAATAGTGGGTAAGGGGAGGAAGAGGGGAGAGGAGAGGAGGGGAGAGGGAGGAGCGGGACGGTGGAGGGGAGGGGAGGGGAGGGGAGGTTGTGGGGGAAGGGGAGGGGGCGGGGGAGAGGGAGAGAGGGCATGAAACATAAAGACGTTTACAATTTTTCAAATAGACAAACTCCAGCAGCTGAAATTTTAAAATATCCACAGTATTTTAATCACGAAACATTTACCTTTCTCGAGGTCTCTCTCTTTGGATCTTGAGTTGACAATGTGTTCCTGAAGATTTTAAATTTTATTACTAGCAACAAATTTTAGCTGAACTAGCATCTATCGATACATCCTTCGAAAAATGCACGACATAAAATCCCTATAAACCATGTCAATACACCATGATAAATTGACTATACGTACATCACGAGCATCTTCATCGAAAACTTCATTCCCATGTTCATCCATGAACTTTCCAGCTGTCATTTCTGACTCAGTCCAGCCTGGCAAGGCAACTGTAATGCCTTCAATGTCCCCTCCAAGCTCCACACGAAGAGTGTCATAAAAGTTAACAAGGCCAGCCTTTGAAGCCTGCATTAAAGAGAGGAAGGGAGAGAGGGAGAGGGCAAGGAAAAAGGAAATATTGTTATTGTCTAGAATATATTTTTAATATCATCCATTCGGTAATAAGGAAGGTCGACCGCAACTCGACAATAGACGCTCTCCTTTACTGACTCTCTACGTCACTGATACACAGGGGAACTAATGTTCTAAAGGGACATGCGAGGATGAGGAGTAAAATTTGACTACAACTCAAGATGAACTCCGACAACAAGACAACAATGTTCAAATTGTTTGGGAAAACTTTTTCAAAATGAACTTACGTTATAAAGGGACATGCGAGGGTATGGAGTGAACGCGGCAATTGATGCGACGACAATAATACGACCTCGACTCCGCTTTAAATGTTCAAGAGCGAAGTATGTTGGGTAAATAGCACCCCAAAACGTTACATCCTTCAAATAACATAAAAATAACAATGTCAAATCTCCAGAAAACTGTAATATCACGTTTTAGAAAACAAGATCTTGTTGATGTTCTAGAAAGTAATCACAATCACTTTGTTTAAGAACAGTTTCCCTGGTTGGTAATGACAAGTACTTTCGTTTCCACCAGCATTACTGATGAGCGACAAAAACATAACCAATGAAAAAGAAACATTGCATCCATAGAAAATACACATCTTAATGATAAGCGTCAATAATACATAAAAATTCCACAGTTTAGTACCACTTCTTTGTGTACAGCGGTGGACTTGATGTCCTCAACAAGACAAGATTGCGCAATTCCAGCGTTGTTCACCAGATGGTCCACTGCAAACATGTGACATTTGTTGAAATTAAAAAGTCATTGTCCTATGTGGGAATCAAAAATCAAATTAGAACAGAATTACAATACAATCGACAAAGAGTACCTGACCACAAAAAGAACAAAAATCAGCAAAAATCAGCAAAAAACATTATTGAAGTCAGCACACTTAGCACTTTACACTCTGTTCCCTAACCTCAAACGATGATAATTGTCTAAATTACAACAATGATAGCCGTCCTCACTTACAATAATGTGTCTTGACTTGATAAGTGTCTTAATTACAACAATGTTAATTGTCTTTAACTTACAGCGATGGTAACTGTCAATTGTCTCATTTATGAGCTTCTTGCAGTCGTCTGGATTTGACACATCGGCTACAACCACTCTCACATCCATGGCTCCGTACTGACGAGCCCGTCTCGCGACTTCACGAAGCTTATCCTCACGACGAGCCGCAAGAACTAATATGGCTCCTTTTGTGGCATATTCATAGGCAATATGCTGAAGCAAAAGATGAACAAAACGAAATCAAAAGTTATCGCAAACGTTATAAAACTTCAAAAATAAGTTCCAAGACGAGGCCATAACTAATAATCAGTACGCCATTTTTACTAAAGAAGGAAACAAACATAATACGTGAAGAAAGAAAAATAGACCAAGAAAAAGAAACTGCATAATTTTTGTGACCTGGTTTCATTGCAAGACCAATTGAGAAGCATAGTTGTAACATTTACGTTTCCATACGTGATTATATTTGGGGAAAAGAACTTGTTACAAGAGACAGTGACATGCAAACAAATGCCGATGAAATTGATGGACTTGAATGGAATCATATTAAAAAAAAAACTGAAATTGAAATTTTAACTCAAAACACTAATTTACCGTTTTTGCCAACAATTGAACTGGCTTCAAAAGCATAACGAGCAAAATAACCATCAGAAAAAACAAACAAAGAAAAATAAATAAATCATAATTTCCCCACGTTAAGTATACGGAAAGACGTACGCAGAAATTTATAAACAATACCTTTATCAAAAGAGCATTCACAGAGTATAAAAATCCAACTGAGCAATAAATTGGAGGACGTGAATGAATCGTAATAATCGCCGAAAATAAAAAAAATTGAAATGTTACCTCAACATTGATTTACCATTCTTGTCTAAATTTCAACTCTGCCATATGCAGGTATTATACAATAACTTAATAACAATAATAGATAATATAATCTTTACCTCGCCAATACCAGAAGAAGCACCAGTGACAACCACCACTTTTCCTCTCACACTCTTTGGGAATAAGACACGGAAGATGTACCGCGCCGCCCTTAGAAAAAGTAGTGCCGGAACAAGGACAAAAAGAAATCCAATGGAAGAGGGAAGAAGAGTAAAATTGAGAAGATAATGAATTATTTCCATCTTGCTCAGTCAATTTTTGTCGTAATACTTTCCAAAATAGCCAGCTAATACAACTGCTTTACTGTAAAAGCGAAAAGAATTTAAGTGAAAAGAACCTTTTGATGTTCCTGCAAGGAATAAAAACGTACTTCTGGAAATAAAAACGTCTTATTAGAGTCAACAGTCATCAACAAGATTGACCTCTCTTTCATTAAACTTCTCTCTGCTGAAAAACTTACAAGATTCACTTGCAGCTTTCCTTCTCTAACACAGTGGCAACATTCAGACCATTTCGCTTCAGTTTCTATATTCTGCAATGGATTATTGTAACTAGATTTGCCTGCAAGCAGCATCTTGATCCAGAAAGTTCCTCAAAGTGATCATCAAGTATCGGTACTGTGCTCTTTACTACTGTTGGCTATAATATGTTACAGCGTCTATTAGCACAGTACTTCTTCTTTACGATTTTAGCGTTGGTTTTCAATCATGGCACACTATGCAGCGTGACAAGTGGATGAAGGGAACCAGTGCTTTCCTACATTATGAAAATAGGAAGTAAATTGCAAACAGGGATGACAGGTGGCAGCGAGCTCCACAAGATTGGGAAACGTGAAGCAAACTCACACGTGTGAAGGATGAAAGGACAATCCCTCATCGAAAATTTGGGGCCAAATATTTCAATATATGGCGTCATTATATGCAGTATTGTACTGCCGATACACGATTTATGACGTCATATCATAAAATGCTGTAGATTACAATTTTATTGGTTTGAAAAAGTTTACATTTTCCGATTTCTTCGCCTGCCCGAAAGTTGTCCATTTGCGTTGCCAGTACCACCGACAATGCTTTCTACGTTTACCAGGTCCAACAAAAACTCAAACAAGAACCGATGTTCGACAAAATCGTTCTTCGCCACGTCAGCACAAATCAGTAGCAGCATGCAACGCCAGTCCATGCCGGCACTATTTCTCTACCTGTCTACCATAGCAGTCGGTACACCCTACGTACCTGTTTAGGTGCAACGTGCACTTTTTCAATCTTTCCACCGGCGTATAGTGCAAAGCTGGCTCCACTGCTCCACCTCGGATGCTTCGCCAACCAGAGTACAGTAGCAAAACTTTTGCTGCTAGGCCGTACCATTATCGGACAAATCAGAGACGATATTCACGGAATTACGTCATTACTGCTTGCTAATCGTACTACCTACACAATTTCTGTACGATTTGTATATAAATCTGTACGATTTGAACAGATTTCTGTTCACTTTACTTATTAGTGACGCCAAAAATTTCGTAATTGTAACTGCCTTGTTAGCAGCTGCGTACGTGTGAACAGCAAGTATAAGTGACGTGGCGTACGCTGATTGCATGCGTCAAATCCTGCATGCATTTGCAAGAATTGCTGGGGAGCTGCCAGCGAAGCGTGAGGAAAAAAAGGAAAACGATCCAATCCCTGCTTGAAACCAGTTCTCTGCGCCAGATTTCCACCTTGATTGACATTCTTTCCTCGCCTTTGTCCTTTGCCTTAGATTCTGGTCGACCTATATGCGTACAGAGCAGTTGTTTATACCTTTTCTGGTTTAGAAGGTCGGCAGTCTTGTCGAGCACAGAACCAAGGTTAAGAAAAAATAAAAGATTCCAATCAATAGCTAAACAAAATTTATAGATTCTCTCCAACTTCATCAGCTGCTCTTCAGCTGTTACCTTGTTTTGCTTCGACCACTAATAAAAATGGCTGTTTATACCCATTTTATGCCCAAATTCTATGAATTTTGTGTGTGTGTAGGGCTTGGAATGCTTGGAGGTTTGGTGGTGGGAGTCGGCCATGGAATTTTAGAGACACTTTGGTTTTATATTTTGTCTGGATTGGAAAAAAAAGGGCACATAAAGAGACTGGCTCCCTCTATAGATGTGACAAAAAACAGTTTGCAGAAGGAGAGTTTTTGGGCTGTCGCGATCTCGCATACGTTCATTTTCATCGGCTTGGCAGCTTTTCGGTAATCGTTTTTGTTAAAACATCATTTATAGGAATGACATTTCTTTTTTTATGAATAAAGTGTGAATTAATTAGAATCATATTGGAAAATGAATCTGCTTATAACGAATTATGTGTGAATAATATGAGTTATATTTATCGAGAAAAATAAATAAATATCCCACATTTTATTTTTTATCCAACATTTTTAACAAGTGAAAGGTTAGTTTCAAAAATTTATGGTCAATTAAAGTAGTTTAAATATGTAATTTTAAGGGGGAAGTTGGGATTTTTGAAGGGGAAACTTGAGAAATTGTAGTAGGAAAATGGGAAATTGAAAGACGAAGTTGACAAAAATCGGAAGACAAATTGGAAGAAAAATTCTCTTCTAAAAACAAGGCAAACATGTGTTGGTTATTATTTCTATAAGTTGGAGTTTAGAAGAGTGCATTCCTATCTCTGTTTGCGTAAAGAAATTATTACCGTAAATGCGGTTTCAATACAAAATTGGTGTAGGGAGACGAATGACACCCAGTGTGAAAAAAAATGACATGGAGTGAAGATTATTGGTTGAAAAATGCTCCCTCCATCTCACTCTTGGCGTTTTCTCTTCCTCTTTCTCTCTTCCCCCTCTCTCTCTCTCTCTTTCTCTCTCCCTCTCACTCTCTCTCTTTCTTTTTTCATTTTGTATGAAGGCATGGCTTCATAGCCCACGCCAAGCCCGAGTTCGACCTTCTTTCATCTTTGACCTTCACTTGGGTGGTCATGGTTCTCCATGATGCCTGGTTTTGGTTTGTCCATACATCCATGCACCATTTCAAATCCTTATATATGAAAGTTCACCAATACCATCACTTATCCAAAGGCGATATCACCGTCTATAGTACCGCTTTCGCCGACGCGGCCGATATTTTTCTAATCTTTCCGTCGTTTTACGCTTTTATAATGACGTGGGTGTATTTTCAACCTGAATGGAACCCAATTTCCTTCATATTTTTGGGATGGGCGTTTAATGGAGTCGATATGATGGGTCATTGCGGTTACGAGCTTCCTTTATGGGTTTATGTTCCCGGGTCATTGGGAGTATTATTGACTCCTTGGGCTCAAAGACCAAAACATCATTATATTCACCATTTGGATCCGAGGTTTAATCGCTCTTTGTACTTTACTTGGTGGGATCGAGCGATGGGAACCTTTAGAGATTCTCATCCCAAAATTACCAATGACAATTATTGGTAAAATGACAAATGTTGGAAATAGCACAAGAACATAAAAATCTACATGGTGCGAAAGTTATTACTAATTTCTCACATTCCTTTAGAGGGAGGGAGAGGGAGGTCTAGTCCTTTAGTATGTATAGCCTGGTTGATCTTCTTGTCTTGATTCATCAATTTTAGTTAGAAGATTCATTCATTAAAGGATTAACAACCTTTGACAAGAAAATAATGTGTTTCCATATTCTGTACATTAGCGACTATCGACATGATTTTTTTTTGTCATTTTGTAATCCTGTATATCCAAGGGGAGTAAGAACGAACTGAACACTGTACAGGACAACAATGCACATAGAAGGCCTTCTTAAAGGTGTATTTTTTTCTTCTTATAAATGTGGTTGCCGGTGGAGGAAAGTTTTCATCATTTTTTGAAATCATTCTTGGACTATTGTTTTCCTGCATTTTCCAATTTCATCCAATGCTGAGAAGGATAATCATCTTTTCATCCTTTATTTTTGTTAGGATAGTCATCTTTTCATCATTTATTTTTGTTATTATTGAGAAGTTTATGCACAAGTGTCCAAATAATAAACCTTAAAGAAGACTCGTGATGGTTGACTGATTGAGGACATGGAAACGAAAAAAATAAAGAGCTAAATGAACGTGAAAAAGACGTCACACAAGATATAAAAAAAAGTGAATAAATTAATAATATGGTGATGACGCTGATTAACTAACTTCTTTAAAATTAATGTTTACTAAAAAATGAGAATAGAAAACATCTGTGAGTACTTGAAGCAAAAAAAGGCAAAAACAAAAATGAAAAATGACAAAAAAAAGGTATAGAGGACATGGCGATCCATAGTTGTCTGTGTCTCTTTCCAACATTCTACCGTATCTCCAACCTAGAGATACAATCTCCATCTCTCAATCTCCATCTCTTTCGTATTTTACAATGCAAAATGCTCCCAGTTGATTTCTTCACTTCATAATGTTGGTTTGTCAAAGTCTTCATGAAAAAATCCGCGGAAGCTTAAAGTCCAAAGAGTGGTGTTTTTACGAGAAAAAAGGTGTATACGCTCATCTCCAACCGTGACAGATACCAAAATACAAACCTCACTATATTATATCCCCTCACAAAGTCAAGACTTCGACAATTCTCAAATACAGAACCTTGTAATTCTCAAATTCGTCTCGGATTCGAAACCTCGACCCTTCTCAGATTCGAAATCTCCACAAATCTCAAACTCAAAACCTCGACTATTCTCAAATTGGAAACCGCGACAATTCTCAAATTCGAAACTTCGACAATTCTTGAAATCGATGCCTCTACATTTCTCAAATTCTAAACCTTGACAGTTTTCAAATTCGGAAATCAATTCACAAATTTGAAACCTCTACACCTCAACTCAAAATCTCTAAAATTCTCAAATTCAAACCTTAATAATTCTTAGGTTTCGAACCTTGACACATTCCGAATTCAGAACCTCTACAACTCAACTCGAAACCTCAACAATTCTCAAATGCGAAACCTGGACAATCTCAAATTGGAAGCCTTGATGATTTTCAAGTTTTGGACCTCAACAACTCTCAAAATCAAAACCTCTACAAGTCAATTTGAAACCTCTACAATTTATCAAATTCGAAACCTAGATTGTTCTCAGATTCGGAACCTCGGTGCGTCTCAAATTCAAAACCTCTACATCTCAATTGGAAACCGCTACAATCCTCAAACTGAAAACCTGAACTATTCTAAAATTTCAAACCTCAACATCTCTCGAATTGGAAACCTCTACATTTTTCAGATTTGAAACCTTGATAATTATCAAATTTGGAACCTCGGGAATTCTCAAATTCAAAACCTCTACAACTCAATTCAAAACCTCACAATCTCAAATTTGAAACCTTGATGATTCTCAGATTCCGAACCTCGACGAGTCTCAAATTCAAAACCACTACAATTCAATTCGAAACCTCTACAATATATCAAATTTGAAACCTCGACAATTCTCAAATTGGAAACTTGGACGTTTTTCAAATTGGGGACCTCAACAATTCTCTCAAAAACCTCCACAACTCAATTCAAAACCTCTACACTTCTCAAATTCGAAATCTCGAAAAATTCGAAATCTCTACAAATCTTGGTGACATAAAAAATGCTCGAGATCCTACATTCCTACATGTATAGAATTGGCCAGAAATAGAGTTGACAATAGAGCCCTGGCCAAAGGTTGGAGAGGGCAGTAGAGAGCGACCATTGCCGACCCCTCTATCCGATTGGCCCACGAGAATGGCGCGCAGTTTAGAGAGGGATCAAGAACTCCCTAAAAGACCATCCCATATCAACGGCCAGAAACGTTTTGACAAGCCGAGAGGGAGAGAGAGGTACTCTTTCTTCACGGTAAATTCGGTACACACGATGTACCTTTTTAAATGCGACGTGGCACTTTTTCGTACTTTCCACCGTGGTTTCCGGCGAAGCTTGGTTCCACTGCTCCACCTCGAATTCTTCGCCCACAAAATTTCGCAAACCTTTCGTCGCTCCGTCCGTACAGTTATCTGTGACGAATGAAAAATATGATTTCCGTCATTGCCGCCTGTTAATCGTACTAAACGCACAAAAATATGTCTTAATCGTACATAAATCTGTACGAATCTGTATGATTCGTACAGATTTTTGTTCGACTTACCGGAGAGTGACGCCAACAATTCCGTAATTGTACTCGCCTCGCCCAGCGATTCGTAGTGACGTGGCGTTCGCCGATTGCAGCCGCCGAAACCTTGCATGCACTTGCAAGAACGGCTACGGAGCTGGCAGCGAAGCGTGACAAAAGAAAGAAAAAATAAAAGATTTCAATCGATAGCGAAACGAAATCTATAGACCCTCGCCAAACTCATCAGCTACTTGTCAACTACTACCTTGTTTTTCTTGGTGACCAATAAAAATGGCTGTTTATACCCATTTTATGCCCAAATTCTATGAATTTTGGGTGTGTATAGGGCTTGGAATGCTTGGAGGTTTGGTGGTGGGAGTCGGCCATGGAATTTTGGAAACACTTTGGTTTTATACTTTGTCAGGATTGGAGAATAGAGGGCACATAAAGAGACTGGCTCCCTCTGTAGATGTCACAAAGAAAAGTTTGCAGAAGGAGAGTTTTTAAAAAAAAAAAAAAAATCTGGTTATTCTGGTTATTCTGGATTTCGATTTTCCGTTTTTTTTTTTTTTCCTGATATGGATCGGTTGTCAGCCGTATAGTTTAATATGCGAAACGAAAAACAGTTTTCCCAAAAACATTGTCTGCAAGCGAAATGTTTGTTGAGTTACAGGGATTTTGAATGGGAAATTTAAAAATTTGAATCGGAAATTTTGAAATTTGAATGGGAAATATGAGAAAATTGGAATGGGAAATCTGGAAATTTGAATGGGAAATTTGGAAATTTGAATGGGAAATTTGGAAATTCGAATGGGAAATTTGGAAATTTGAATGGGGAATATGAGAAATTTGAATAGGGAATATGAAAAAATTGGAAGGGAAAATTGGGAAAATTGAATCAGGGAAAAAACTGAAAGTAAAATTTTCTTCTCAAAATGAGGTAGTTGAAAAATCTTAAACTGAAAGCAAGGGCTTATATGAGGTTATTGGTGTAATTATGAATTACCTCGGTCAATTTTGTTCTGTAAATAGTTTTTTACATACTTTACCAACAAGCTCACTCACAAGTTTGCATGACTATCTAATAATAGTACCATTGTTCTTTCAAATTGAAAATTGTTTCAATTGTTTACAAATTGAATTACCGTATGGTAGTTTTATACAAAAAAAATAGCATGAAACATCATTCGTAATTGTGGGTAAATCCGAAATTGGAGCTTCATGTTCCGTGTCTCCATTATTTATGGCTGTTTTTCCCTTTTTTGATTTTCCAATGTATGAAACATATCCAGATTTTCTTCTCTCTCCCCTTCCTTCACTATTTCCTCAGTGTTTTTGTCCTTTGATCTTTTTTTTTTATGTGGGTTCCCCCCATCCAGCCGAGAAAACCTTGCTCGTTGATCGATCTTCCTCCTTCTCGCTGGATAAAACCCTTCTTTAATTTCTCTGATTTTTCTTTTAGGGCTGACTTTAGCTTCCAAGCTCGACCTTGTTACATCTTTGACCTTCACTTGGGTGGTCATGGTTCTCCATGATGCTTGGTTTTGGTTTGTCCATACGTCCATGCACCATTTCAAATCCTTATATGTGAAAGTTCATTTACACCATCATTTATCCAAAGGCGATATCACAATTTTTAGTACCGCTTTCGGGGACACAGCCGATATTTTTCTTATCTTTCCGTCGTTTTACGCTTTCGTAATGGCGTGGGTGTATTTCAACCTCAATGGAACCCAGTCTCCTTCGTATTTTTGGGATGGGCGTTTAATAGTGTCAATATGATGGGCCATTGTGGTTACGAACTTCCTTATTGGGTTTATGTTCCAGGGTCGTTAGGAGTATTATTGACTCCTTGGGCCCAAAGACCAAAACATCATTACATTCACCATTTGGATCCGAGGTTTAATCGCTCTTTGTACTTTACTTGGTGGGATCGAGCGATGGGAACCTTTAGAGATTCTCATCCCAAAATTACCAATGACAAATTTTGGTAAAATACAAGTACCGAAAAATCACGAGCCAATAAAAGTCTTCATAGCTTGAAAGAGACTACTGATTCTCATATTGTGATTAGAAGGAGAGGACACACATTTTAATGAGGGACGGGGAGAGGGAGAGGGAGAGGGAGAGGAACTCATCTAGCTAGTAAGCTAATACTTGTCCTATGTATACATTTTATTTACCTGAGCTCCTTGTTTTTTTCATTGATTTTAGTTTAAAGATCCATCCGTCAAAAGGATCAGCAACTGGAAAAAAATAAATTTGTATCAGACAGGAGTTGTTTTCGTGCAAATATTTGTAATGGATAAAAGGTATATACCGTCTTGGTTAAAACTTACTGGTGTGGTTTTGTAATGGTGGTTGCCTTTGAATTTTTGATGATATTCTAAAGACTTTTTTCCATAGTTGTTTTCCTCCATTTCCAGGTTCGTCATAAGCATTTTACAAAATATGTATTTGATCAGGTTCACGACCGGGCCAATGAAAAATTAGCGTTGATTTTGAAGGACCAACCTGGTTCACGGGAGATGAATTTCTAGCTCCCGAAATCTTTATTTATCCAACCCTGATTTCTATCTTCTATAGAGGGAAAAAAAACTATATCTTCCCGCTTTAGCTAGATATACGGCATATCTAGATAAGATTATACATATATAGAAGATAAGCAAATCTTCTTACTTAAAAGAAGATATACTTCAATACTTAGCCAGAATTTCCTTTGGAAATGAGAATACGAGTAAAATGTCAAGTCAAGGTTTGCTTTCTTGAATAAAACAAACTACTAGAACATAGAGGGTTCATCAAACAAAATAAGTTCTTTCGTTTGGAACTGAACTGTAAAA